>JAUMJJ010000423.1:632500-1054325 GCA_033556795.1 Tapera naevia | reverse complement strand
CTCCTTCTCTCTCTCTCCTTCTCTCTCTCTCTCTCTCTCTCTCTCCTTCTCCTTTCTCTCTCGATCTCTCTCTCTCCTTCTCTCTCTCTCTCTCTCTCTCTCTCCTTCTCTCTCTCTCTCTCTCTCTCTCTCCTTCTCTCTCTCTCTCTCTCTCTCTCTCTCCTTCTCTCTCTCTCTCTCTCTCTCTCTCTCTCCTTCTCTCTCTCCTTCTCTCTCTCCTTCTCTCTCTCCTTCTCTCTCTCTCTCTCTCTCTCTCTCTCCTTCTCTCTCTCTCTCTCTCTCCATCTCTCTCTCTCTCTCTCTCCTTCTCTCTCTCTCTCTCTCCTTCTCTCTCTCTTCTCTCTCCTTCTCTCTCTCTCTCTCTCTCTCTCCTTCTCTCTCTCTCTCTCTCCTTCTCTCTCTCTCTCTCTCCTCTCTCTCTCTCTTCTCTCTCTCTCCTTCTCTCTCTCTCTCCTTCTCTCTCTCTCCTTCTCTCTCTCTCTCTCCTTCTCTCTCTCTCTCTCCTTCTCTCTCTCTCTCTCCTTCTCTCTCTCTCTCTCCCTTCTCTCTCTCTCTCTCTCCTTCTCTCTCTCTCTCTCCTTCTCTCTCTCTCTCTTCCTTCTCTCTCTCTCTCTCCTTCTCTCTCTCTCTCTCCTTCTCTCTCTCTCTCCTTCTCTCTCTCTCTCTCCTTCTCTCTCTCTCTCTCCTTCTCTCTCTCTCTCTCCTTCTCTCCTTCTCTCTCTCTCCTTCTCTCCTTCTCTCTCTCTCCTCTCTCTTCTCTCTCTCTCTCCTTCTCTCCTTCTCTCTCTCTCTCCTTCTCTCCTTCTCTCTCTCTCTCCTTCTCTCCTTCTCTCTCTCTCTCCTTCTCTCCTTCTCTCTCTCTCTCCTTCTCTCCTTCTCTCTCTCTCTCCTTCTCTCCTTCTCTCTCTCTCTCCTTCTCTCCTTCTCTCTCTCTCTCCTTCTCTCCTTCTCTCTCTCTCTCCTTCTCTCCTTCTCTCTCTCTCTCCTTCTCTCCTTCTCTCTCTCTCTCCTTCTCTCCTTCTCTCTCCTCTCCTCCTTCTCTCCTTCTCTCTCTCTCTCCTTCTCCTTCTCTCTCTCTCTCCTTCTCTCCTTCTCTCTCTCTCTCCTTCTCTCCTTCTCTCTCTCTCTCCTTCTCTCCTTCTCTCTCTCTCTCCTTCTCTCCTTCTCTCTCTCTCTCCTTCTCTCCTTCTCTCTCTCTCTCCTTCTCTCCTTCTCTCTCTCTCTCCTTCTCTCCTTCTCTCTCTCTCTCCTTCTCTCAATCAATTTATTGTCATTTGCTTGTGATACAATTTAATTCTTGACGCCAGCAGTTTAATGGCAAAGAAATCAACACAAGTCTTTCAGAGGAGAGCATAGCATGGATAGAGCAGAGGAGCATTTTTAGCTGCCTGTGCTTTAGATCAGTCATAAACTTCCATTGAATAGGAAATAACCTTTGACTAGGAGGAGGGACTCGGGAGTGCTGCTGTTGTATTCTCTGTAAGCCATGGCTGTTGCCTGTAGAGGTGTTGTAAACGTGCAGAGCGCAGGAGCCAGCCTGTGTCTGGCCTGTGGGAGTGGAGTCCAGGAAATTCCCCATGGAACAATTTCAGAAAGTGTACCCAAATCCTGGGGTAGTTTTCTGGAACACATAAGAGGAAAGTGATTTGTTTTGTTACAAGCCTCTCAGAAATGTACAAAATGGATAGATTCCAAGATGTATCTGTCCTCCTGACTCTTCCTATTACCAGATAGCTTCCTCCACAGCAAAAGAATCCAGAGGAATGGATGTCACATCTTTTTTTTTACAGGTTCTGCACACCTGCAAAGCCACACAATTATTAATGTGCTGTGAGACCACCTTAAAAATCCTTTAGTATACGGCCTCTGGTCCTTCTGAAAACCAGAAGAACTTAAACACCCACTTTTGTAGTCCAAATGGTGGCTGAGGGCCTTTCATTATTTAAGATTGTAAAGCTACAGGGAAAGTTCTAGAGTAGTGAGAAAATGCAGACACTTTTACAATACAAAAACTGGCAGTTGGAAACGAATGAGTTTTGGGTGTGGGTTGTGCTGACTGCAATCATCAGTGCTCCACTTAAATACAAAACCAGTGCTGAGAAGTGGTAAGAGATGTGCCGCTGGCAGGAGAGTTGACTGGGCAGCTCACTGGGCGCACATTTGTGTAACTGTAAGAGCAAATCATGTTCTCCTGGCAAAGAAAGACTAGAGATTAAGGCTTTGCAAGTAACATCTGATGTCCTCAGTAGTGGAATTGTGTCTGCAATGTTACCTGCTGCCCGGTTTCAGGCATAGATCTTAATGCTTGGAGAAATTTCAATAACGAATCATTATGTGAAGCAGGAAAGCTTTTGGAGGGAGAACCAATTTTATGTATTTCCCTCTCCCCTTGAATATTGGAGATATCAGAATCAGCTTTTTTATTAGGCTGAATGTTGCAGCTTCTTAGGAAAACCGCTGAAGAGCTGTGTCTTCTGTAAGCAGAAGTGCAGCTGTAGCTAGTAAATCTCTTGATTAGAAAGTAAATGTCTTTATTAAGCAGCACTATTAGCTGCTTTGTTATTGAATCACTGCTAAGTGTGTCTTCCTTTTCTCATTCTGTGTTGCACTCAGTAGAGCAAAGCTTCCTTTGCAGATCTGGTTTCATTGATGCTTGCTGGGTTTCAGTCAGCCCTCCTGACTGGCAGCCTCCCTCTTTGCTTTGCTGAGGGGAGAAACAATCCTGCCTCTGCCTGCAAATAAATCTTCCGAGTCAGTGCTCTGGCAAACTTAAAACCGTCTTGTCTGTTTGGCATCTAATCTGCATTCCAGTTCCTGGGATGAGAACTGGGGACTTGGCACTCCTGGGTAGCTGTGCAGTCTGCAGCAAGGTGTATGTTCATAATTCTTTTTCCCCTTCTGTAAGCTTGGCTTGTACGGGAGAAAGCTTGTGTTCAGGATGGAGTGGAATCAGCCTATGTGTTAACCTCACCACCACAGCTGTTGATGAGCAAGTTGTAATTTCCAGTTCTGCCAGTAAAGGCTGAGATCTAAGGACATCTTTAGACTGCTGCATTTGTCTAATAAGCAAAACAAATTTTGATTAACTTAGAGTGCTCTAAGCCCTTTTAGCCACAGGGGCTGGGACTGGGCTTCTGGGACAGCTCTCGTGGGTTGATACTGCTTTCCAGCTGGGGAGCAGGAACTTGGAGAGACTGTTCCTGTCTGCTGCAGGAGGGTAAGAAAGCTTGAGGAGCATGGTGCTGTCTGTCAGGTCACAGTGCACAGGGGGAGGTGTTTGGGAAGCACTTTCTCCCTAAAAAGCTCTACTCCCACCTTCCCTGAGAAGGGAAGGAGTGCCAGGCTCAATGGAGTCATCTTGTGGCCTGGCACTGACTGGAAGTTACCTGTTGGATCTTGTTGGCTTGACTAATGAAGTAGCAAGCAGCTGTAAAGGCACTTGCTAATGGATTTAGTCTGTACCTTTGTGGGCTGCTCTAGGAAATGGTGGTTTGGGCCCATTAATCTATGACCTGTTACTTATTTCTTTTGAAGAATATAGAGCTGGAAAAGTCAGAATTGTCAGCTTTCTGTACAACTTCTCCGCCTGTGCCCGGGGAGTTTTGCAAAGGCATCTGAAATGAGGAAGTGTACAGAAGGCTTGAAAGATGCAGTGATTTTCTCCAGTGATGTTGGCAGTGATGATTTTATTGCTGCTATTGCCAGGTTTGTGCTCAAATTGAGTTAATTCTTTGACCGGTCATAGGTGCAGCAAATAGAACAGAAATAACATAAGCATTTTCAGACTGTCTGCACGAGCCACTTGTGCACATCAGGTTAAACATTTCCTAAAGCATTCCTGACACTTTGACATTTTAAAGCTGGTTAAGATACTGTTACCTGAGACATGACTTCTTTATATTGATTCACTTGCGACTTACACTTGCCATAGTTTGCCTGCCAGAGTTTAAAACTGAGTGTAAAACTTCCTTTCAGGTAGGCTTGGATAGATCAGAGATATAAAGAAAAGAAAGGAGGCTTTCTGTATCCTTTAAATAGTACTTTCCTATCATCATAATATGTCAGGATTAGAAAAGCAGAGGGATGAAAATGAATTTAAGAGTCAAGAAAGAAGCTGTAAGGAGGAGTGTGTAATTTTAGATCAATGAGTATTTAACTGCCTAATATAACTTTTCTTGGAAATTTTACATTTTAACATGGTCTTAGTTCTTAAGGAAGTTATAATGATAAATGTTTTCAAATAATTCTTAGCTTATTTCCTTATGCTGGGAGGATTTTACTTTTCTTTGGTCTATTGATCTGTTATCCGTAGTATAGGAAAAAACCAAGACAAAAAAGCAAAAAGTGTTGTTTTCACTTCCTATGTTATAAATGAACTAAGTTAACAATGAATAGCAGTGTAAATAATGTTTTTGTTCTGTAAATAAGTACATGTCGTTTTGTAGCTTTTCATGACAAGCACTGGACTCAAGTACTGGAAGACAGTGCAAATGCTTCCCTCTTTAATTTAGTATTATGCGTATTTTAGTTATGAACTTTGTTTTTATTTCTGCCAGTCAGAAGAACAGCTCTTGTAGTTTGCTGTTAAATTTACCAGTCACGTCTTGGTTGACAGTTTCTGTTTATACACATATAAACTCCCATATATGCTCATTTCAGTCTCTTACATTTTTATATCTGGACCTGGTGTGAAGCTCTGTGGAAATGACCAAAGACCTACAAAATCCAAGAACTGCTCAGGAGCCCTCTTGTTTAACCCAGGCACAGAAAGGAAAGGGAGTGACAAATCTTAAATACCTGTACAACACACAAAATTCCGTGGAGAGGCATCTTTTAACAAGTGATTAAGTTGCACAAAATGAGAAGCATTTTTTTCTGAAGGAGAAGAGGCCGGTTTTTCTTTTGATGAAGGAATTATTGGCATATCATAACACTGGCAGCAGTGGAATCTGTTTGTTGGCAGTTGCTGAGGGAACATCCCATTTTGATGCAAAGATTATTTTCTGCCTCAGACACATTCCTGTATCTGTTCCATGGTTAGTGCTACACAGGAGTGTAGCAGACCAAGGGATTTGCAGCCAGCCCTGCTGGTTTATGAACCACAACCTTTTCTGTGTGGTGTTATTTTTTTTTCTCTTTTGTTTCTGTTACATCGAGACACTGTGGTTTTCTTTGACTTGGTCTTCATGTTCAGCATACATTCACTGCCTGTTAATTTTACATTTCATTTTCTTTGTATAAAAGTCTAGTAAGCAACTTTGTCGTTAGATATTTGTTTTTAACCTTCTGACTATTTAAGTGCTCAATTGCTACCTTTAAATGGTTTTAAACGGTGCCGTGAACCGTGGTGCTGTTACATCATGGCAGCTAGAGTCATCCTCTGAGCTTTGCTCATAGCTTTCTCCCTCATGTTGTCAGTGTGGAGGAAACTGGCACAAACAATTTAAACTATTTCAAATTTCCAATATAGAAGGACAATTCTGTGATTTCTGCGAGTAGTTCTCCCCTCTGCCTCGTGAGAATCCTTGCAGTCAAGAAGGAGAGATCCTGCCCTCCTTCTGCTCTATCCCAGGAAACTATTTCTAGTGTTTTCTCCAATTATAAATCCGAAGCATTTCCTTTCGGCCCCTAAGAATTTCCAGGAAAGTTTTGGTAGCCTGGCAAAATTTGAAAAAACGAAGTATCCTAAAAATTCCCCCGGAGACTCCTGGTAACTGCTTGAGTAGTTAAGCTGTTTGTGCACAGGCTGCCAGGTGGATAAATCCCACCTAGAACCACATCCCTGCACGGCTGTGGGGATGGGTGGGAGCACTGCTGTTCCCATTCGTGTTGTGCCAGACCTCCAGAAGTGCTCTAGAGGGCTGGTCTAAGCCTGTAGTGTTTTACCTGGAACTCTTCACATCAGAAGGGGTGGAGGGAAGAGCAGGCCCCTTTTCATACCTAAGGTGGGCTTCCCAGAGTGCTGCCTGGCCCCTTACTCTGTGGTCTGCCTTAGCACCGAGGCCAGAAGGATCCCGCCCGCTCCTCCACACCTCCAGTGCTCTTCCTCTCTTTTCTGTGCTGCTGTTGTGTTCAGGAAGTTTCGACCTTTGCTGAAATTTCAAACATTTTTTTTAGGTTTTGAAGTCTTGTTTGTACCAAAACAACCCGGCTTTATCTCTGGTAAAATTTCATATACACTAGAAACTGTGTTTGCTGGCCAGATCAGAGAAGCTAGAGTTTTCTGTCCTGAAATGACATATTGTGTCCTTTTTTTCTTTTTTTTTTGGGTATGGCTGTGAGGCTGTTTACCGTTAGTGCACGGATGAATGCTCACCCAGTCAAATAAACCTCTTGTTTCTTGACTTTACACCCCTTGATTTTATAACCTTGGTTAATTGAAGGTTGTCTTAATGTCCTTAAATATAAATGTTTGTAAATACATATACCAAAGCCTAATGGCTTTAGCTGTGTGTTAGATGATTATTGTTTTATTCTCTGTAGTTTATTCTACAGTTGTTATAGTGTTTCTTACTGCAGAAATTTTTGTGTTCCCATATGAAAATCATTTGTCCTGTGTCACATTTTGCTGTTCAGTCATTGAGACCATCCCTGTGATCTGCAGGACTGGCACAAGTAAAGCATTTACTGTTTGGCTGCAGCCTGCAAATTTCTGGAATTTCTGCATTTGTTTTAGATTTAATTTTCCTGATAAGGAAGTAAAATTTTGGAAGCTTAAATGAACTGAGAGGTGTACTCCTAACTTGCATGTTCCTCCTTTATTTTACCCCGGAGCTTGCTTGCTTTTTTGTTTTTATTGCTGATACTAAAGTGACTTGGCAGTCTGGCTGCAGAAACCTAACCCGTGCTTTTTTTTCTTTAGGCACTCAGTGTTACTGAAACTCTGATCAAACCTTTGGAAAGATTTAGGAAAGAGCAGCTAGGAGCTGTAAAGGTTTGTCCCTCATTGCTTTTATAAGTTTGTTAATCTCTGTACTTGGATTGCACTACAATAATGACGTGTATTTGACAGGGAGATACCATTGTTTGTATTTCATGTATTCACACTTTTCCCCCCCCTCGCTTGAAGACTTGCTTCAGAAACAAATGGAAAATTTGTCTCAAGAAGAGAAGAATGTCCTTTCTCTTCCTTCTCTCCTCCCCCTCCCTTATCTCTTGTGTCTGGAATAGGAGCAGTCCTGCTCATAGCCTGCCCCTCTTCCTAATGGGTAATCCTGTTCTGCTTTGTGTTTCCTTGCAGTTGCACAATCAAAGGCAGAAAAATATTAACTACCCAAAGGACTCGTTCATCCATATGCTTTTAACTGTGTCTTTGCAACCTGCGAAGTGAAAATTACCTGTATTTTATTTTTGGTTTTGAATAAATAACTCGCCTCTGTACGAGAGGAAAAAATGGGGATGGAGAGGCTGAAGCCAAGATCTCATTCAAAGTTGGGTTTTTTCTTTTTTTTTTTTTTTAAGGTGAAAGTGTTTAGTAGGTTTTTTTTTAAGATTTGTCACTATATGGTGTGTATTTTTTTGAAAAAGGATAAATTAAACTTCATGTATTAAATACAGACTAGCTTTGGATAAAAGGACAAGTTTGACTTCTTTCTACCGATCTACAGGTTTTGTTGCAAAACTCAATTCATACATTTTTAAACTACCAGTCTGCAGATGTTTGTCTTATGATTTCATGACTTCATCAGCAGTGATTCTTAATAGCTAAGATAATGTTTCAGTTCCGAGAGTGCTGTACATTTTGAACGCAACAGGAATGATTTAACACGTTCTGAGTATGATTTTGATGTTCATGAATGGGGAATGTTCTGTTCATTGTAAATCATTACAGGTCAGTAGTACAGTGAGCTTTGTGTAACTTGTTCTGGAGTATAGGGAGTCTTCCAAGGAAAAAGAGAATTTGTTCTAAATGTAACCTGGTGTCATAGAAGCAGCTGAAATGAAGGGATTATTTCAACAGTATTTTTGATTTTAAATGACATTACTATTTTTGGAGTGAGGTCTCCTAATACTTTAAATCATTTCATGATTTTCACTCATTTCCTAGTCAGAATTCTGTCCCTGATGTTTCTTATGTGACAAGTTACACACAGTATACAACTTGCATTTTGTTTGCATGTTTCTTCCCTGTGTCTCTGCATGCTGTTTCTATGTAGTTGAAGCTCTTATTTGTGAATAAATAGCCTTTTTTTTTCCAAACAGAATTCTGCATGACCTTAAATAGAACAGTCTTGCATAACTGTGTAACATTTAAATAAAAATCCTGTAAAAGTGTTTAAATCTTTGAATATTCTTAACTGAATATTCAGTATAATCAAACTACTGACACTGGGAATGTAATACTGCTTAGCTCTGAAAACCAAATTATGGCATCTAGTAGTGAAATATAGCTGGAAAGCTGTGTAGTATTTGCTTTAGGAAAAATTTACACTCTGCCATTAAAAAATAAAAGTTGATTCTGCTGCCTTACATTCCCTGCTGGTGAAATGGCCTGGGTTAGGCTTAAGAAGAAAAAGAAAAAAGTTGATCTCCATAATGCTGGAAGCTGAGACCCTTATTGAATTTCTCCTTAGTAAAAGCCATTGCTGTTCTATTCTCAAACTACGTGTGTGAAGTTGCTGCCTTTCCCTCCTTAGAAGTCAATAGCACTCTTCTGCCAGCACTAAAATGTTGACCAGATCATGAAGATTTTGCTTATAAAGATTCCCCTACCATAGCCTTCCTTTCAATTTCCCATATTCTAATATGTTATCCCTAATCACTCTAGTACCACATGGATGTCTAAATGCTTCTCTGTTGGGAAGGGTTGTTGTGGCTGCTTTTTAAGGGAAGTTCTTAGACTTATAATGGAGGAAAAAAATAGCACTTTTGGTAAAAGCCCTTGCTGAGAAGCGGTTGTAAGCAACTTAGATCCCCTCCGTAATAGAATGCCATATTCACAATTCAATCGTTCAGAGAACAAAACCATGGATCACTTACAGCATTATATATTATATTATGCGTTATATATAGTATTATTAAAAAAAGAAAGATTAAGAATAAAAATAAGCAAGTGTATCTGTCTAACCAGTTTGACGGGTAGAATACATTTATATGAAATTCCAAATTGGAAGATGTTAGAAAAGTATTTCAATTGAACTGATTTCATTCCGATAAGTAAAGCATTAGTTCTTGACTATGTAATTTAATGCTTGATTTTACTTATTTTAGATTATTTTCAACTGCAATTAGTTATACTAAAAATAACTTCAAAACTGGTTGGTTGATTTAGTAAGTACTGATTTCTGTCTTATCACACAGAGTTAGGAAATGCAGGGTTTTTTTGTTTTTGTTTTTTTTTCCACAATAATACAATGTCTTCTGCTAAATTAGATCCAAGGACTCGGATTTCCTGGAAACATTTAATAGCTGTGTCTCTTCTAGTACATTTCTAGTACATTGCGTTTGATGCTCAGAGAATGGATTTGCATGTGCTATTCGTATGTGTCTGTGAGACTTTCTCTTTTGCTGGCATGGTTTTATGTTTTAGGAGATTTTTCTTTATTTTAAAAAGTCTTTTTTTTTTTTCCCATGGACCCAACAACAGTCTGGTAGAAGCACAGAAGTCTTTGCATGGCTTTAAAACCAAGAAGCCCTATGGAATACGGAACTATATTCACTTTGAGTTTTGAACTGTGCAACTGTTGGAACTTTTCCCGTCAATTATAGAAAGGTCTTTTTTTCAGTACAACTGGTATTTCCCTTGAAGTCCTCTATTCAAAAACGAGATGATATGAATTATCCCTGTAAATAATGAAAAATGCAGTAAACCACAAAGAGGTGTTTTTTTTGGCCTTGTTATCTTAGAAGATGCAAGCATTCATATGATAATGTTCACCATAAGGAGGCAATGGGATTTCATTTCAAGTTAGCCTTTAATATAAAAATTAGTTGGAAACATACTTTTCCTCAGTTGTTTGAGCTATGATAGTTTGTTTCTCTTTGTTTCTGATTAGGTAGAATTTTAAAAGATGGAGGCTTTTCTTATATTTTTGTGTAAAAATGAATGTTACTTTATCTCTAGGAAGAAAAGAAGAAGTTTGATAAAGAGACAGAGAAGAACTACAGTTTATTAGAAAAACATTTGAACTTATCAGCTAAGAAGAAAGAACAACAGTTACAAGAGGTATTGTCTCTCTTTATGCAAGCTAAAGGCTTTTGAATAGGTAAATCTATTTTATGCAAATGGAAAACCAGCATTAATGGTAAAAGAAGAGCTTATGTCAGCTGGAAAGGTTGGTGATTAAATCAATAGTTGCTGGACTTAGTGGTGTACCACTACTGTTTTAATTGGCATATATATGAAGAACTGAATATCATGGGTTTTTTTTATATGAGAAGGAACTAGCAAAGTGCAAGTGTTTCCCACAAACTCTACATTTCTTCTGAGGCTTTCCTGTGTGTAATTTGCATTGCATTCTATGTATTGGCCAAGTGTTCTGTGTTAAGGCTTAATGCAAAGTACAGTAAGACTTATGCTCCTAAAATTCCTGAAGTGTTTTTATGCTTTTTTTTTCTTTCTCAAGCTTTGAAGGTTTGTGTTTTTTTTCAAGTAATGCTGCAAAATAGTTTGTTGCCAATTTATAACTTAAAACCCGATATGTTCTGCCTGACATTCCTTTTGTCCCTGTGGGTTTGTTATCATCGTCCTCATTTTTTAATAGCTTCTATTTCTGGAGCAATAGCAAATAGTTCATGAGAAGACAGCAGAGAAGTCTTGCAGGGATTTGCTGTAGGCAGAAGGATTTTTCCTCAGAGAAATATAATTATGTCAGAATTATTAATGCTTAGTCTATTAATACCTTGTCTCATTGAACAATATTTTCCTCAGAGATAACTCTTCTCCCTGCCCTCTACCCATCCCAAATAATCTATGCCTTTTTTGATAAAAAATGGGAAATGTAACTGAAAAGTTTGCTGGGAACTTAAGAAGTCCAGCTGTTCTGGAGTTTCACTAGGATGTTTCTTCTCCATGCTGTATTTGCACCACAGGCCCTCATGTGCATAACTAAGTGTCTCTGGGGGAGCTGACTTGGCCCTCTGCAGTTAATGGGCCTTACTTGTGTGACAGGACCTGAACTTTTATCAAACTGATCAGCTCCCAAAGAACTTGATGTGGAAGAATTTAGAAAGTATTAATTGTGATCTCTTACTTGATGACATTGAGAACCATCTTTAAAAGTCTGAAACGAGACCTAACTTCAGTGGAAAAATACAAAATGCCTTTTGCAGGCATTTTGAAGCTGTATTGAATAGAGTCTGAAGTTTTAAAGCATGTGTGAAGATGAGAAAGAGCAAGTAGATATGTTTTAAATGTTCTTCAAAGTTTCATGAACAAAAATGCTGAAATTCTTCAGTCTTTGATTTGTGCATTTAATTTAGAAATAAAAATGTATAAGATTAAAATAAAAAAAGAACTTGCAACATGTCAGAGTGCTAAATAGGAATAACTTTCTTGTACAAGTTTAGAAAATAGGTGTATATAATTGCACAAGAGCTAACTAATCTAGTATTGTACATAGCTGGTTGTATCAGTTCCTGTCTGGAATAAATAAAGGATGCAGGTATACATTTGACAAACATGATGAAAACCATGCCATGCTGTGGGTTGTGTCTGATATTGGCATAGCCTGTGACTCTTTTAGTGCATGGATGTTCCTGGGATTTCAGTGAGGCTTGTGTCTTATTTCTGTGTTTCTCTGGCAGTACACGATGTACAGTGTGACAGTGAGTGAGCTTGCTGGGTGCACATGGGGGCTTGTGCCTCAAAAAAAAGAGGAAAGGGGGGCTGATTTATGTACAGGGGAATCCAGAGGAGTTAATAAACTGGCTTTGTTGGGTATTGTATTACTAGGGGAGGGGAGACAATCAACCCAATAAGCAACTGAAAAACTAAGAGATAGAAACAGGCTTACTTGGGGCTTTGGTGTGTGCACAGCAGTCTTGCTGTTGATCAGCCAGGTGTCCCTACAGTCGTTTTCTGTGGCTGCCCTTCAGTGCATGTATGGATCGTGGCATTAGAAGCTTCACTGACAACTCAAAATAATTCCTATGTTTCATAGTTTATAGGATGCATCAAAATGACTTGGCTTTTTGAAACACTTTTCTTACTGATGGGCCTATCAGTGTTTTTTTTTTTTTTTATGGCATGTGTTGTTATGCCTCTTTAACTGCTGACAGGTTTCTAGCACAGAGCTGCAAAGCATGTCTTAGGGCAGAACTGTCTTAAGGCTAATTTGACTTATCCTCTTAAAGCATAGCAGTCACTGTTCTGCCTGAAGGACAGAGTTTCAGTATTTAAGACAGTGTGTGTGATAGTAAGTTGGGTCCTTTCATCAAACCCTTTCTCCATTCCCTTTTTAATCTGGTGTAGAAGTGTTTGGTGTTATCACATGGGTAAAGACTAAGTGTTAGTCACTTAGAGTATCCTTTTGTAGCTTCTCTTTAATCTGTTTTAATAAAGGGATCCATTACACAGTTCTTGAAGTTTTATGGTTTAGTGAGGGCACATGAATCGTACGTATTGCTTCATTAAGCTCTTGTTTATATGATAGAAAGTTAAATGTTTATGTACAGATGAATGGCAGCTGGAATACAGCTGTTCACCATCAATATGGTGTGAGCATTTCTGCAAAGCTGAGCTAAAAATCAGTGGCATGTAATAATGCGCATCTTTAAATATTTGATGATCTGGGGAAACCTGTGAAGTGTCTTACCAAAAAGTGAGCTTTTTTTCTTGCTTTTCTTGGGAGTCAGAGTGAGCACAGTTGTGGGATGGGTACAATAGTATTCTGGCTGTTGACAGTAGTCATTTGGGTTATAGAGTAAAGCTTACAGTGCCAGCAATATGGTTTTCTTCCTTAGTTTGGCTGGAGAGATTATTTCCCCCTTTTCTAATGGAAGATACTCCCCTTGGTTTGGGCAGGCACCTCTTCAGTGCTGTTAAAGCAGTGCACAGGGAGCTGCTCTGGTGTATTTGGCTTCCATAGAAAAGAAGCTTGAAGAGACGTTATGGGAATGTTTCTAAAAATTTAGCTTCATGATTCAAAACAATGCACGTTATCTAGTAAAAGGGAATTGCTGCTGCCATTTAAAAGTAAGTGAATGAGGTGTGTTGTAAAGGAACAAATCTATGTCTTAATAAAATTATCTTATTGCTTGTGGCTTGTATGCTAAACATGTCATTTTGAAGCTGTCTGAAAAATGTGTTTGAGACTTCATTTGCTGTATTCTGCGTGCAGGCAGATAACCAAGTGGAGCAGAACAGAAAACACTTCTATGAGCTGTCCCTCGAGTACGTGTGCAAGTTGCAAGAGATACAGGAGAGGAAGAAATTTGAGTGTGTGGAACCTGTAAGTACCAGTGAATTCAGCCCACCCTGTCATTCAAAGGGGCAGAGGAGGAAGGCATTGGACAAAAGCCAAGGAGCTCTGTTTTCTGGGCAAAAAATGTTCAGTTATGCAACTTAAATTTAAAGCACTCTTGTTACATCAGTGCAAATTGCTAGTACAGATGAACTTAATCCAGCATCTCAAAGCTCACCTCTGTAATTACAGTTGATTTGGATCCATTGTTGTTGATTTTCAGAAAATGTATGAAGCCTTGTGTTGTACGGCAACAGCTTCCATGTATGGTGTTAGAATAAAGTGTTCAAGGAGGTGGTTAGGGTCAGATGTTTTGTGTTTGTTTTTTAAATGTTACTCTTCATTTATGTAAGGAATTTCATCTTCAAGGTGAAGGCTGCACTTAGAGACCTGCTAGTGAAGAAGTGCAGATATAAATTGAGGGTCCTGCTGGCTGAAAAACTTATTATTAGTTAGTCTGTATGTTTAATTTCAGTTGCAGTTGAATCTGTGCAGAAGTCAAGGATTTCCACTGAATTTCAGTGAAAAGCATACGTGTACTGACCAGACTCACTTAAATCTCTGAGAAGGGCTTATTCTAAAATATTATGAAGTGTGCATTAGCTTTGTAGTGTAAATGCAGCTTTATGATACGACAGGAACACAGTAAGGGTAATACTGAGATAAAGGGAGGGTGGGTTGTGACTTCCTTTCACTCTCACTCTGAAGTCTCTGTTTTGGGGCCAAGTCTGACCTTTTATTCTGATATTATTATTTTAATGTAATAATGCAAAAAACTCGCAAATAACACTAATTAAAGTAGTTGGTTAATATAACTTACTCCTGTATGCAAAAATGGCTAAAATCCTTAAGTGAGAATCAGTTGCTTTAAATGTATCAGCATTGTTCAAAGAATGGGAAAATGCTGTGAAAAAGGGTTGTGTGGGACTTTTTTGCTATTGTTACGTTAGTGTTATTTGGTTGTTTGGTTTTATTTGTTTGGTTTTCATTTTTTAGTTTAATATTTTTAAACTTAATTAGTTTTAGACTCAGTTCATGTGTTTGAAACTAGTCTAGAATCAGACCACAGTAATGAATCTTCAAATTACGTATTTGAAACATGTCCCTTTCTCTTTTGTGAATGCTTCCTCTGATTGGGACTGAACTTTATGTTGCTGTGTTTTGTATTTGAAGTTTGTGTTATGGTAGTAAACTGAAATTACTTAGTACCAAATTCTTATGCCTTTTCCCATTAACAGGTAATTTATGTGGGGTTTGCCTTTTTTAAAATGGTTTATTTGCTTGTGACTTCAGACTTTTTTGATTCTTTGGTCTGCTCTCTTTAATAGAGTTCTTTCCTGTGTCACTCCCTTCTTTCCAACACCTGCAGGAGGCTGAGAGGCAGGCAGTACTGCCCCTCTCCCTGTTCCCAATACGGTAGAACGTTCTTTTAGGTTGAAACACTGAACTCACAAACCGCAACGTGGCTCGTTTGCTGGTTCTGACAGAGGGTCAGAGCTGTATGCAAAAAGCAGATGTCATGGGTAAAGTTCCTGGAGGGATAACTTCCTTCTTCAGACAAACCAACTGACTCTTATTAAAGTCATCTCAAGCAGTCATTAGCAGCAAGGAGAATGTCCATGGAATTTACCTCCTTGTGCACTAATGTTTATTCCAGATACAATTGGTACAGAACAGCTCGCATAGGGACGCTGGGGAGACAGACTATATGGCCGGTTCCGATGGGATGATGTTTAATAAGTCCAAATGTCGGGTACTTCCTTTGGACACAACAATCCCATGCATAGCTACAGACTGGGGACAGAGAGGCTGGAGAGGAGTCAGGCAGAAAGGGACCTGGGAGTGCTGGTTGACAGGAAGCTCAACATGAGCCAGCAGTGTGCCCAGGTGGCCAAGAAGGCCAATGGCATCCTGGCCTGCATCAGGAATAGTGTGGTGAGCAGGACCAGAGAAGTTATCGTCCCCCTGTACTCGGCACTGGTCAGGCCTCATCTTGAATATTGTGTCCAGTTCTGGGCCCCCCAGTTTGGGAAAGATGTCAGGATACTGGAGTGTGTCCAGAGGAGGGCAACGAAGATGGTGAAGGGGCTGGAGCACAAGCCCTACGAGGAGTGACTGAGGGAGTTGGGGCTGTTTAGTCTGAAGAAGAGGAGGCTCAGGGGAGACCTCATTGCTCTCTACAACTCCCTAAAAGGAGGTTGTAGTCGGGCAGGGATTGGTCTCTTCTCTCAGGTGACCAGTGACAGAACTAGAGGGCATGGACTCAAGCTCCTTCAGGGAAAGTTTAGACTTGATGTGAGGAAAAAGTTCTTCACTGAAAGGGTGATTGGCCATTGGAATGGGCTGCCCAGGGAGGGGGTGGAGTCGCCGACCCTGGAGGTGTTTAAGGGGAGACTGGATGAGGCACTGAGTGCCATGGTTTAGATGATGGTTGGTGTTAGTGTTGGTGTTAAGTGTTGGGTTATAGGTTGGACTCGATGATCTCGGAGATCCTTTCCAACCTTATGATACTGTGATACTGTAATATACATTGCACATGGTCAAATTTAAAGTAGAGATCAGTTTTGAAATTACAGAGAAATCTCTGTATACCTAGCTGATTATTTGGATATAAATATCTGTTCCTAAATTGTAGGCATTAGTGGAAATTTGTTAAAAAAATTATCATTTTGTCATCTCTGATGTTTCTGGTAAAGGCTGCGTGCAATCGTGTTCTGGTAAATGGAGTTTTTAGTTCTAACAAGTCTTTTGTTTGTGTTCTAGGTGCTATCATTTTTTCAGGGCTTGTTCACTTTCTACCATCAGGGATATGAACTTGCTAAGGACTTCAATCATTATAAAATGGCCCTGCAGATAAATATACAAAATGTAAGTTGAGACTGATGCCTGTGCCTTTTCTTGCTTTGTAAGGTCTCACACTGAAAGGACTGTGTGCGCAGTATCTGGATAGCAGAGACTGTCCTCAGTCAGTTGCCTGTGAAGTTTGAGGGTACAGTGCCATCTCCTGGATAATCGACCGCATCGCTGAACAAATCCACGCTGCTTCCAGCGAGTTCTTCCTGATTTTCAGATACTCCTCTAAAAAACAAACACCGAGAAAAATGCCCCCACTCCTTTTTCCATTTTTTTTTTTTTTGTAGAGACGTAACACAAAGATTACCATGAAAGAGTTTTAAAACTCGTAAAACACTGGAGAGTTTGGAGGGTGGGTAATGAAATCCCAAGGTTTAGGTGTGTTTGAAATTGAGTATGTGGTGGTCATGTGTGAGGGTCATTGCTTGATAGGTCTACGTTACCTGTAACTAAGAAAAGGAAAGAAGCAGAGCTGGGCTTATCAGCATTTCTGTCAGTATCTCTCCCAGCAGTGTGACTTGGAGTTTCTGTTTGTCTTAAAGCAGCCCTTTCAGGCAAGAACATCCCTGTTAGTTTGGTGTGCAGAGCTGTATAATGAGACTTGGTGGTCACACTCATGTTGTATTTGACAAAACACTGTGTTTCTTGAAGGGCAGGCTAACCGGGGCCCACTGTGAGTTTGTGTACCCTCAGATCAAGTTGCCCAGGGGGATCTGCTCAGGACTGGGGCAGCAGGAAGCAAGGCAACAAGCTGAAGCAATGGGACTGACAGTTACTCGTCGGATGGTCTGTGTGCTTCCTTGAGCCTTTTTGAAGAATAAAACTCACTCGGGAATCTGGATAAGCCAGAGGCCTGTTGGTAGGGAAGAAACCACATACTTTACTGTGAAAAAGCAGTTCATGGTGATGTATCCATTTTGTTGACCTCTAAGGGCACTTGGAATTAAGAGACAGAAACTGCTTCTCAGAGGTTGAGTCTGTTTTTAGAAATGGCTTAACTAGCAGGCAATAGCGGGGAGGAGAGGATTATCGTTGGTGTAATGCAGAGTGACATGATTCACCTGTCATGGTACCATTCCTTTAATTTTCTTCCCATATGTTTAAGTCTCAGACTTTCTCCTGAGCTGATGTTTGGTTTGGTTAGGGAAACTGAGCAGTGGTAGCTTCATAAGCAGGCTTTCATGGCAGAGATCAGTGCTTCTGCAGGAGATTTTGGGACACGCCTGCTTCTTCTGTGTGCCTAGTTTGACAGAGTGAGGAGCAGCACGGAGCTGTAGTGCACGTTGGGGACTGGTGCAAGATGAGCAAGAAATCAAACATGAGAGGGAAGCTGTGACACGTCTTTGAAGAGCTGGATTTCATAGAAGGGTTTGGGCTGGAAGGGAACTTAAAAATCATCCAGTTCCAACCCACCTGCCATCGGCAGGGACACCTCCCAATGGATCAGGTCGCTCAAAGCCTCATCCAGCCTGGCTTTGAACACCTCCAGGTATGGGGCAGCCACCACTGGACAACCTGTGCCAGTGCCTCACCACCTTCACAGTAAACAATTTCTTCCTAATATAAATATAGATTCCTATATAATCTAGATTTAGATTATATTTTTCAGCTTAAAAACGTTCCCCTCATCCTACCCCTGCGCTCTCTGAACAAGAGCCCCTCCCCAGCTTTCCTGTAGGCCCCCTTTCAGTACTGGGAGGATGCTCTGAGGTCTCCCTGGAGCCTTTTCTTCTTCAGGCTGAACAAGTCCAAGTCTTTCAGCCTGTCCTTATGTGGAAGGTGATCCTCTTCATGGCCTCCTCTGGAGTCGCTCTAACAGATCCATGTCCTTCCTGGGTTGAGGACTCCAGAGCTGAACACAGTACTCCAGGTGGGATGTCACAGAAGCTGAGTAGAGGGGACAGAATCAACTCCCTCGACCTATCTAAACCACACTTTAGTGTTGAAGAATATCACTAAACTTGAAGAGAAAACATATAGGGAAATTCTGCATTGACTGTCCTAAAATGACCGGAGTAATTATCTCATTTTAGGAATAATAATTACAACTCCTGTCTGCCAGGAAGACTAAGTCTTTTTCCACTCTCTCTACTAATGGGTTTTTGCCATCTTGTTTTAGACACGAAATCGTTTTGAAGGAACGAGGTCAGAGGTAGAGGAGCTCATGAACAAGATTAGAAGAAATCCTCAGGAACATAAAAGAGCAAATCACTTCACGATGGAAGGCTATCTCTATGTACAGGAAAAAAGTAAGGTGTATTTTTCTGTTCCTATGGTACTTATGTTGTATATACAAACAAGTTTTATTTCTGCAGGTAACATGAAGACACAAAGAATTTACAGTTTATTAAACAGAGTCATCTGAGTAAATGTTTGAAGTCTGTAATGGCTGCGTTACCATGGCTCGTTAAAGAGCACAGTGCTGTAAGTGTGACAGTTCTTAGCAAAGGTGACTGAATTAGGGGAAGTTTTATTTGACCAAAGGATATATTTCACTTTATTTTTAATGCCTTACTAGTGACCTCCCTTAGAACTATCAAATATTTGTTGTCAGACAACAACACAAGTTGTTAAATTCTCTGAACATTGAGCTAGTTTAGTATAATGAAATTACCTGTTATTTCCTCAGTGCGGTGATATATATACTTTCATTCTCTAGTTGTGATCACAGGGTCAAATAAAGTAGACCATGTTCTAGGTTGCTAGTGTGGAAAATCTTGCTGTGAAAGTGCATGTCACTTGAATCACGTCCTGTCAATACTTTGAACAATTATAAATCTTCCTCACTGTAGTAAAAAAGCCAGGTAAAATGCATAGCTCTTACTCAAGGAATGACCACAAATAAATTATTTTTGTTTTTATTAAAAAAAACAACTCATAAATCATGTTTTATATGTGAGCTGTTACAGAAAATCTGTTTCCTTGTTCTTATGAGGGATTTTACTCATGATATTTAATCAATTGCTACTGAAGTAAAGACTTCTGTAAAATGTTTTACAATTTGAAAGCTACACAAGGATGCTGATTGAAATATTGGTTATTATAGTGTTCAGAAATAAGTGTTAAGAGTACTAGCAGTCAAAAATAAGAAAAATTTGTTATTCTATGAGATGAACTCGGTGGTCTTGGTCATCATGAACTTTAGAATCAGCTGAAAGGATTCAGAAGAGGTGGGTGTGCCTGAATCTGGGTTGGGGAGGAGCAAGGTAGTGAGACCTTCTACCTTAGGAACAGTGAAGTTCTCTGTCAACTTGAGCCACTCGTGAATGGCTTCCCTGATGCTCTGGGGCGATCTCCTTCAAAAGAGAAGATGCCACTGCAGAACTTTTTCTTTAAAAAAAAAAAAAAGGTAAATTAATAGAAGTGAGGAGATAAAGGGTCAGAAAGCAAGTTTTAACAGGTGACGTTATGGTGCAAATCTCAATAATACTGTATGCATTAGGCTGGGCTCTTGAATATGTGTATTCTCTGTAGGTTGTGCACTGATGAATGGTTAGGACTGAGTTTTTGGTGTCCAAAAGTGTGATCAGACCTTACTCTGGTAACACAGCTGCATTAATCTGCAGTTATTTAGCTTCACATTACCAGATGTAAAACTAGATTTCCATGTTCTGCCTAAATAAAATTTCCAAGGGATATTTACGTTACAGGGAGAAATTTTGTCTGTAAAGATACATTAATAATTCTTTCTGTAAATACCACATATATCAGCTTTTAGAATCGTAAGCACTGGTTGACATTTGTATTACTTTGTGGAATGTTTTTAATTCATACCTTTGTTTTAAAGCCTGCATTATTAGGGAGTAAGTGGGACACTTAAGTATGGTTTTGGAAAGCAGGAGAAGAAAACACGCATAAACTGGGGGAGTACCTACTGTTTAATGGTTCTGTTTTACATAGGGCCTGCTCCCTTTGGTTCCAGTTGGGTGAAGCACTACTGCACTTACAGGAAAGAGGCAAAGAAGTTCACCATGATCCCATTTGAACACAGATCAGGAGGGAAAGTTGTAAGTATGTTTTTATATTGTACTCTTGTACTTGCCCTGTATCAAGATCAGAGGATGTGTCAGATTAGATGTGTTAAGTCCTTTCCCTCTCTGCCTCCCTTGCCCCTTTTTTTCCTATTCCTCGTGCAATTCCAATTAAGGACATTAACCTAAAGTAATGGATAGATTCATAGATGAGAATTCTGCTGACTCTTAGATAAGAATTGCTTCCTTTTAGGAGACCAGAGAACACAGTACAGGTCACATGTAGTGTTCGGCCATTTAGAATCTGGTTTATCCATGAGACATCTAACTTGTATAATCAGTAAAATATAATAAACATAGGCATTACTTTTTTAGGTGCTGCAGTCATGTTTTTTCTTTCAGAGAGGTTAGTACTAGAAGAGGGACTAGAAAAGAGGATTTTAATAGGAATATAATTTGTACTGACAGCTGGAAGTAATTTCAGATATCTTTGATAGCATCTGAAATGTTCAAGACCCAAGACTGTTGATCTTTAAAGGGCTTTAATTCCTATTGAAATAGTTTGGAATTGAGGGCACTCAGCACTTTGAGAGATGATGCATGAAATTAATGTATTAATATGGATGAAATGTATTTTGTTGCAAGGAAAAAGGATTTCCAAAGCTGGAAAATAATGCTTGAGTCAGTATTCCTGTAAATGCAGCACCCTCCTCTATCTTCAAATTTGGTTAGAAAATCACGTTGTTGGAGTTTTATCAGGGCATTATATCCCATTAGTTTGAGCAGAGAGGAGATGGCTTTCATAATTTTGAGGGCTATGTGTATTTACAAATATATTGAATTTGGAAGAACTGTTCAAAAGATCTGGAAAACCTGCCATACTGAAATTTAGTGACAATTCTGCTTTCTTAGTTGTTTCAATATTTCTCTGAAAGTTTTATCCTGACTTGCTCTAATTATAATGAGCCATTTTAATGAATATAGTATTTGTGTGAGCATTCAGCATTCTAAAACTTATGGAGACATTTTTGCTGTATTAAAAGATCTCCCATTTTGAAACCCACAATGCAATTGCTTTTTCAGTGACAACTTGCTGTGTCTGGAGATGCTGAATAAGACAAGAAATAACTAAAATGTACGGTTAATCCTGATTAAATCTGTACAGCTCATCCAGCATTCACAGATGAATTTTTTTTTAATATCTGAATATTTAAGGGTAAAATATGGTCCCTAGCGTTGGTTGGTTTTGAACAAAGGACTAGTTCTGTAAGACACATTACAGATAGTGAAGAACACTTACTTTGCTCTGGTCGCTGTAGCAACAGCCTTTGCTATGGAAATCGCTGTGTCTGACATTAAATGAGAGAAGTCCCTTGAACTCATTCTGTGCTTATACTGTAACGTGCAAAATTTTTACAGCAAAATATTTGTTAGTTTAAATTACTGTGATATTGTGTCATGCTGTAAAGTACCAGCTAAACTGATATTGTTATTTTTGCATTTGTGTCCTGTAAATGACCATGGAATTCATGTGAAGATGTGCAAGATCTGAACAGCAACCATGAGTGAATTCTTTTACAAATGTCAGTTTTCAGCTTTTGTTGTTGTTTTAATATAAATTTACTTTACTTGGTTTATATGGCTGTCCTACTGAAGCTTTCAGTTACTGGGTCAAGCATATAAATTTTTTGTTTTCCAGGGTGATGAGGAGCTCTTTGTCCTTACATATTGTACCAAAAGAAACACAGATACTATAGACAGGCGATTCTGCTTTGACTTGGAAGCTTCAGACAGGTAAGCTTGTGAAACACATTAGAAAGAACTCTTTGTAAGTGGTAGTTACTATTGCTGTTCTATTTTCTTCTTAGTTTTTGAATGCTTGTTCAGACTGCCAATGGGAAGTAGTCCCTGGAGGAGCAAACAAGGGCTGCCATGGCTCACTGGATTTTGCCTCAGTTGTGTGTGAGGAAGCAGTGAGGTTCTAAACTAAAATGTAGACGTGATTTCTGCTCACATAAAAGAAAAACTTACAGAAAGTTAGAGAAACTGTCACCAAAACATGGCTTAAATTGAAAAATGTATAGTGAAAGACTTATGATCATGGAAATAATTCATGCAGTCATGATGATGCTGTATCACAGGCTTTCTTTTCAAAATGACATGTTGCTGAGGGTTTGTGCTGGATTCTCCAATGTAAAAGAAGATCATTGGGATTTTGTGGCTGGTGTAATCAACCAGTGCATCTTCAACTTTGTTGCTGCTGCCATTTTGAAACACCGCTGTTTTGTTGCTTTATTTCAAAAGACAAAAATTACTTATTTAATTAACTAAAAGGACTTAAAATATGGTAAATATTGCTTTTTGTTGCCGTTGTAGTCTTCCTTCGTTTATGAAGGTGAGAGAATGCAAATTAATAGGATACTACAAATAAATATGACTGTGTTTGTACCACATTCTTCCAGTGCAGATTGTATCTGTGCAGAACAGGACCACATCAAGCATTAAATGCTAGATCTAAATTAGTGGCCTGTTGCTGAGTTTTTGCATCTGCTCCTTCCAAGCTGTTTTTAACCACTACATTTGCTCCTTATTTATACTAATGAATTACGTTCTGATTTGTCATCTAGTAGGTTTTCACATTGTTCAGGTTTTCGTTATTTTCACACCAGGTTCAGTGCCCTTCAGTCTAAATTGAATGTGGTGAGTGCTGTCGGGCCCCTGTGTCCTGTGGCTGCTTGTGGTCTGTGATCAGGAGCAGCCTTGGGTCAGAGGCTCTGCCTTGCCCGCGTGGCCAGCCAGACCCGCCTGCCTGAGGCAGACTGTTTCTGTAACAAGTAGTGGGTAAAGGGATGCAGAACCCCCCATGCATCTGAAAACTTCCAGCTCCTGTGGCAAATAGCAAAACAGCCATTTACAGCTCACGTGGCATTTGTCACAAGCCTACAGCATGGTTTGAGCTTGCATTTTTTTATTTGAGGGGGTTGTGACTTAACTCTCCTAACACTGTGTCCCAGCAGTAGGAGAGGGAGCAGAGATTTTAGGTTGTGACATCAGCTCCTCTCGGGTCAGTGTGACAACAGGTTTCAAACAGAGTCTGATAAAGTTGCTAAGAAAGTACCATGAGAAATGCCAGTTGTCCAGTCCCGTCCCACCCCTGCTTTGTCATCCCTGCTCAGTAGGGTATCTGGAGTTAAACAGAGATGGATGGAGAGCAGTGTTTCCTTGATCCTGCAAAACAATTTTTCATTCTCTTTTCTGGGAAAAATCTAATCCATCTTTCTGTTGAGATATAATAGACACGACTGGTCCACCGTGACCTTGATATCAGATATTTTCCTCTTAATAATATATGTGTGTGGTACTAAGATGTTCCCATGGAGATCAGTGCTGTGCTGCAGGCCATAAGCTTGTTTCCTTGGTATCAGCTCAGGGCACACATAGCCCCTGGCTTGTCCAAGTTAAAGAATAACATGCAGATTGACAGCTGGCTATGGAGTTCCTGTACTGTGGACGACAGCAAGACTAAAATTTTAGGAAGGACTTTTCAGTAGCAAATGTTCAGCCTTGTGCATGACTTGAGCATAGTTGGGAGCTAGCTGAATATTTATGGATTTCCTTTTAAAATTTGAGACTATTATTTTTTCTTTAAATTGATACTTATGGCTATAAGTTCTGGGGCTGCTTGGATCCTGGCTCAGTCTCTGTAAAGTGATGTTTTTTTTTGTTTTTCGTACTCCGTCATGTTCAGTTGGAGATGACCAGTGATAAATGTAGAGAAATTTAAATCTTAAAGAGGCAGCGGAGGTCTTTTGGAGTAGAGAAAAGTCTTTCTATGGCTAAAGAACATTATCCTACTAGAATACTAATTAGGTTTTAATTTTACTAATATGGGACAAGGAGGGACGGCTTTGTCTCCTTTGACTTTAATCTGAAGACAAATAAATGGTTTTTCATGCAGCATATGCTGTTTGACCTATTGCTTCTAGGTGATACTCTTTGATACCTTGACAGTTATAATTTTAGTGAGAAGGAAAGTTTGTCCTACATAAAAGTAACTCACTTGGTTTTAGCTTTAACTAGTAAAAAAAACTAAACAAGGAAAAAAACAAATTAGCATGTGGTTTTGTTTGGTTAATCTAGCTAGTTACTTAGTGTATGCTTTTCCTACCAAGTGATTAGGTTTGCATGTTTCTGATGATTGCAGCTCTGCACTAATAGCAGACAAGTTTGCATTGAAAAACACTGGTATGGCTTGAGAAGGTGCTTTGCTTACTGTTATTACTTAATAACCAGTATTAGCTTATTTTATTAATAAAGATTAGTTGCAGAAATTAAGGCAACGCTTCCCTCACCCACTCAAGAGCTCAATGTTTGTAAGATATTCCATTTTAATGGCTTAGCAGCCTCCTTGCTTTAATCAAAAGAGAATGACTTGCTTGACTGCTGCCGTTTGGCAAAGTTGTGGTTGGGTCTCCTGAGTTTAAGTGGGATTCGCAGGGGCAGCGTGCAAGCCTTGTCCTTGCATCTTGGCTGAACAGAGGTGTTTGTAACTACAGAGTTTTGTGCTGAAATTAAATTGTGTGGTTTGATAAAATTTATGGCAAGTTGAAAAGGAACTAGAAATGTCTCTGGCTGTAAAAATATGAACACGGTGTGGAGACTATTACAGTTCTAAGTAAAAGTGGGATTTGTGCTGTTTTTTTCTGTGCTGTTGTTTTTTAGATAACATTTTCCCCTACAGCTATTTTGCTACTTGAAGATAGATTTAATACAAAACAGAGAGAGAGGGAAAGCATGTTATGAATTAGTTCTTTATTTCTATCCATCTCTACATAATGAGATTTAAAAATTTGCTGAAAGTATTGGCAGGCTGAATATAATGTTGTTTTTTTTTTTTAATTGGCAGAACAATAACTACCCAAATGACCCGTTCTGCTTTTGACTCTCTTTGCTTTGTACGCTATGCTGAACCACACGATCACTCTTTTTAGTTTCCTGTTCTATAAACACAAAAGTAGATCTTTGTTAATCTCTGTTCACTAATCCCTGTGCCCCACAGTCGTCCATCCATAGTGTTATGAGATCGTGCATTAAGTCATAGTTATTTTTCCTAAGATATTTACTGGAAAACTATAATAATTATTGCCATTCTTAAGCTGAAGACGCAGTCAATAAGTTAACAAAAGCCATTTTTGATGTGATAACAAAGAAGCACAAGAGTAAGTTTATGTAGAATTTGCCAAACTCTGTCACACCCAGCAAGTGTTGGCATCAACAAGCTATCAACAATAAAATATTTCAAATAAATAGTTTGCATATTACATTCACTTCCCTTTTTCCTCCTTGTTTCCTACTGTGTGTGTCAGTTTCGTACCTTTTATTTTAGAGATGAGCAGTTTTCAGTAATTAGGAAAGTAAAAAAGACTTACAAGACAATGGACTTGTGCTTGTAGTGGAAAGCAGGATTTGACAAGGGGGTATTTCAGTTGCTGGAGAATACGTTTGCTCTGTGTGGCGCGTGCTTTCGCAGGCCTGGAGTTCCGGTGACCATGCAGGCATTTTCCGAGGAGGACAGGAGGTTGTGGATGGAAGCCTTGGATGGAAAAGAAGCTGTAAGTGATTTTTTTTTAAATGTTCTTTCATGGTATAAAGGAGAAATTCTCTCCCCTCTCCATTCCTCTATTTATACTTTGATAAGATGGGATCATGTAATTTGCAAATGATAGGTTCAATGAATGAAAAATACAAATAAAATAAAACTCAGGAGAGATGAGTAACTCGGTAAAGCTCAGTGTAGGTAAATGTTAATGCTGATATGAGGTACTTTTTCATTGTAGTGAATGGATTGATTTTTGTAAATAGTTTCCCATCACAATGATGATATTGGTATTATAGAAAATGTCTGTTGTAGGCATGTCCACTTGGCTTTATGTGGACATACTGCATTCCAGTGGCAAGACTTGCTGGAGTTAGTTATATGGTGGTGGTGGTATTATTATTATTATTATTATTATTATTATTATTATTATGGTTGTTATTGTTATTATTGTTATTGTTTTAAAATTAGATTTTTAAAATCTCTGTCAATAGGAACTAGATTGTACTTGAATTTTCTTGATTTCTGGTTCACTTCAGGAAATGGGTCTAAACTGCAGAATTAAAGCACACTACAGATTACTCTTAAAATTGTAAATATTATGTTGGTCTTGTGAGACAAAAAGTAGCAGGGTTTTCGAGGCAGTGGCACAATCATGTATCTGTCCCCAGTAGCCAGATTATAGCAGTAGGTTTTATTGACATCATAGTTGTAAAAATCTTGTTTTGTTTGCAGAGGTGTTTATTGTCTGAGCTGGACTCCCCAGTGGGATTACAACTTCTAGGAATGCTGAGCTGGGACACAATTCCCAGGATTCATCATCGCAGTTTATAGTGATTTGAGAGAGCTTGAACTGTGAGAAATTAACCTTTGGAGAAACATAGGCAGCATAGCCACTGAAATCAACTGTGATTTATAACTATCATTGTTCTGCTTCCCAAGGAACTAAATCAGTTGAGAATTTTTTAGAAGTTTCACTCCTTGAAAAGTGCAGTTGTTTGCTTTCTGAGGGGATATGGAGCTCTGGTTCTGCTGTTGGAGCTGGAGGTGGTATGTTCTAGCTGCAAAAGGCTGGGCATTAAGATTGTGGGTGTCTTGTTTCTGGTTTCATAAAATTCTTTAAAATAATTTGTCTTTTTACTCTTTTTGTGTTAGCTGTTCATCAATTCAAACAGAGCAAATGCAAAACGAGAGGGAAGTAAGTATTTGGATTACTGTTAAAGCAAGTTAATGTTAACATTTTACAATTGATAAAGGCAAACGTATTTTTTTTTCTGTGTATCCAATTAAAAACTTTACTTTCAAGTTCTGAATATACTTTTGTGGATTTAGTAATTCATGGGTTTTTACAGTAACACAGAACATACGGAAGAACTGGACATAAATTAGAGAAACAGTCTATTTTTTTTTTGCCAACTTTATGCTTGAAATTAACTCGAAGTGTTAATTTGTATGTAAATGCATCACAATTTCTTAATCCAGATTGTGTGTACACATCTGCTAGGATGCATAAGTATGGTTTTAAAGCAATCACAGCTGAATGTAAAGGTCAGCAGAAAACCTGAATGCATGTATTTAAGACATAAACCATAATATGGAAGTAGAAGCGATCGCTTTCTTTAAACGTTAGCTGTCTTCTGTTAGGAAAGTATGAGTGAAAACAGTTATCCTTTTTGCATTAACAGGCAATTTGTGCTTGCTTTTTTTTTTCTTAAATTGTTGGATCTTGATGTTAACAATAGAAGTTTTTCCACAGATGATAGTTTTTTTCAAGGTGCAAGACCAGATCCCCTGGAGCAAGAAGGCCAGATGTTGGGGGAAAGACAGTTTTGCAATATGTGCTTCTAAATTAAGTTTTGATGTGAAGAAAAAGAATGGGAAGGGCTTTGAAGGAGAAAAGGGGAATTTCTCTAGGAAAAAGTGGAATATTCCTGTCCAGAATGTTTGCAGTTTTCCTGAGAAGTACTAGCTGTATGATTAAGTCCAGTCTTATTTTTCAATGAAAGGCAAATAGTTGTAGTGGTGTTTTAAAACTTCTCAACCTTTTTTTTCCTTGTAGGTCCGCAGTTGGATAAGATGGGGTTCACTGTCATCAAAAAGTGTATTAGTGCTGTTGAAACACGAGGTAATGATCAACACAACCTGTTTGTGGAGGGGGTGGAGGCGCTGAAAAGCTCTTCAAAGGGGGTCCATGTGGTTGAGCCTCCTGTAGATCTCTGGGAAAGGCAATCTGCTGCTTACACTGACCAGGGCAGGATTTTCCTTCTGTCTGGTCCCAGCCTTTTATGTATGTGTTTTCCTCAAGAAAAGTGTTCTCAGGAAGTGCTCAGAAGAGGGTCAACAGCAGCTTTCTTGAAAAAGGAAGCCAGAGTTTATTCGCAGTAGCTGAGAAAAATACCTACATCTTATAGACAGTTCTTACACATTTGCTTTGCTGTTGGAACAAATTAATTAATTTTATTATTCCATTTGTGGACTTGGAATGGAGGCTTTCTTTGTAGTCACTTAAGACAGAAGAACAGGAGCTAAGAAGGCAACTCAAGAACAAAAGCTATAGAAGTAATTCCGGTGGAGTCAGTCTCCCACCAGAGACAAGGATGCTGTCAGGCTTGCTGTCCAAAATTGGAGGCAGAGGAGAAGGGTCAGTATGCAGACAGTATTTAAGGGGCCATTCGGGTTATGACTGGGGAGAGGCTCTGTGTCACAGACCCTGTGTAACTTGGTCACTGGATAAAACCAGCTTTTGGTATTGCTGTCCTGAGAGGAGACAGCAGTCCTTGTGTGGACGTGCTGAGATGTCAGGTGACCGGCTGCTCTGAGGCTTGGTGTGTTGTGTACGGTGTTCTGCAGAGACCTCTTTTTGGTTGTGTTTATTTTTTAAAAAGAGGTGGAGAGGTGAAAGCAGGTAATTGGTTACAGTGTATTTCTTAGTTTATTAAAAGAGATGTTGAAATTCCTCTATGTGAATTTTGGTTTTCTCCTAAATTGTTGACCTTCCTTTGCACTCCCAAAGAGGACATTCACAATTTTTCAGGAATTGTATCTTCTTTTCCTAGAGATTTAGCTTTGCAGAGGGCAGAATCTTTATCTCTTTCTTTGTATCAGAGTTCATCTTAAAGAAGATAGCTGAACAAAAGAATGTGTTGGTCACACTTCCTGTCAATGCAGTGTCTTACTTAAAAGCAGTGTCTCCTGCGTATGCACCTCCTGTCCAATATTATCAGTAGGAGTGAGCAGCCTTTGTGATATTGAGAATTTGTCATTTAAACGACAAGAAGTCTCCAAAATCCTTTTTGTTCTTGGACTTTTTTGTATCAATGTGGTCTGGTGCATAAGAAGATGTTCTTCCAGTTTAGACCATATTCTATCTGGTGTTATTTTTCTTCAGTCTGTTCTTTTGAATATTTTTCAAATAAGGTTTGTCTGCTCCATCACTTCAAAATTTTCAGTTAATGGCATTTACAATCTGAGTATTTCAGCTGGGGAACACTGCAGATAAAAGTGACACCCTACAGATGAGTTGCCTTCATTGCAAAAACCTGCTTTAATGTAGGATGGAACTTGTCTTTGCACTGGATGGGGCAGGTTTTATGAAAAGGGTGGCATGTGGTCACATAATTCTGGGCTCCCCAGTTTGGGAAAGATGTCAGGATACTGGAATGTGTCCAGAGGAGGGCAACGAAGATGGTGAAGGGGCTGGAGCACAAGCCCTATGAGGAGTGACTGAGGGAGTTGGGGCTGTTTAGTCTGAAGAAGAGGAGGCTCAGGGGAGACCTCATTGCTCTCTACAACTCCCTAAAAGGAGGTTGTAGTCGGGCAGGGGTTGGTCTCTTCTCTCAGGTGACCAGGGACAGAACTAGAGGGCATGGACTCAAGCTTTGTCAGGGAAAGTTTAGACTTGATGTTAGGAAAAAGTTCTTCACTGAAAGGGTGATTGGTCATTGGAATGGGCTGCCCAGGGAGGGGGTGGAGTCACCGACCCTGGAGGTGTTTAAGGGGAGACTGGATGAGGCACTGAGTGCCATGGTTTAGATGATGGTTGGTGTTAGTGTTGGTGTTAGTGTTGGGTTATAGGTTGGACTTGATGATCTCAGAGGTCCTTTCCAACCTTATGATACTGTGATACTGGAAAGCTGGTTTTGGTCTACAGCACAGTGACTGTTGCCTTACAGTACTTTCTGAATCGTGCTCACTGTAAGCTGTGTGGAGTACACTGTATTTTGGTTTTTTATCTCTTAAGTGCATCCAAATAGTTTTCTTCGGGTAGTCTGTTTTTCCTTTTTTTAATACCCTGCAAGGAAAGTGAAACAAGAGCATGACTGTGAGAAAAGGTGTGAACACTTTCTTCATGAAGGGACTGTTCGGAAAGAATGTGTTATATATGGGGTTTCTTCTCGTGTCTAGGGGGAAACAGGTTAAACCTAACAGTGGTTCAGGTCCACTCTGTTCTTTGTGCCTTGATTTAGAGGCATGTAAGAAGGTGCAAGATATATGTGTAACCTCGCCTAATATTGTTGTTCAAGACAGATGATAAGCTTGAATAGATTAGAAGCACGTGTCCCCATAGTGGGATCTGCCCTGAAGCACACTTGAAAGAGAATTAAACTTACCATGTTAGCTTCAGTTTTTCCTGTCTTTGGAGACTTTGCAGCCTCGCTGTCCCTTGTACACAGCCTTTGTAAGACCTGCAGTCAATAGAGTGCTCTGTGGTAATTACTATTAATGAAATTGATTTTTACCTATTAGCTTGGTTTTGGGGAGTACTTAAGAAAAGAAAAATAAGTATTCAATAAATATTTCTTTTCTTAGGGTTTCAAGAATGGGTTTAGGTGAGGTAGTACCTCCCAGAAACTCAGCAATCCACCTAACTCTGTTTCATGAACTTGGTTCTTCATTACAATTGTTAATAATTTTCTATTTACTGAATCTGAACTTCATGTGAACTGCGTTTACAAAAAAAAAAGAGCCTGACAAACGAAATCCTGGCTTCATCCATGAGACTGAAACATTCCTAAAGGATCAGTTTATATTTTCTGCAAAACTTGCAGGGACCTTCTGCTGATGTGTGCTGAGGTAAACCAGCAGAGGGCCAGGAGAACATTTAGTTGTTTGACCAGAGTTTTATGATGAATAAAATCCATCTTTCGGGCTGCAGGTTTTATAGCTATACTTCTTCTTAGAACAACTTTTACTTGATTATTTTACTTCAATGATAACACATCAAAGGCAAGTTATGTTCGGCAGAAGAAAACAGGACAGATGCCTCTTCAGAGCTTGTGCTTGTGTGCCATGTTTTTATCTCTTTTAATCATAATGGGTGTGAGGTTGGCGTGGGTGGAAAGAGAGGACAGTCTAGTGTGGGTGGAAACTGAGAATAGTCTTGTCATGTCATAGCAGAAAAAGTCTGGTATTCAGAGAGAGAAGAGCATAACAGAGATATTGAACATAAACTTGTCAATGGCTGGGTAATTTTTTCTCTGTTATGTTCCCTTTTATAAAGCCGAGAAGAAAATTACTTGCTCTGAATGGATAGAAGACTCAAAGGCAGTGCCTTGGTTAAAATGCTTGTTAGCTTCTAATTCTGTATAGCCATATGAGACACTGGCTGTGCTTTACCTGGTGGGAGACACTGAGGCATCAAATATGCAGCCTGTCTTTCACGCACTGAGCACAGTGCTGGTTGGATATGCATTCGTGTCTTGTCTCTGAGAGAACATTTGGGGATTCTGTTTAGTGTATTTTAATTATAACTCTGTATTGAGAATAATACAATGGGGTAGGTGTTTATAGAAGCATCAGAGCTCTTTGTTCCCATAGTAAAGACTCTCTGTATGTTTTTGTATGCATATAGTTGGTTGTACCTTCTGGGAGGACGTGGTAGGTGTTTGCCAGAGCAGTGTTTGTCTCGATTTTAGAACTACTAGAGCTGCTAATCTGAGCTGCAAGGAGAGATGGCAGCATTGAGCTATCTGTCCAATCTGTCTGCTCCTGAGATAGAAAGAAGATGGTGAGGAGGAAGTAGGAAACCTTTTCATGTAAAAAAAAACAAACCTGGAATTACCTTGAATTTAGAGTGTTGCTGTATTGCTGTGTCTGTACTATGGAGTTGGAGATAAAAAGTTGTGTTTGCAGCTATGGTCTATGTCAGCCACATGGACAGTGCCAGCCACAAAGTAAAATTGCCTACACACCTTGCTTACAGTAGTCTAAACCCCTGTTTTACTTAGAATACTTTATTTTCCTAAGCATGTTTCACAAGTTGCCTACCTGTGCCAAATTCCGCTATCAGACAGCCAAGCATCTTGAGATAATGTAAATATGAAGGAAATTGTGCTGCGGGGCTTTACTGCTCAAAGTTGCCAACAGTGACTGGTTGAGCCGGCAGGCAAAGCGTCTGAACCCTTCAGCATTTTAGCTGTACCTCACAGTGAGTCATCTTGTCAATTGTGTTCTGTGAATGCCAAGCTTTAGCAGTCTTGGATGTGCTGAAAATCTGAAATGTGCAGATTAAATCACAAATAGTGCTGTTTCAAGCCAGGTTTGTATGTTTTAGGTATAGCATCATTTAAAGGTATATTTAAAGGGATCATTTTTGAAATATTACTTCATCTTTGCACTTTCTGATGTCTCTTAGCAATTAACTATGCTTTTTTCAGGTTGATGAATTTGAAACTGATCAATTATCTGATAATTGCTATGACAGACTCATGATTATTGCTGGAGGATTGTCTTAGTTTCAATACTGCCATAATTTCAGAGACTTTTGCATATCGTATCTGTTTTAGTATTAAGCAATAGTTTCTGTGGTTTGACCTTAATTTTTAAGCCCGTAAATGCGTCTTTGGTGTCAGCACAGTTTGGTTCCCCCTAGTTTTAATGTTAGAAGCACAGGAAGTCATGAAACAGTTTCTCAGATAAGCAAAAGCTTAGTTGTATCTGACCGTGACAGTATTTCTTCAGCTTTTTAGCTTCTTGCATACGATGCAGAAGGCTTGTTCTGTGGTACTAAAAGTAGTGGAGGAAAGAAGTGTGATGCATTTCGGCAGGCCATTAAAAAGCTTGGTTTTGCTTTTGTACCAGAGTTTTCCTGGACACCTCTGAGAAATTTGAGCTGAACAATACACTAAGACAGATTCCTAGTGCATCCTTGTTGGGAGTAAATCAAGGACTATGTTTAGCTTGTTTTGGTGTTGGCAGTCTTTAAGTGGCCTGTAGCCTGCTATCACACTGCTGTTCTGGGATCGTTGGAAAACTTGCTTAGTTGGGTTGATAACTTCTTATTTGGAGAAGAACAGTGTTGTGGTCACGTAGCTGTTTTTTGTGGTTCTTTCTTTTGTGCACAGCTAAACTGTGAGCATTCTCTAGAGTTCTGTTTTTGATGACCACAGATGAAATAAGGGAGATCTGTGTGATTGTGTTGAGTCAGCTCTGGACATGACATCTAACTTAAGACTTGGCATCATTACTGTGGTGCCTGCATCCTGGGAAAGGAAAAGGCTGGTTTTGCCCAGGTGGAGCCACCAAAAGAAGTATCAACTGCTGCCATAGCCTGTCAGCTCCCCGCTGGGACAGAGGATGGGGCGGTGCTAAAGGGCAGGAATTCATCAGGCTCTCAGAGATCTGGGGTGGGGGAGGAGACTGCAGACTGTGTGAGGAAGAGGAGGGGTTGAGAGAAGAAGGAAAAGATACAGCAAGAGTAGGCACGAGGAAGAGGTAGAAAATGTGAAGTTCTCTCCGCTGTGTTGAGGCTCGTTGCTGTGTATTATGGTTGTGCCTGATAGTGATTCATTAAAAGCCTAATGATTTTTACATACTTCATCTAATGTTTATTTGGGATGAAACTTGTTCTTATATGACTGGTTTTAATTTTCCTTTCTGGCTTGGAATGGTGTGATATTGAAACTGAGAATTCTCCACCAGTCTTCCATTTTTGAAGGATATTTTGAATGAGAATACCACATAGTCTGTTATTTGAAGAGATTTCCTTGGAGTAGAAACACAGATATTTTGTAGCATTTCTGCTCTTCCAGGTCAATGTGAACATGTAGGTAGAGTGTGGTGGTATCTGTAGATGGCTGCTTATTATGTGGCCTCTCGAGCATCTGGGTCAGCTTCAGGACTGTAGTATTTTCCCTCCCACTATATGGGCTCTCAAATAATGCAGCGGACAAAGACATACCTTATTTTGCCGTTTTCTTTCCTTGCCCTTTCACTCCTTCCTTTTTTCCATCAATTTATATTCAGTTTCACTGCCCTGGGGATAAAACAGAGTGTGATAAAAGGAAGGCAAAAGCAGGGGAAGAGTAGGGGCTGAGAAGTGAATGTTCGTTAGAGGATGGCAGGGCACAGAGGAGCGGCCGGGAAAGGATCCAGAGTGCGCATGAAATGAGAGTAGGGGACTCAGTATTCTGTGCCAGATATGGCTGCTCTGTTCATCCCAAGCAAAACCAGAAGTAGTGATTTGAGTCACTCGTGGTGATGTGTCTGGATGTAGATGGTGTGTGGACCACAGAGGGCTGGAATGGGGCCTCATACCTTAAATGAAAAGCATTTATAAACTTGAAAAAGCACTGTTTTTGAGGACTGGGAACAGGCTCAAGTTTTTCTTTCTTTTATCCAAACCCTTTCTGTCATACACATGTTTAGAAAAAAGCAAAATTACATTTATTAAAGAAATCTTAATTAAGCTTTTGTTGGTTCAGTTTTTGCGTTGTTAGGATGTAGATGCTGATGTATCCAAAATGTAATTTAAAAAATCTGAAAACAGCCAGTGATTTTTTTTTTTTTTTTCCCAAGCAAAAGTTTGCCTCTGTTTGCTCCCAGTTTCTGAAGTGGAATTGAGGTACCTGTAACCTTTACCAAAACATAACATGGACCTATCTTAAAAACACAGAAGAACAAAAGGATTCTTGTAATACTTTATTTATAGTGTTCTCATGACTGTGTTAACACTGTGTAGTCTGTCTGTCTTAGAGGAGAATTTGTTGCCTGGGGGAAGGTTTTAATGCTAAAATTGACTGTGGCTAATCTTCTGCCTTTTTTTTTTTCTTTTCTCCTTTTTTGTGTAACAGGTATAAATGACCAAGGATTGTACAGAGTTGTGGGGGTGAGTTCAAAGGTCCAGAGACTTCTGAGTTTGTTGATGGGTATGCCTCTATTTTACAATCATTTTTTTCAATGTTTTACTTCATGTTGTTTTACTGAGAATATTTTAGTTTTAAAAGCATCTACCTGTAGTTGCTCTTTATATGGGACAAATCTGGTTTGCTTTAGTCCATGCAAATAATCCCCATGTCATTGTAAGTTCCACTGGTTTAGTGAGATCAAGATTAGTTGGTAGGAATAAAGTAAGAGAGCTGCTATGGGACGCATAGGAGCAAATAGTGGGGTTTGTGCAGGGTTGATGTAACTGATTAATGCAGCCTGAATTGAAGGTTCCAATCAGAAAATTCAAAATACCAAATTCAAGAAAGCTTGAAGCTTATTGCTTCGTTGTTTTAGGTTTCCACCTTTCTTTTCTATTGTCTAAGATGTGCAGGAGTACACGCCTAGGCGTGTCTTAAGTTGATCTCTGTGCAAAATAAGACTTGTAGTTTAAGCCTACTGGCAAAGAGCACTTTGGTTTAAGAGGAGGAGTATGATGGATATATTAATGATAACTATGTGCCAAAGCAGGAGACACATGGAGAAAGGATTTGTTTTTATAACCTTGGTAGTACAGCTCAACATCTTTGGCTCTGTTACATCTCATTAGCCACAGGTAGCTTTTAAGATTTTTTTGATTCAGAATTATTCTCAGAAACTTTTTGCCCCCTTTTCTTTCTGGAAAGTTTGATGCATGTTTAATCCCTGTGACTGTAGTTCCCTTGCCACTCTGCTGTCCCAACGAGGGTAAAAGAAGAAGTAGTATTCACACCTGGATGAAATCCCTTGGCTGCCTGATGCCTCTCACCAGAGTCGTAGCCATGACTGCAAGATGTGCCATGTTTTCCGGTTTCTTGTCCTGAGTGCTGACAGTACATGCAGTCAGACAAGACCACTGGGATTAGTTCATTTTTATAGAGCTTCCAAACCTGTCACTTGACAGCAAAGGTCTGATTCTCAGGGATTCATTGGTATGCAAAGAAGCTTGTTTGCAGTTTGCACCAGGCTCTTCTCCAGAACCATGCATGCTCCATCTGTGCTGATAACACAGTGTTCTTTGGCACTGCAAACTGGAGGAAGCCAGAAAGTGAATTCATTTCATTACCCTAGACATTATGTGAATGACAAAGCGCTTTTATATTATATGCTGCTGTCAGTTCAGTGCCACCTGTAAGACTTTTTCTTTCCCTTTATTTTTTCAAACAGGCTGTCTATTCAGAAATGATAAGACATCAGGCTTGAGGACCTGCATGTCATATCAATCTGTCATAATGACCTTGCTAAATATTAATTTATGGTATCTTACTTTAATCAATATTAACAGCACCCTGCAGTTCTCCATCAGTGCACATAAACCTGTATCTTTCAAGTATTATAGCAAAAGACTCTTTTTGGTAATGGGAACTGGGATTAATAAAAATGACTGATCTGTAACAGATTCTAATGGTTATTTATCTGTGTTGGAGTTAGGCTCAATAAACAATTATCATCTTTAGCCATTGACCATAGGAAGGATAGCGTGTTATCACTCAGAAAGTCTTGATTAAAAGCATTTGATGTTATTAGATGTTTTTCAGCTTTGTACTTACTGGCTTAGCTTGGGTGTGCAGGCTTGGCAGGCAGATTTTCCTCTCTGCCATTAGTGGTATCCAAATTAAATAGACTTAGGTTGCCAGTGGTTCAGTAGCAGCTGGAAGAGTTTACTGGGGATTCCAGCATCTGCTTTTAGTTATTTTTTAAAATTAGAAACACTTTTTATCGTTCCCAAGATTCATGTGTTTGAAGTAGAAAGAATATAGGGGTATCAAGACAAGGTAAAAAACAACAGAAAGAAGTTCGGATGCAAGCAGCCATCTTCTGATGGTTTGTTGAAAGGGATCCTATCTGTGCTCTTTATCTGTCTGCCCTCACAGAAGACTAAAGAGCATTTCTTTTTTATATACAGCAGTACAGAGCATTTAAAATGACTGATAAATCTTTAATCCTTTGTCTCTGGGTATACTCTTAGATACCCTTTTATATGAAAGATCTCTTCAAAATCATAAAAACCTCATATTAACTTTCTGTGTTTTAAAGTATTTGATAAGATTTCAAAGTATTTTTAGCTACTTATCATTGACCGTAAGGTTCACAGTCTGAAAGGCCCAAAATGCAAAAAAGTCTTCCAAATGGTAACCAGGGATAAAGTTGCATAAAGTTTTGTCTCTCTTTCAGAATATGTTCTATAAAATGTAGGAAAGGACATTGAGAGTCAAGAGAGTATAAGGAATCCAAACATATACTTTTCTTTTAGTATGACTGCATAGCTTTTGGGCTTTAAGTTAAAAATATAGTGAAACTAAGTCTTCTGTAAAATGAGGCTCAGCAATTAAATGTACAATTCTTTTTTTTAAAAAAAAAAGCTAATTTTGTAATTAACCTAGTCCTTGAAGTTATTTGTAACTAACATTGTGCTACGGTGATGCATTTTGAAGCAATAGTTTTGTCTAAATTAGAAGTGAAGCATTTGGTAAGGATGACTCTCTTTACATATCATGGGAAAATGTTAAATCAGTCTGATATATTATTGCAAACAGGGGTAGAGTTAGGACTTCCAGTGCTGTGGGAATCTGTTATAAGCCATTGAGAGTGCATTGCCAGCTGTCAGGGGGCTCAGTTCTTGAAATCCATCAGAGACCAATTCCTGTTCAATCTGTGATCTGTGTTATAGATCTGATGTGGCTTGTTTCATATAATCTACCTACACGGATTTCGTATAAACTGCTGCCTTGATCAGCTTTTGTACTGCCCTTGCTAGTGCTGAAGTGGCTGTTAAGGACTTGGAGTTTCTACTGATAAGTTTAGTTTTGACTTCTGATACTGCCTGGTGTGAAAAATGCCAGACACTATACGTTGCAGAAGACAGCTTTGAGGTACCTCTGACATTATAAAGTGAGCAGCTTTCGAAATGATTACACTTAATGCCTTAATATTTTATATACAGTAAATGACAGTATGGATACACTGCTGCAGTGGGCATATTGCATATGAGAGCAGAGTCTCCTCCTAACCTAGTTTAGTGAACTGGACTGTTTTTATAAACTCTAGCTCCCTTATTGTCAGAAAGATTTGCATAAAATTTAGAGCTGATCTGTCAAAAGCTGTTCCATAAATGTGCACAGTTATTTTTATATGCGTAAAGTTGCCATTCAGCGCACAGTGGCTGCTCTGTGAACAAGTGGCATGGAAACTAGTAGAGGCATTTTGGAAATTCTGGTTGAAGTTCCAGTTCATACAATGACATGGGATGTTTGAAGTAGAGGGAAAAATGGAGAGGAAACAGTCCAGTATATAGGGTGGTGGGGCACAGAGCTATGTAGGGCAACTGTCAAACCAAAAATGAGGAGGGAAAAAAAAAAGGCTGTTAAGTCTTGATGGCTCCTGTGGTCAAAGTAGGGATTGTTTGAGGTTGGTAGAAGGGCCGAATTTTGTTGTGTTTGTTGTTTTCACCTAGATATATTAAAATATTTCGGCAATACCTTCTTTTTTTTTATTTTAAGGGGCTTGCTTTGGTATTCAGATGCTTGTTATTTTCCTCTCAAAATTCATCAAAAAATTTCACACGACTGGGTGCATCCTTTGACTGTAAAGGAGGGTGATGATTATGAAGCAGTTATTTAAAAACTGGATATTACACAGTGGTTTAGTAACAAAATCCCCATAGATTTCACGAGTTTCTGATGCGATGGCAGGTTTTTTTAATTAATTCAGTAGCAAGGTTTTCTTCTCAAAAAAGAGAACACAGAAAGAGCTAGCATGCTAAAAAGAGGAAAAAAGAAACTTTTTCCTGACACAATATTATTTTGGGTGATGGTTGGCTGGTAACAATTTGGTAGAAAATGTTATCTGACTTGTGTTTCAAAATGAGATTTAAATAATTGATATAATGAGGGAGAATATTCACTTACAGAAATAATTGCTTGGCACAGCCTTTAGAACAGAATTATTTATTCCCAGTAAAAGGACTTCACCTTTAATCAGGGATCCTAATTTGATTTTTCAAATATGCCTGCCGTTTGTCTCACAAGTAAAGGAACAAATGAATTCTGGATTGTATGAACTGGTCACCATGTAATCGGTGTCAGCTGCTGTAGTTTAGTGCTGGGTAATAACAAGCTCAGTCACTTGAAGCTGTCGAATGCATTGGGCTCGTTTGGCCATACAGATGGATCTTCTTGTGTCAACAAGCCATTGCTTCCTGTTTTGAGGCTGAAAGGGTTTTTTTTTTTTTCATTGCAAAACATTCCAGTGTGCTGTGTTGTTTACTCTGTTCTTCCAAAAGTCTTTCACCTGATGGGTTGTTCGGGACTGTCCAGTTGGACCTGTCTTGCCTCAAGGCTCTGCCCACCAACCCGGTGAAAGGTGGGAGGAGTTGTGTTAACGTGCCAACCCCATTGGCTTAGACTGAGCAAGTAATGGAAACATCCAGGCTACCTTGTAGAGAAAATTTACTGATTTACTGATTTTTTCTACTCTTGAAGCGTCTCTTGGAGGGTTTTGCACAGCAAGGAGGGTCATCCTGCACTTTGGCTGTTTTCATCAGCAGTTCAAAATAACAGTTTACGGGCAGAACTATGGAAAGAATTCAGTGTACTTGCATTTTTAATGAAAGAAAAGAGGAAAAGATAAGTTATGCCTAGTGGGTCTTTTTTTTTTACACTGTTTTTCTACATCCTTCTGTGTTTGTGTACATCTTTCTGTTTAATTAAAGGTGTGAAAAGATATCAATTGCTGTAGAGATCTTTTTACATGAAAGTGATTTTCAGCCCTTCATTAACGAAAAAATCAGCAGTAAATACTTTTTAAAACAAAATATGGGAATAGATATTTGTGAAGAGGTTGGGATGTTAAGTCTTCTTAGTATTAACTAATAGTAAGAAAGACATATTACTTCAACGTTCACGTGAGCAAATACATAACAATCAAATTCAATGCATTACTGTTGGTACAGGGCATACTGATTACAATTCCCTTTTTCTCATGTGCTTCTTATCTTTGCTATTATTTCCTAGATGCAAAAACTTGCAATGAAGTTGACCTGGAAAACTCTGTAGACTGGGAAGTGAAGACAATTACTAGTGCTATGAAGCAGTATCTGCGGTAAGCCTGTCTGTTTATATTTTTAGAATATGAATTCTGCATTCTAATTCCTCTATGCAGTGTGTTAAGCTATGTGAGTTTTTCCTCTATATTTTGCAATAGAGGTTTATTTTGTGCAAATACCATGCTTCTTACTTGTCTTCAGGGAAGCAAAATAATCTGGTTACACTAATACTCATGTTCATATGAGACAAGCCCCAAAACATTTTTATCTTAGATATGTCAGGATTTCACTGAAGGTTCAGAAATACGAATTGCACTTGCTGAGAGTCATTACTGAAAGTCAACTAAGATTGTTAAAGAGTTTTTTGCTGTTTTTGTTTTAATGTGGTAGAATGAAAAAGGAAAAGGTTATGAAATTTTTAATATTCTCCTCTCTTCCTTCTGATTCTTGCTTTGATGTTTTAGGTGCCATAGTAGTAGTATTTTGAGTGTTAAAAACTTTACATGTGTTCTGTGTTCAGATAGCTTGGCCAGTTCCTGATCAAGACATTTATCTAAATTGCCTAAGAACATCGAATGCAGAACTTTTGCGTATCTCTTGTTGTGAAACACAAATACAGTATTTTTAATCTGCTGTTTTTATTAAATATCCAGCCACTATGAAAGAAAGCTGAAGAACTATTATCAACATAAAAATCATTTAAATGAGTGTAGGAAGCATAGAAAGAAGTAGGAAAAAAAAAAGTTCATGTGATGATGATGGTGATGAAGAAGTATTTCCCACCTATAGTATTTCCCAGCTGAGTGTTTACTCGAATATTTCTTAAGCATCAGCAAAGTCAACTTAAATAAGGGTTTTAACTGATATTTTAACTCTGATTTCCATTTTTTGGTGTATTTTTCATTGATGACTAAGGTTTTCAATTTCAATTTTTCTGTTTAAAATGCTTTAGAATTTTGATTTGTGGATGGCTAGTGTTCAATAGACCTAACTTGTTTAAGACCTTTATTTCTTTCCAGTAAGACATTGAGTTGTGATTCTTTGTAATTTAAAAACCCTAATGAAGGATTCTTTGCATAGTTTATGTGTAATATCTTCATCAGTGGAACAGTCTTGATGTTGTAATTTGGAAAGGTGCCTTGTGATAGACTGGAGGAATCACTTCAGCTCAAGGAAGCTGAATGGATAGCCTTATTTTCCTGATAACAGTGAGTTTTCCATTCGCACTAGAAATCATGCAGTTTGAGGGCCGTGTTAACAATTGTTGCCTCCAGTGTGCGGATTCGAGTACTGAGTGTTATAAAGGTTTCCTGCTTACAGTAAATACAGATAGAAAAGAATATAACAAAGCTTATTATGTCATCCTTGTTTTACAGAAGCCTTCCAGAGCCACTGATGACGTATGAGTTGCATGAAGAATTCATCATTCCTGCCAGTAAATATATGACTATAGTTCAAATAGAAGTCTCTTCTTGTGTTGTGGCCTTAGGAGTGAGCTGCAAATGGAATTTCAGAAAAATTCTTCAACTCAGTAAAAATATAGGAATAAGAAAAAAGTTTAAAAAAGTCATAGTTTTTAAGCAGTGTTCAGTGCTGTTTTGGGTCACGTATAACGTGTCTGTTGGCAGACCAGCTTCTGACAGGCTTAGCGTAGCACAGTTTATACTGTTATGGGAAACCTTTTGGATAGACATTGTAAACATTCATTCTTATTATCTTAATTATATAATGATAAACATCTACCTAGATTGTGATTTTTTTTCTTCCATTTATAACGAGTGAAGTTTAGTAAAAGAAAATACACTATATTTGGCTCATTTTGAATCCTTAGAGCACAGCTGCCTGACCTTTGTTTTCAGTGCCTTGTTAGCTCTGTAGAGCTGCCTTGATTGTTCCTTGGATATTGGTAGGAGAAAGGAAAGAACAAGCCAGATTACACTATGGCTGTTCAAATACAGAGCTGGGGAAGACACAACAGTATTTGTAGTTCAGCTACACGGTATCTAATATACATGGAATTTTTTTGGAAGAGGATGGAGGGAAACTGTGTAAGAAAATTTTTGGCGAAGTATCACACAGATATTTAGCCAATTTTCTCTCCAGCCTGTAGCATTTCTGGCAAACTGTGGAAAGCAAAATTAAAATAAACTTTCAGGCGATTGTTTTATCTTCTTCAGATTGCTGTAATGACTTTCCAGGACTGCAGAAGGTGTTCGCTTATGGTCCTTAATTCAAATTGAGAATTAGCCTGTGAAATTCTTTGCCAAAGCACATCTCAGAGGCCAAGTGCTTAAACAAAATTCAACATACTTACCTAGATGGGTAGTCTGCCCACTTGTATTGGAAAATATTAAAATAATTTCTTGACCTATGAAGTTTTGCCAGCAGTTTCTTGGTTTATTTTCCTTTCTGTATTTTATGGTCTCTTTCAATAAAGGAATTCAGTTGAAGTTACATTTTTTAAATAGTATGGTGTTCATAAGGAGTAAGCAATGTCTCAGAGGGGTTGGTTCTACGTAGCGGGGAGGGAAATCTAATCAACATTGCAGATCTGAGTTACGGTATACTTAAAAATAGGTAGTCAGTGTTGTTTCCTATGTTAGCTATAAAAACACCACCACTGGGAATAGTAAGGAATATCCTTTTCTCTGAAACTATTAGGGGCAGAAAAAAAGGAAAGCCAAAATCAAAAGGTTCTTTCAGTTTTCTTTTCTTTATATGTATCAGTGCAGATGGAAACCATAGAAGCCTTGACTGTATCTTGTGATTAAGTTACTTAGCCATTCTTTAATTAGAATTTGTGATTTCACATATGTGTAAAAGAGTCTTGCCTTCGAGAAGGTTTGTGTTTTTCTGACTGTCTTAGCTTCTAGTCAGCTAATCAAAATGCAATGTTTTGCATTTTGGTAGTCTTTTTTCTTGCAGTCTGTTCAGGGGTGTTCGCTGCAAAAGAATAAAACCCCAGTCTTTAAATATGTAGCAATATACAAAGGAAAAAAAGAAGGAAAATTTGTAGCCATATATACTGAAGGAATATGGTGGTATTTTGTATGAAATACACTTAGCAGTTGAAGTTGCCTTAGAGTAGAGTGGGACCTGATGAGTGGTCCTGCTGTCAAAACTTCTTCCATTCAGAGTAGGTTCTAAATTTTTCTCTTTGTGTACCTTATAGTATTATTATAGACAAGATAAATACTTACACTCCTCTCATTGTAACAACTGCTAAGATGTAATTTTCTGATTTAATACAACTTTGAGAACTCGGAAGAGGGATTATTGTCATCTTTTACAGATTCTTGCTTTTATCTGTGTACTAGTGAAACCTGTAGGGGCCAAAATTATTCAATTCAACATGCAAAGCGCAAAAGTAAAAAGATCCTTGCTTATTTTAACTTTATTTCTGTACTGTACAAGACAGGGATGCTGCTGTTACTCAGGCCCCTTTATTGTAGTAGTCTCACTCAGTAGGTTTTTTGCATGATTATTCTTCTGTGTCTGCAGAGGTCATAGATTTTCTGAGCATGTGAATCTTCTACACACGCTGTCTTACACAGTTTCCAGTGCAAGGTAGCATAAATGCAGTGTCATTAGCTGCATAGTACCAACAAAACTGAACTGTAATGATGAGGACAATCACTTAATGATACTAAAATGCAAAGTAGTGCAGTTCTACTCTTTGGCAGCCAAGAACATCACTCCTCACCTTGCAGTGTTTTTGTAAGCAGATGAGTCCAATGCAGCAAAACAATAACTACATCTGTTGGTTTTTAAAAATAGATGAACAAAGGCATCCTTTTGCAGGTGGATTGAAAGAGGAGCTTACTAAATAAGCAAATAAATAGATAATTCTAGAACAAGTTTACTTGCGAAAACAAAGCACATATGTTCATATTGCTATGTTTGGAGGTACATAAGCCGTGAAGCAAAGTGGGTGCAGTGGTTTCCATGCAGGGGTGGGAAAAGCTTTGTGTTTCTGTGCAATTTATTTAATTGTTTTTTTGAGATAGTTATTTACTTCTGTGTCCCATAGAAAGTGGGAGTCCTGAATCTCGAGTTAATGCTGTTCACTTCTTGGTCCATAAACTCCCAGAAAAGAACAAAGAGATGCTGGAAATTTTGGTGAAACATTTAGCAAAGTAAGTGTTACGACCTGCTTTCCAACCTTGTCAGAACTCCTGCCCTTACCTTCAGTTAACTACAAAGGGCCTTAGTTAAGTGTGGCTGGAGCTGCAGCCCATCTTGGTGCTGTCATGCACAATACCAAGAACCAAACGTGCAAAAGCAGACAAGACGCTTGACTCGTGCTCTGTATATTTTGGCAGGAAAGGCAGAAATCCAATCCATTAATGAAGCCATATAAGTATTTACTTTAGCAGGCCTGCCAGCAGTTGAGGGTTTGATTGAAGTGAGAAAGGGAACATTATACTTTCTTTTTGCAAATTCTGGCAAAGGGAATAGTGGGGAGCTGTTAGCAAATTTAAGTTGGTTTCACACTTGCCCTGGTCCAAGGCTAAGTGCATTTTATATATTTAAGTTCGGTAAGAGATTGCTTTTGTTTTTAACTTGCCAGAAGAATGGCTTTTCTGTTTTCCAGAATTTGGTAAGACTTTATTTGAAGAAACTTTGCATCAAACAACCTTCTAAAACATTGATTAAGGAAATGTAATGTTTTCATTTGTGGACTGCAGTTTCCGAAAGTAATGGAAATTTTTCATAACCTATTTCCTATTTTTTCCTTCAATTCTTTTTCAAAAAGTGTTTCAAAGCATGCCAAGAGGAATCTAATGACTGTAGCAAATCTAGGGGTAGTATTTGGACCGACCTTAATGAGGCCACAGGAAGAAACTGTAGCAGCCATCATGGACTTGAAGTTTCAGAATATTGTTGTCGAAATCCTGATAGAAAATCATGAGAAGGTAAGCTTTGATACATCTCTGTGTTTCTGAACATTGTATAAAACGCTCTGGTAGGCTAAATGGGTAGGGTAGAGTTAAGTATGATGTTATAAATAGCTTAATTCTAAAGAATATTCTCTATTCACTGTATGCTTTTGGCTGTTTATACTTGGTAAGTATTCCTGTTCGTAGGTAAACTGACATTTCAGGATGCATATTTCCTGGCAATAGCAGTGCTTCTGTGTGTATAGTACACAAATAGATTTTAATTTTGTTATTTGCATATGTTTTTTTCTGAGCAAAAGTGATACAAGGCTGGAAAAGAGAAAGCCTAGGCTTGCACCGGAGTCCGAGTTAATTGTTCCATACCTTTACTTTTCTCAATGTTCACAGAGTGAAAAGAAGACTTTACTATACTCTCAGTTTTGTGGTTAAAAAACATTATGAGAGTGCCAGGTATTAATATTTCCCTTGCTTTTAGCTGAATGTGTGTTATTTGAAGTAATACTGAAAGTAGAAGTTGTTACTGGTGTTGTGGCAGCTACCAATTACTAAGGTGCCTTAAATGTTCCAAGGTGCTCTCCTGAATATCACCCCATGTAATCTGGGATCTGAAATTAAAAATAAAGAAGTCCTTTACCTGTCTCTTCTTTTTGGGTACTCCTTCTGAATCCCTTGTGTCTAAGATGACTTCTGGAACTGAATATTTGAGGTACTTCACTTGGACTGGGAGGATGGGAAGCATCTTCCTCACTCTTATTGTCAAAAAAAAAAAGTACTTTGGAAAAATTCCAGGATGTGTGTGTGGAAAAATTCCAGCATTTCTTAAATGCTTCAAGCATTAGAATAGTTATTTCTTCTAAAGGTTAACAGTGTTGAAATTGGCTATCTAAGTCAAGTCTTATCTACTCTAAATAATGTCTCTCTCAGGTTTTTCTGACAATGTAATTGTGCTGCCTCTGTGAATGATACAGACTGGGCAAAGCTTCTGTTGGCACAGCTGCATCCACATGGTGGGTTTTGTTGACTGAGGGTGTGATGTTGCCCTCACACACACACTGAGCAGATATGACATTGTTCTATTAGAAAAATACTGTGCTGCATATGTGACTCAAGTTGTTAAGTGATAAATATTCCAAGAGGTGTAAGCCATAATGTTCGTTTTGGACCTTATAAATAAAGGAAAAGCTTGTAGTAAGGTCATGATTGTGAAGCTATTGCAATGACTGCAGAAATTTAAGAAATTGAAGACAGAGTGAGCAGAACCAGGGTGCTTTGGTAACACATGGAGGTTGAGGTTGAGTTGTGCTTATTCAGATCCCTAAATCACCACAGGGTAGCACCATTTATTCTTATGCCAGCTCAGTCACGTGTTTAGAAACTGGATGTTGATTTCACATTTGAAACATTATTTGTAGTGACCTTTCTCTCACCTCTGAAAATGTAGAGAAGCAGGGAATGGAAAGTACATCAAAATGATTCTGCATGTTTTCCATAATTCCTTGGTTTTATGCTTGCTTCAGAACTAGAAGACTATTGTTTTTTAAGGGAATTCTTTCATTTCTAACAGTGAACTTGCCATCAGCGGTCTGCCTGCAGCAACCTCTCCCATGCTAGAGCTGCTTCCAAGATGGAAGAAAGCCCCGAGTGTCACCTCTGTATATTTATAACAAAGGCAATGGAGTGGTGTGTGTTATGGCATTACAAAAATTTTATAGTCAAGTTGAATGTGCTGCTTTTACAAGTGAGCCTTCTTCATTTAGAGCAGTCCAAACACCTGCTTTTAATGGAAAGCAAGTTTATTCTCAGTCTGACGTTAATTTTATGTTGTTGGTTTGAGTGTCTATGTATTCTGGACTTTCTAAGAGTCTTGTGTTATTTTTATTCATGGCCCTTTTTTATACTTACATAGCCCTTTCACTCGATGCATTCCATCAGAGTTCATATCTTGTGTGGATCACTTCATTGAAGGAGATCTACAATTTGTTTTTAGGAGGAGACATGTTTAATTGGGTTACTAACTTTGAAATCTTTGTGCAGTCATTCCACTGTCATCACTCTGCTGAGTTGTAATTATAGAATTTCTATGCAATTAATATATGGAAACCTGGATGTGAGGACTTACCCTGAGATAAGAGTATCATGCTTAGTGCATGCACTGCTTTTTTTAATATTGTTATGCACATTTCTTTCCTAGCTAGAAACCAGTCGGTACTGCTTTTACCTTGTTTCCAAGCTGCATACGTGCTTCCAAACCATGGCTGTGAACCAACTGAAAGAAAAAACAAAAACTAGACTCAGACTGAGACAATATTTTACCCAGCATCCTCAGAACCACCTGCTGTTGGGAGGGAGACCAGTCCAGCTGAAAATGAGACGTGTGAATTGTCTAATTTGCTTCTGTCTTATGGTTGTAGGGGAAGCTCTGCTAGATAAAGGAGAAGCATGACCAAGTTTTACATTAAATGATATCTCTCTAATTTTGCTTGGAATTGCCATGTTTATTGGTCTCTGGACTGCATGCACTAGCACTCCTGTTTCCCTTCGCTTTGCAGGTCTTTAGGGTTGGTATTATTTCATACTTGGCTGTCTTGTCTCCTTTTCCCTTGCTAAATCTGTCTGGTGTCCTTGATTTCAATGTCCCATATCCTTCCCTTCACTAAAAAAAACGTGAGGAACCCATGTTTGTGTCTCATTATTGTGATTCATTTTCCTTTGAAGCTGTGCCTTTCCTTGGTGTTCCTTTTGTTGAGGTAACGAACTTGGGGACTGACCATGGCTTTGCTTCTGCAGTGCCTGGCACATCTTTGCTTGGCCTTCGGGCAATCCTGTGGTGAAAAGAGGACCCAAAAAAAGGTTTTGATTTTTCTTCTCCTCCTCTCCTAAATGAGTTTCAAGGTTATAAAGTAATTTTTCTTCCCAAAGGTTTCAAATTGGAAATCTTGGACATCTCAGCTCTTCTGGTCTTTCTTTCTGAGTTGTGGTGAGGAAGAAGGGCAGTTCCTCTCACTCCATTGCAGCATGAAGAGCACGCACGAGTTCCTCTTGCTGTTTGTTATAATGTTTTGGCGTCTTGTGGGAATGAATGTCTCTATTCAAAGGGCTTATTTATTTGCCATTTAGAGATGCCTCAGTGGTAACATGAACCATTTTGGTTTCTCAATTCCCTGAACGTTATTCTAAGAGAGGAGGAGAAAAATAACCAGGATAAAAAAGAAATCTAAGAAATGAAAGAAGATCAGGGAGGAGGCTGGAATAAAAATCTCAGTGGAATATTTAAACCAGCATATGGGGGAGGAAAGAGTAGTGAGTACGAATAGCAGGATTGTTAAAACAGAAGATGAACATGACAGTGAAAGAAAAAAAAGAGAGGGTCTAGACAGAAGTCCGTTATGGAGAGTGGGAAGGCAGAGTCTGCTGAAAGGGAATAGGCATCATAAAAGATACCTTTTTCTAGAATTCAGACAACGTATGGGTAAAATTGTCTCCAAGATTTTCATTCTGAAAAACTCGGTAGTTCCTGTGTGTAAGACAGATGCTGTTCTTGTTTCCTCTATATATCTTTTTATAAAGGGCAAAGGCTTTACGTGCTTTAGACAAAATATGCCTTTGTTTTAGCTTTGTTTTGTTCAAAACAGTTCTATGGAGAAATAATATTTTATGAAATATAAATGTTTTAATATTTCTTACTTTAGGCACTTTTATGATTTTTTTAAACTAAAGGGAAAAGAAGAATTTAATACTCCTGAGCTCTTAAGCCAACATCAACTTCATGTAGTAATACTTGGAAAATCTCTAGTCTTAAAACTTATCCCAGTGCATAATACATGGAATATTTGTGAGAGGAAAGAAACGGAAGCAGGTGGAGTTGATTATTCATTTGAGAGTATGAAGTGACACAGTCAGGTGGGGCATTTATCTCCAAATTATTGCATGTTTAAAGCAGCTCTGTTGCAGGTAGATGCTTTAGGGTACTATGGCACTGCCTTCAACTAAACTAAGACTATTTTTTGACAATGCAGCAGATGTTTTGAAGTCCTGGTAAAAGGACACATGAGAAGTACTAAATAGGGCTTGTTCCAGCTTTGGTGTTGCTTTGCCTTTGGCCACAATGGAGGACGAGGAAGCAATGCATTTAATTATGATGATTTGCTATGGTGTAGCAATTTGAAAACTCCCCAAGCTGAAAGTTTCTCAAAAAAACTAGAGTTTGACTTGAAAGGGGGGAAAAATTACATTAAGATATCTCCGTCAGGGCAGAGTTTGTGGAGAAAATATGAGCTTCAGTTCAGGAGGTTGTTCAGCGTGCACTTAACTTTGAGCACGTGACTGCTCAGAAGTGTCATTGAAACTATTTCTGAGCTTAGTTCAGATTACATGCCTTAATGATTGGCTGGGTCTAAAGCAGAAGGGGCAGCAGGCACAACAAAGGAGTTCATTGTGGTTTCTGGTAGAAGTCACAGCAGCTCTTCAGTTCCACTGTAGTGTCTGCAAACTCTTCTAGACCCTTTCTGTGCCCATGGATAGTAGAAAGCCCTTCCATGTGAGACAACCACACATGGTGTGGCAAATTGACCACAAATCTTTGTTTTTGCTTGTGTGTTGAGAAGATGACAGTGTTTCTAAATCCTGATGTAGTTTATGCATAGTAAGAAGGCCGTGCATCAAATCTCCACTCCCGTTCGTGACGCCAGTTGATGACATTAAAAGGAACTGAGTCTGGATCCATACCTGGCTCGGTGTGCTGTTAGGCTGTTCCAAAAGAAACAAAACGTGTACTGTGAGTAGCTGTATTAGAATAAAAAAGAAAATAAACCAGAAATCATGCTCTCAGGGACAGAGTTGGTCTGCTGAGTTACTGCCCTACAACTAGGCTTGAACAAATAATATGGACAGACTTCTTCCTTCTTGATTGGCCTACGTAATTTCTGGTTAATTTGGGGAGACTTCTCTCAACTTTATATGAAATTTCCAAGTGATAGAGATCTCCTCTTCCACTGCCCACAGGCAGTGTTCCTGAATGAGTAAACAGCAATGATAATAAGGGAGTGGAATGCAGTTGTCTAACATTTGCTTCAGTCTTGATGATCAGGGTGCTGTGCTTGTGTGTTTGGAGGAGGCAAGGACAGAGTCCTTATGGAAAACACGAAAGTGGATGTTTTTAGAAAAGTCTTAGTCAAAGAAAATACTCTGTGAAATACTGCAGGGGGAATGGAGAGGGGAAAAGTTATTGTACTCCTGAAGAGTTTAAAAAGTAAATTCTTATGCAGAAGCTGTGTGACATAAGAATTGTACTTTACTGCAGCTTTCAATGAGAACTGAGGTATTGAATTGAGAAACTTTTTTTTCTTTAGATTGGCTGAACTGACCTGAATGCCATTCTGTCTGATCACAGCTAATGGGTAATGGTGCAATATGTGCTTGTGTTTTTGTGTGCACTCATCAGAATTCTAGTAAGCTTTTGTCTTACCAGAGGGGTTAGTGGTGTTTCAGATCATTTAACAGATTTTTGAATAAACAAGATATGGCAATCAGCTGATAATACTTTATTTCCAATATTTTCATGGGCATGCATTTTTGTATGCGTGCCATTTACATTAATAAAGCATCTGTACCTCTTTGCAGAGGGTGCTGGGTTGTAGAAATGAAAACCTTAATGTAAGATAAAAAAAGTATTTTATCAAAAAGGAGGAGCAGAAGATATTGTACAGATCAGTGATGATATAGTTCCTTGTAACGGCAGCAGGGAAATCTATGGAGAAGAGCGTACTGGTGAGGCTGAGTGGTTGGGTACAGTTGGAGCAGTGTCATTTGCAAAGGTCTTGACATTCCATTCTGATGTTTGCAAACGGATGATGTGGTGGGGGTAAAATGTAGGGTTTCCTTGTTATGTAATTATCTGTATTTCTGTCATAAATTTCGTACAAAACTAGGTGTGATGTGTATATATATGTTTGTATTTGTGTGTGTATAAATGCTTATCTATGTATATTACACACACAGTACACACAGTATCATAAGGTTGGAAAGGACCTCTGAGATCATCAAGTCCAACCTATAACCCAACACTAACACCAACCATCATCTAGACCATGGCACTCAGTGCCTCATCCAGTCTCCCTTTAAACACCTCCAGGGTAGGTGACTCCACCCCCTTCCTGGGCAGCCCATTCCAATGGCCAATCACCCTTTCAGTGAAGAATTTTTTCCTAACATCAAGTCTAAACTTTCCCTGACGAAGCTTAAGTCCATGCCCTCTAGTTCTGCCACTGGTCACCTGAGAGAAGAGACCAACCCCTGCCCGACTACAACCTCCTTTTAGGTAGTTGTAGAGAGCAATGAGGTCTCCCCTGAGCCTCCTCTTCTCCAGGCTAAACAGCCCCAATTCCCTCAGTCACTCCTCATAGGGCTTGTGCTCCAGCCCCTTCACCATCTTCGTTGCCCTCCTCTGAACACATTCCAGTATCCTGACATCTTTCCCATACTGAGGGGCCCAGAACTGGACACAGTATTCAAGGTGAGGCCTGACCAGTGCCGAGTACAGGGGGACAATAACTTCTCTGGTCCTGCTTACTACACTATTCCTGATGCAGGCCAGGATTCCATTAGCCTTCTTGGCCACCTGGGCACACTGCTGGCTCATGTTGAGCTTCCTGTCCACCAGCACTCCCAGGTCCTTTTCTACCTGACTACTCTCTAGCCACTCTGTCCCCAGTCTGTAGCTCTGCATGGGATTGTTGTGTCCAAAATGAAGTACCCGACATTTGGACTTATTAAACATCATCCCATTAGAATCGGCCCAGCTCTCCAATCTGTCCAGGTCCCTCTGTAGGGCCATCCTACCCTCTAGCAGATCAACTCTTCCTCCCAGCTTGGTATCATCTGCAAATTTGCTGATGATGGACTCAATCCCCTCATCCAAATCGTCAATAAAGATATTAAACAGGACGGGACCCAACACCGATCCCTGGGGGACACCACTGGTGACTGGCCGCCAACTGGATGAAACACCATTTACCATCACTCTTTGGGCTCGGCCATCCAGCCAATTCCTAACCCAGCACAAAGTGCTCCCATCTAGGCCACGAGCTGCCAGCTTCCCTAGGAGTCCACTGTGGGGGACCGTGTCAAAGGCCTTACTGAAATCCAAGTATACCACATCCACAGCCTTCCTCTCATCCACCAGGCGAGTCACATGATCGTAAAAGGAGATCAGGTTGGTCAGGCAGGACCTACCCCTCCTAAATCCATGCTGGCTGGGCCATATTTATTACAAACGAAGGGGAGATCATGTCCTCTGTGGTGTTCTTGGCCATGACCGTTGCTTTTGCTGGCTCCTGACTTAGGTTTGTAAGTGCTGCCTTTTATCTTCTCAAGACTTCTCACGTTGTTTGCGAGAGAAAATACATACAGATATTCTCCTTCTGCATTATTTTGCAGTTAGTGACTAGCAGTGTATTATGTTTTAGAAAGCTAGGTAATTAAATTGAGGATTTAATTTTTGCATTTGGAGACCAGGGTTTCTTTAATTATTATTATTATTTTCAGGATTTCCTGTAACTAAACAAGATGCACAAAAGCTATTGTGTGTAGCTGTAATAGGGAAGGACAACCTTTCTTAAAATACTGTCCTTGGTGTGAGTTACAGTAGGTGAGCACAGAAGAGAAGGTGAATCTGCTGGTGCAGTGGACAAATGTGTAGGTATTTCAAGCCTGGTGTACGGTTAACTCTCTCATTTCCTTCAATGAATAAAATGGATTGGTTGATAGCAGTGAATGGGCTGCTATGAGGAGAGTTCTCCTTATGAACTGTTAAAAGGTGGAGCGAAATGTGATACAGTGGAAGCTGCAGCCTTTGTATCTGGATGCTACTTTTAGAAGGGCTGAGTCAACAAACTCATAATTCGCAAGCGATCAAAGGACATGTTTTTAACCTTGGTATGTTTTTTTTTTCTTTCATCCTTTCACAGCTGTCTTCCAGACTGTAATGTCATGTTTTACAGACCAGGTTTAGTTTCTTGGCTCAAGGTAGTCAGGCCAACTGAGTGGCTGTCGGGGTCTCCATATACATCAGGTTTGTCTGAGAATTCCTTTGGTTTTTCTGTCACTCTCCTGGTTTGCAATTTGTCAGGATCCCTAGAAGCAGTGTTTCGTGTGGTTATGGGTAGTCGAGTTGCTAGGCAGATAGTTTGACCGAGTTATATCTTTGCAATGAGGAAAAGGCTGTCTTGGATCAGACTGTCTACCTACTTACCTACATACTTACCAACCTGCCTACCTGCCTGCCTGCCTGCCTACCTGCCTGCCTGCTTGCCTGCTTGCTTGCCTGCCTGCCTGCTTGCCTGCCTGCCTGCTTGCCTGCCTGCTTGCCTGCCTGCCTGCTTGCCTGCCTGCCTGCCTGCTTGCCTGCTTACCTGCCTGCCTGCTTGCCTGCCTGCCTGCTTGCCTACCTGCCTGCTTACCTGCCTGCCTGCCTGCTTACCTGCCTGCCTGCCTGCTTACCTGCCTACCTGCCTGCTTACCTGCCTGCCTACCTGCTTACCTGCCTGCCTACCTGCTTACCTGCCTGCCTACCTGCTTACCTGCCTGCTTACCTGCCTGCCTACCTGCTTACCTGCCTGCTTACCTGCTTACCTGCCTGCTTACCTGCCTGCCTGCCTGCTTACCTGCCTGCTTACCTGCCTGCCTGCCTGCTTACCTGCCTGCCTGCCTGCTTGCATGCCTGCCTGCTTACCTGCCTGCCTGCCTGCCTGCTTACCTGCCTGCCTGCCTGCCTGCTTACCTGCCTGCCTGCCTACCTGCTTACCTGCCTGCCTGCCTACCTGCTTACCTGCCTGCCTGCCTACCTGCCTGCCTGCCTACCTGCTTACCTACCTGCCTGCCTGCCTACCTGCTTACCTGCCTGCCTGCCTACCTGCTTACCTGCCTGCCTGCCTGCTTACCTGCCTGCCTGCCTGCCTGCTTACCTGCCTGCCTGCCTGCTTACCTGCCTGCCTGCCTGCCTGCTTACCTGCCTGCCTGCCTACCTGCTTACCTGCCTGCCTACCTGCCTACCTGCCTACCTGCTTACCTGACTGCCTGCCTACCTGCTTACCTGACTGCCTGCCTACCTGCTTACCTGCCTACCTGCCTGCCTGCCTACCTGCTTACCTGACTGCCTGCCTACCTGCTTACCTGCCTGCCTGCCTACCTGCTTACCTGCCTGCCTGCCTACCTGCTTACCTGCCTGCCTGCCTACCTGCTTACCTGCCTGCCTGCCTACCTGCTTACCTGCCTGCCTGCCTACCTGCTTACCTGCCTGCCTGCCTACCTGCTTACCTGACTGCCTGCCTACCTGCTTGCCTGCCTACCTGCCTACCTGCCTGCCTACCTGCCTGCCTACCTGCCTGCCTACCTGCCTGCCTACCTGCCTGCCTGCCTGCCTACCTGCCTGCCTACCTGCCTACCTGCTTGCCTGCCTGCTTGCCTGCCTGCTTGCCTACCTGCTTGCCTGCCTGCCTGCCTACCTGCTTGCCTGCCTGCCTACCTGCCTGCCTGCCTACCTGCTTGCCTGCCTGCCTGCCTACCTGCTTGCCTGCCTGCTTACCTGCCTGCCTACCTCCTTACTTGCCTGCCTGCCTTCCTGCTTGCCTGCCTGCCTGCCTAGCTGCCTGCCTGTTCATTTGCTGAGCTTTGTGGTTTGGCTCGTAGCCAAGGATATTTCCTGTTTCGGGTTTTGACTGTTGCACTCTTGCTAAACAGAGAGTGCCGGGCAGCACCAAGAGCATTGTTGGTGCTTGCTGGTTGCCCTCTCGGACCTTAGCTTCAGGTATTTTTCAACTTTTGATCTGATTCCCACCCACCCCACCCCCTCGCCCCCTGCCAAATGTAACAATTCTGAATATTGTGGAAAGGTGTTTTGTGGTTTGTAGTGGAATTCAAGATCCAAAGCATCGCAAAATCTGCATCCTGTGCAATCTCATGGAAGCAGGTGCACAGCAAATCATATTTTACAGTGTAGAGACACTGAATCACAAAAGTCAGGATAACTATTTCAAGGCAAGCATACTTGCATTTGAGTGGACACAATGGGAACCTTGCAGGGGAGTGAGTTACTTCAGGATTCTAATAAGGTTTTTAGTTTTTATTGAAGATTTTATAAACCTTTTTCAAAAATATTTAATGTGATTTTTGGAAATGATCAACTCTCATTTGGTCACTGAACAGATTCTGTTCTGGTTTGGGAACCAGAAGACAAAGTAATCATGTTGACTAAAACCAGAAATGAAACAAGGTTAATCCAAAATTGTCCGCAGCAAAGTAAAAGGCAAAAAAAGTAAGAAACTGCCACGATGAAGGATCATTATTTGAAGCTCTCAGTACACTAGGAAGTTTATAAAATTGTTAGAATCAGTTTTGAAATAAAGCTTTTGTCCTAGCTCTGGAGAAGTTGATCTTCTGTAATTTCCGTTACGATTAAACTTTTAATAACTCCCAATTAGCTCTTGCAGTCCCTTCAAAGAGGAAACAAATCTGAACGTGTTCATCTTATTGAATGTATTTTTTACTGTTAAAACTTGGATGATAGTGTACAGTTAGTGGCTAGTGTTTACTCTTAGTGGCTGAGCTGCTACAGTGTCTTTTAAAATGCTTCTTTTCACCTTGCACTTCCTGAAATTCTTATATCTACAGTGAAATTATAACTTGACATGAAAGATGTTGCTTTATGTTTGCAGAAAATGGCAAAAAGAATGGTGCAACCACTGCCTTCATTATCTTAAGAGGAAAAACATTTAGAAAGTCTACTGTGGAAAGAGCGTGTGGTGACCTACTAAGACAGTTGGCCTCTTTTTGGAGCATTTTGGTCTCTAATATAAATATGGTTTTTGTACAGGTTGCTGGATCTTAGCTGGATTGGGTTTGCCTTGCATTGAAAAGAAGCTAAGTCAAGAAAAGACCATGGTGATAGGTTTCTCTTGCACTATCCCATTAGATGCTAATTTATAAAATATTCTTTCATCAGCGTGTATTATAGCCAGTTGTCATGGAAATACAAGGAGTGTCACGGCCTTAAAGTGTGTGAGGACTTGTCCAATGAACATTAGTTAAGTGTCTGTGTTCTATTTACCAACTGCAAATCAAATATGTATGGAAGGGAAACTACCCCAAAAAAAACCTTCTACAGATGTTGTTTTTGTCTTGAGAAGCACTGTCCTCTAAAAAGTATGATTGTAGGCTATACCACTAGCCAAGTTTCAAAGAATCGGAAATGCCCTTGCAAGTTTTAGCCTCCTTTGCATTAGACACCGACTTCTGGTGCTCTGATTCTTGTTCATGCATTCACATGAAATAGATGCATGTTCTTGTGTGGGAGGTGCTATGGGAGTGAACAGGGCTTTTGTCTTGCAACAAAGTGATGGCATGGATTTAAGCTCCTAATGTTTTTTTTTTTATAAGTTTATCCTCATTAGCTATATTACTAAGCCTCCATTTTTTTTCTCCCCTCCTTTTCATTCCACTCTGTCCTTGCTGTTTGCCTCCCACTGATTTTTAGAGGAAATTTTAATTACCCCAGTGATACAAAGCAGACAGACATGACCTGATGTCTGGGTCTCTTCCTAAAGTGATTCCTGGCAAACATACTGAAATTCATTAATTAGTTCTGCTTGAGACCAGAAAGAAGAGATCAGTATTCTTTTGTAGCAGCAGAATCTAATCTACATTTTGATGTACAACTATACATCTAGTCGTAAACTGACAGAATAGGGCAAGTTAAATCCTTCCAGCCATGCGTATTTTGAATTTCTAAAATCGGCCCCAGTAATAGCTCAGAATCTGAGTCCAGCACTGTTGTTGCAGATTAATGGGGATCTGGCAGAATTCCTTGGGCTGCTGCCATGTAGATCTGCTGGTAGAATGCAGTATGATAATATGTTGAATTTGGCTCATTACTCTCAAGAAATGCCTCCATAGAGTTTGTGGGACACAGGTTGAGGGATTGGAATGGCTGTTTGTAGGCATGGTCTTGGGCTCTCTGTTGTAGACAGAGCTGTTATTAGCAGTGTGTATCCAAGATGGTTTGTGGTTTGTTTAGCCTTGTAAATTATCTGGTTTTTACTATTGCATTGAGAGAAATAGGTCAAACAAACCAGTGTTTTAAATAGCTTGTGTCACTTTTTTTGTTGTTCTGGGTTTTTTTTTTTTCAAGTTTACACTGCAGGCTGGAAGACGGATCCGCCACCTTTACATTCTGCTTAAATGTAAGATCAGACCTAAACAGCCATTTAAAATACTGGACTAAGTGGGATAGGGCTGACTAACAGGCAGATTTGTTGTTTGATGAAATTTTGAGTGCTACATGTGTTAGTCTTCTCCCTATGTGGGTTGTTTCACTTAGCTTCCAAGTTTGCCCCCAAGCAGGTCAACAGCAGGATGCCAGTGTTTTTGAGAACTAAGTTGTAGAGAGCTGATATTCTATAAATCTAATGCAGTTTGGTCACAGTCTCAAAAACTATATAACACTGGATGTGACTGTGAAGTCCTTAACCTTTAAGGCTGGTTTAGTACATTTTTATTGCTGCTTGAATGAGGTAATTCAAGGAGCAGACTTCAGCCTTGTCTTTGTACAGGCATTAGTCTTAGCTGGGCTAAGTTCTGCAGTCTGGGTGAGAGATGATGGTAGATGTGACTTTTACTTGAAGGGAGGCTTTTTTCTTGTGTAGCAAAGAAGTCTTCTGTTAAATAGTGTGTTCCAATCCTGTTCTCCCATGGGAGGGTTTCCATCCTATTGGGTATGTGTGGTTGTCTCACTGTGCATCTCATAGCTGGCAGTGCAAGAAGATGTTCTGAAACTCAGTCAGGTGTGCTCCTGTGCTGTTGTGCAGGTCAGTCAAAAAACAGTGGTTGTACCCTTCAGGTGCTCACGTAGCACTGAGGGTGTGTGTGAGTTTTAAGTCTGTCTCCTGTACATACGCACTGTGCTGACAACAGGTCACTTGCAGTGGGCATCTCCTGTTGGCTGCGAAACACTTATACTTCAATGGCATTTAAAGAATTAATAAGGCTGGGGCAAATTGGAATAAAATCAAACCCAAACGACTGTTGTCTGCCCAGGGTGGGGGTGGAGTCGCCGACCCTGGAGGTGTTTAAGGGGGAGACTGGATGAGGCACTGAGTGCCATGGTTTAGATGATGGGTTGGTGTTGGTGTTAGTGTTGGGTTATAGGTTGGACTTGATGATCTCAGAGGTTCTTTCCAACCTTGTGATACTGAAATAAAGCCTGCCCCCATCCCGGTTCTCAGACAGGCTCACAGTGCTTCTGCTGCTGCAGCTGGCAAATACCCATTAGGACTTGATGAGAAGTATTTGCCTGTGAAAATAAAGCAAGAAAGAGAAACTGAATGCCCTTTGTGTACTTCCTAAGGCAGAGATTGACCTTCTGCTCACTTTTCAGCTGCTCACCTTTGCAAAACTGTGGTATGAGCTGTACCTTTGGCCCGCAACAGAAAGAGATTGCTGCTGCTCAAAAAGCAGGTCTGGTTATGGATGGACTGTACTAGATTTTATTTTCCTATTGAAAAGGCTGAAAGAAAATACCAAACTCAGGATGAACAGAAATATGAGCTGCTTGAGAGAGCAGATAAGACCCCAAATACACTTCTTTTTTTTTATGCAACACATGAGGGCAGGATGTTTCCTGTTTCTTTTATACATAAAAAAAACCTAGCGATCTTTCTAGTGGAGGTTATCTGTTTGGTTGTTTGGGTTTGTTTTTTTTGTTTGTTTGGTTTTTTTTTGTGTGTCTCAGGTTCCTGCAGGGCGTGATAGTTGGTGTTTTCATTGCTGGGTATGACAATTAGTCTCAATTTGCTCTGCATGGGTAAATTTGCTTTGCAGATAGTCAAGAGGTCGCATTTTCTAGTTCATATCTAAATACTTAAAGAATCTCATTCTTCTCTGTAGAGGCAGATATTAAATATGAGCACAAGGGAAAAAGTGCTACAGCTTGTAATGCTGCATCAGAGAAATGTAAGAGTGAGAGGATGGAGTTTGTGTGGACCTTGCCTTGGTCCCACTGAGTGTGGACAACAGGTGGCCTTGTGCAACCCCGCAACTCTTGGGAGGTGATATCTACCCTCCGGAGAGCAATATACTACTTGCCTTATCCCAGACCTTATCCAGAAATGGAATTGCCCTACCAATCTGTTATACCAAGAAGTTGAGAGCGGAGCGAGGTAAAACGGGAGATGGACCTGATGCCCACCTGAGTGTCTTGTCTGCAGAGGGTAACTTATGCTGTTGCCATGGCTGGGTGGCACTGGGTGGTGCTGGGCAGCACTGTTGGGAAACGTTTGTGCGCCACAAAAAAAAAGTAGAGGTGTTATGCTTATCCTGACAGTGAAAGAGGGCTCAGTACCCCCAATTCTTGTTTTACTGTGGGAGAGAGAACTGTTCTGGGCAGCTCATGACTACCTGCCACCAATACCACGAGGAGCTTAGCTAGCATGTGCTGGATTGTCACTGTTTGAATTGTGACTTTGCTGTCTAAGGGGTTTTCCCCCATAAAGCAACACCCCACCATCCCTTCTTTTCAAATCAGGTAGCTGCTTGCAGTTAGGAATCTACTTGGATTCATATCTGTCTCCAGCTCATTATCCTGTTGCCTGTCTGGCACATCATTGAGGATCGTTGAGGATCGTTTTTGTGGTTTTCTTGATTCTGTTTTGCTTTTGTGACTCTTAGTCTCTCATGCTAATAGGTTTAGAAGAGTATATTGAATAATTTGTAAGAGATGAGGAAAAAAACACTTTAAAGATTTTACTGCAACCTTTGCAAGTCACCTAAATACCTACAAGAAATCGCTTCTCTTATGAAGTATTCCTGGGGAGTACTTGTTCTTCTCACTATCATTAATTTCTGTGGAGATGCATGGATAGGGCTGTACAAATAAACACAGCTGTGGAATCTGACGTAGTAAACAACACGCTGAAACCTCTTGGCAGAGAGTTGTTTACCAGAGAGTCCAAATGCAACACTTAGTCCATGTATAAAGATGGCATTTTAAGTTTGGTACTTTTGAATTTTTCAGAAGCAAATATTTATCCCTAAACCTGCTCAATCTAGCCCTGTATTTACACGTAAGGGGGCAGTGTGGTACTGTTAGCCAAGTGCCATGCAGGTGCACATCAGATTTCATTATATATTACATCATGTTTTAAGAAATGGCTTTAGCACTCTGGGCACAATTAAAGCTTTGTTGTTGTTTGAGAGCGTTGCTGTATCTGTACTGGGGAGAACCAGGTTGGACTGTTTCCTTTTTTCTTTGTAAACATTTTGTTTCTAAAGAGTTCCTTGCACTGTTTTGGTGCTCTCTCATCATCCCTTGTTCATATGAAGGAGTGGGAGCCAGTTTTCTTAACACTGGTATGGGGAAGTTCAAATTACATCATTTTACCTCCTTCACAGTAACTTTCATTTATTGGGAAGGAAGAAAATATTTCTACTGGAGCTTTCCTTTACACCTCATATAGGCTTCTGGCCAGCTGCAGCCTAGTTTTGGCAATATGATCCTTCAGCCACAATTTTCATGGAAAATGGTGTTTCTGGTTATTTTGTACTGGTACAGTTTTCTACCTGCCAGTACAAGAGGGATGATGTCAGTGTATGTGTGGGTACTTGGGTCATCTTATTCCTACAGCTGTTAATATTCAGGTTAACAGCCAGGATATGATGGCATGTAGAGTTTCTTTCACTTCTAACATGATGTCTTCAATGCCTTCCCACAGGATGCTTATGGCATTTTTCTCACCTGTAGAGTAGCCTGGCTGGCTTTTAGCTTTGTGCTGCACCTGACACGTGCTGTAATGATCCAGAAATGTGTTACGTATGGCATCTCTTCATACCTTCTGCATGAAGTATAAAAGGCTTCTTCGAGGATTCATTGCAAGTCTGCTCTTTGTAATACTTCCTATACAGATACGTGACAGTGTAAAACTGCAGAGTAAAAGAACACCAGATACTATTTCCTTATATCTTGTTAGATTACCATATTGTGTTGCTGTAGGGTGCTGTGCAGACACAGGGCTTTTCTTGTACAGCTGCTGGTTTGTCTTTGATGAAATACGTGTGAAGCTAATTTGTTCATGTGAATCTGCTGTGATCGCTTGCGAAAGGCTCCTGATCAGTTGGACATCAGCATACTGATGGTTCTCTAGCAGTAAATCAGCATTGTTAGACTGTACCCTGTATATGACATTTAAAGCAGAAATGCTATCAGATTGAGTAAATGTCTATTGCTGGTTAATCCAGAGAGAAAGGAGGTGGTGTTTTGTGTGGAGAGGTGATATGCTAAAGGTCACGACGGAAGAGATAAAATGATGACAAGAAACAGAATCCCTTTAATATATGTCTTTGTGAATAGCATTATTTAGTATAAATGTGACTCAGTATGCAATAGTTAACTGAAAAAAATCTGACATGATACGTTACTATGGTATTTCTCACTAAAAGACCCGCCCCTCAAAATTTTCATGTTGTTCTCTTTAGGAGTATATTTGTTTGGGTTTTTTTAATTTAAATGACTGATATTATAATGATATCAAAAGTTTTGAAAATTAAAGTGGGTATTCTGGCAAAATGATAGGTCCTAGCTAGAGCTACAAAGCTTTTTATTACTGGTTCATAATTTTAGTGTCCTCCTTTTTCCCCTTCCCTTGAATCCTTGCTGGCAAGCATGGCTGCAAATATTTTGTCTTTGGATTAGCTGATTTGCAGTTTGGTTAATGTGTAGACAGTGCTCTTGGTTATTTTCATATTTTATTTATTTATTTATTTAAAAAGCATTCATTAAAGACCCACGGCATACTCCCAGACTTGAAGGAATGGATTTTTGGCTCCTGCCTGCTTTGAATGAAATCCAAAACAAATGTTTTTTGATAATGGTTTACAGTTGCATTACACAGGTTGCTCTTCATGATAAATAATTAACGCCCTTTGTGTTCTTGATTGCAGATTTTCAAAACCCTGCCTGATGCCACTTTCTCTGAGCCAATCTCTATATCAGTATCTCCTCCAAATGCCCCACCAAGGCAATCAAGAAGACAAGGACAACGTATTAAGAGGCCTCTGGCTGTTTACAATCTCTGTCTTGAGCTGGACGATGGTAAGACATTAGTAATAATTTCAGTTTTTGCAGCAGATGGGATGTGTATCCTGTCTTTAGTGGGTGTTTTCATGTTTCATTTGTATATACGTGTGCATGCACATGCATGCTTTTTTAATTGGTTTGGAACATATAAAGAAGGAAAGAGTACAGAGAAAGGAGGGCGTAGAGAGTACTGTCCTGTGACATAGGTTTAAAAGTAGGACGAACTGTGTTAAATATGCTTTTCACCTCTAAAAAAGAAGCAGCTCCTGTTTCTTTGGGGAAATCTCTTTGACCTCTACTGAAGATTAAACAGCCAATAAGATAAATGGAGAGAGAACTAAAATTAAAGCATATCTTTTATGAGAAGAGCTAATGCACTCTGCAGTTAAATTCATCTGGATTAAAGGCTCAGGTCACCATTGCACTAGAGAGTCTTTAATGCCTTGGTGTGACTAGCAGTGGATATTGTAAACTTGCCTTACTGTTGAGAAGGAAAGACAAGAAAAAGTCTTGCTTTTGCGTGGAGTCTGCAGTAGCAACATACAGTGAGGCAAAAGGCACATAACATCTTATATATTCTGGCTGTGGGCCAGAAGCATAATCATTTTCCTGAAATTTCATTGCTTGGGGGTACTTACAGTACTGAGAAGGCAAGTCAGGGCACATTTTGTGTTTCATATTTCCTCCGCCCTGTTCCCTTTCTCCCTCCTAGTGCTGTTAGTCAATTGTCTTCTCACATGAAGAATCATGGGATCAGGGCACCAAGTCCAGTAATCAGCAAGTGAAAATAAACAGGAAGATTTTGAACTCGTGCAGTAGTGTGAGATTCACTGATGAATTGTCATTAACTCCGTGGTCAACAGTGGTTGATTTCTTAAGGAAAGAGTGATTTCTTAAGGAAAGCTGTTAAGTGCAGGTTTTAGAAATACACTCAGGACTGTTTGTTGTCTTAAAGCCAGTTTACAGAGCCTGCACGAAATTCAGTGTGCCTGCCATCAAATTTAATTCACCGGAGAGACAGGCAATCTCTGTGCCTTTCTTTTCTTGCATCAAATATGAAACCAAATGCTTTGACTAGAAGGTGTTTAAAGTGCATCTACTTAAACAGCTTAGGCTATGTTAATTTGAATAATATGCTACCAAAAGCTAAGAATGCTCAAGCTGTATCTGCAATAATAAATTTATCCTCATTTGGAAAACAAACCAAAATTGAAACCACTCACAAGAGTTGTTTGCATCCAGTTTGGAATGTCAGTCCCAGCAGGTCACAGGAAGTACCACAACTTCTCGAATCCCTTGCTGCAAGCAACGCACTGAGGACCTGGCTTTGACCCTAACACACAAGACAAAGTATTTGATGAATTGTTTTTATTTTAAGATCCAAAAATAGAGTGTTAGTGCTGGAAACTGTTATAAGCTTTCAGTTTCTCCTAAATAAAGTCCATACTTTTGTTGAATATGGACATCTTGACAAGGAGAAGAACTGGGATTGTTAAAGGCTGTAATTGTTATATATCACACAGAAATTTGGTACTTGTCTGGGAGTTCTAGGCTGATGAGTTGCAGAATAACCTAATACATCATTGTGCAAGGTAGAACTGTGATGAATGCTGAATTGCTGCAGGTAAAGCCATGGTTCTAGGATGGATGGCACTGAGTTTCAGGAGGAACTCAACATTTTCTCTTGTAACATCTAAAAAAAACATCCTCTGTGGTGTCTCCGGCTGCTGCTGAAGGTAGAGATATTCTCAGTTTGTTGTTGCTTGAAACTGGCTGTTGGTAAGTCCCAACCATATGCTATAGTTATTTTGTGTTAGCTAGTTGTGTAAGTGAGGTGGTCAGGAGTTGGTACTTGGCACGTGTGCAGCGTGCACAGCAATGGAGGACCTTGAGCCCAACTGCGTCACGGCATTGTCTGGACACAGGGTGCATGAATCACCCAGGCTGATGGGTGCTTCCAAACGTGCCTCGTGGCCTTCAATTACTTTGCTCTTTGGAGAGGGGGGGAAGGAATAAAAGTGAGCCTGGGCTTTGTTCCATATTTACCTAGTTTCTTGGCTAACAAATGCATGTTTTATAACTGCTCTTTGGAAGATTTTATCCTGTGTGTGTTTTTAACAGGAAATTAAACATTAACCCCCCTTCCCTCCCCCTTCTTTATTCACAATGGCATGAGTTAAGCACCAGCCATAAGCCACTGTTTTGTATTTCCTGGATATGGCAAAATTATCATAATCTTGTTTCAAGGCAAGTAACTGATACATATTTATATGTAAATACATTTGTAGACAAATACATGTCTAAAGCTATTGTAATTATATATAAATATTTTCTATGCCTTGAAACTAGAAGTATGTTGGAGACAAAATCTCTCTGTGGAAAACTTCTTGAGTGTGTTTCTTTCAGGATTGTTATGCAAACCAGGAAATTGTTAGAAAAGCGGAAACAAGTCTTTAACTATCAGCTGCTCCAGGGAGTTAACAGGCTTCAGGATCCACTGCTTGAATTGGAAATGCAGGGCTCGGGCCTTTTCCTTTAAAAGCACGTTTGCAGTCAGGAAACTTCTTGACTGCACACAAAATATATGCAGCAACCACCCAGAAAGGGCTATAAGTGACATAAATATTGATAGATACAATAGCTGAAGAACATACACTGTGTTTGATAAGAATCTGTATTTTGCCTTCTAGTAATTAGCTGTGCATAGTGCGTCGATTTTCCTTGTACATAGCAATTAGATGATTAAACCTATTTGCAAATAAGTAGTGTATTTACTACCATAAGGATCTTAATTTCCTGGAAGACAGACCTAAGTCACTGATGATTCTCTTTGTTTTTCTTTCAACTTCTTTCCTCTGTGGTGAGCCAGTTGCTGAATTTTCACTCCGAAGTTTTTCACCATCTCTGTGTCTCAAGTGGAACGAAGCTTAATGAGGAACTCTGAGCTACTTTCATATGGCCTAAACCTGAAGTTCTTGTTTCATTCACCAAAATGCAGATTTGTCTGAGATTTGCATTAGGATAATTTCCAGAGTTTTCTTGCCTCTGAAATGAAGACATGGGATTTGGATTTTTTTTTTCTTGGAAATAGCTTTTTATTCCGTGTCCCCACCCCCCCAACCTGAATGAGTTTTAGAGTGAGTTAAGTAGCAATGCAGAAGCTTGTATGGCTTAAAGTCTCAGCTATGTACAAACGACTTTGCATATTCTCTCTCTCTACACAGAGCGAAAGTCTGTTAGCTGGAACAGGGAGTTGTTTATCCTGTTCCTCTAAAATGTCATTGGGTCCTTATTTTCCGTTTGGACAGTCAGTATATATCAGAAAAGAGCTCTGTTTATATTTCTTCTGGAGGGCAATGCAGATATTACAGTTCTGTTTCCTTCCAATTTTATTTTAATTTTAATGTACTTTTCTAGCAAAATGAACATGGTTTGGTTTGTTTTGTTTTGCTTGTTCTATTTCCGTGCCGGAGACTTAGAAACTATTAAACTATTTTGCAGGGCTACTAGAGCAACATGGCAAGAAAAGTCCTGTGTAAGGTAGGCAGTATGATGTAGTCCCTGCAAGATGAACAGAGAGTCAGCATGAATTTCGGCACCTGCAGAACGGCCAAGAGATCAGGCCCAGCCAGCATGGGTTTAGGAGGGGTAGGTCCTGCCTGACCAACCTGATCTCCTTTTATGACCATGTGACTCGCCTGGTGGATGAGAGGAAGGCTGTGGATGTGGTGTACCTGGACTTTAACAAGGCCTTTGACACTGTCTCCCACAGCAGACTCCTAGAGAAGCTGGCAGCCCGTGGCTTAGATGGGAACACTCTGTGCTGGGTTAGGAATTGGCTGGATGGCCGAGCCCAAAGAGTGGTGGTCAATGGTGTCTCATCCAGTTGGTCACCAGTGGTGTCCCCAGGGATCGGTGTTGGGTCCCGTCCTGTTTAATATCTTTATTGATGCTCTGGATGAGGGGATTGAGTCCATCATCAGCAAGTTTGCAGATGATACCAAGCTGGGAGGAAGGGTTGATCTGTTAGAGGGTAGGATGGCCCTACAGAGGGACCTGGACAGATTGGAGAGCTGGGCTGATTCCAATGGGATGATGTTTAATAAGTCCAAATGTCGGGTACTTCCTTTGGACACAACAGTCCCATGCAGAGCTACAGACTGGGGACAGAATGGCTGGAGAGGAGTCAGGCAGAAAGGGACCTGGGAGTGCTGGTTGACAGGAAGCTCAACATGAGCCAGCAGTGTGCCCAGGTGGCCAAGAAGGCCAATGGCATCCTGGCCTGCATCAGGAATAGTGTAGTGAGCAGGACCAGAGAAGTTATCGTCCCCCTGTACTCGGCACTGGTCAGGCCTCACCTTGAATATTGTGTCCAGTTCTGGGCCCCCCAGTTTGGGAAAGATGTCAGGATGCTGGAGAGTGTCCAGAGGAGGGCAATGAAGATGGTGAAGGGGCTGGAGCACAAGCCCTACGAGGAGCAACTGAGGGAGTTGGGACTGTTTAGTCTGAAGAAGAGGAGGCTCAGGGGAGACCTCATTGCTCTCTACAACTCCCTAAAAGGAGGTTCTAGTCGGACAGGGATTGGTCTCTTCTCTCAGGTGACCAGGGACAGAACTAGAGGGCATGGACTCAAGCTTTGTCAGGGAAAGTTTAGACTTGATGTTAGGAAAAAGTTCTTCACTGGAAGGGTGATTGGCCATTGGAATGGGCTGCCCAGGGAGGGGGTGGAGTCGCCGACCCTGGAGGTGTTTAAGGGGAGACTGGATGAGGCACTGAGTGCCATGGTTTAGATGATGGTTGGTGTTAGTGTTGGTGTTAGAGTTGAGTTATAGGTTGGACTCAATGATCTCAGAGGTTCTTTCCAACCAATGATAACTGTGAAACTGCACAAATCACGTCTGGAATCAAGAAATGCTTCTTGTGTTGCAATTTGTCCAATTACAGAATGACTTCTTTTCTCAACAAACCAAAATATGCTACTTAAGTGCGTGCTGATCCCTTGTTCTGTGTGAATACCCTGTAGGTGTTGGTGCTTCTCATGGGCACATACATGGACATAGCACACTCATGTCATACGGGGGGCTTCTTTGTTTGGTTTTAAGGTGTTTGTCTCCTGTGCCCCCACTCTCGAACTCAGGAGGCTTATGGAGTGTTTGCAGTAGCTTTCTGCTGCTGCACATTCTTCTGTAAAACAGAGTTGTGTAGAAAACAGATTCTGGTGCAGGATTCTGAAAGAAATGAAAAGGAGGACTCCTACTTAGCCCTTTAAAACTTTGTGCTAACGTGTATTAACCTCTGAAGTATTTAGGGAAGCCAAAGTATGAATGTTTGGTTAGTGCTGAGCAGGAGAAGCGCTCTTTATTTTTTTTTGTGTAAAGGGGAATGAGACAGTGTTTTAAATTGGGTGATAGATTAATGTGCATGAACTACTGTGGCATTCAATTAAATTACTTCATCAAAATAAAATGGGATGCATGTAATGGTTACATAGCTTCCATGCAGTATTGCTTCTCCATCCTTCTCCCATCCCTTCCTGTGCCAAACAAATAAGTAAAAAAACATAAACTTCATTTGGAATTACTAACCATAAAACCGGGATGTTAGAGGAAGCCTTGCATTTATAATAAGGAGACTGGTCTTCAGGGCTGGAACCTCCCAGAGCTGCAAGGTTGCAGGTGTGAAACCTGGCCTCGAACTCTTTCTATTTCTGAATCTGTTGCTTGGAATTGTTTCTGTAACCTGGCGTGTAGTGGGGGAAATGGAAAGAAAAGCAGCTACATAGGCATATAAAAAAGCCGTAAGGGCTTGCCACAGTTGCTTACAAAGCTATTGCTAACAGCTGGTCAGAACACACAGTTATGCTGTTACAAAAAAGGTGCACTGGCATTAGTTGCAGGGGAAGATCAAGATGGTTGCTGTTTGCCCTGTAGAATTTGAGATAGTTTGTGTTTCACCTCGCTGCACAAACAGTTCCTACACTTCTGTGTGATCTGTCACAGCTTTATCCATCTGATGTTTCTGATAAGGATGGGTGCTATGCAAAGTCAAAGCCTCTTTGAACTACTGCCAGTAAAGATGAAGATTTTTCTTAGGTAATACTGGGTATGTATAGGGTCCCTATTTCCTATCACATTTTTGACATCTGCTTGGAAAGCTTTGGGTCCATAGAAGATACTTCTTTTCTTGGAAGCATGGAATAGTTTTGGTCCCTGCTTTGTGTACACAATATGCATTGTGTGGCCATTGTTAACACCTGTGAGTAATCCACTTGCTACAGCTTACTTGCTGCACAGTTATCTGAAATAAAATCTAACTGTCATGATGTAGTAAACATCTCCTAACTTTTACTTCTTTTTAAATGATGTGTGTCAAATCTTTATGGTGGGTGTGAGAATTGTCTCAGTTTCATCACTAGTGCTTGTCTGCTTTCAGTGTAGGAGATCTAGAGGCTGTAGAAATACTCAGAGTAAACACATCCACATGTGTGCACACACAAAACAGTCAGAGGAGTGGGAAAAGGAAATTTGAATAGAACGAATTCAAATTTAAAGAAGGAATGGGGAGTTTAGGAGAAAAGCTCAATCTTTCCTTGAGGCCAGGCATTCTTAAAAGTCTCTGATCTCCTGTAATAATCCTTCATCTCTTTAATTCTGCACACAGACATGCAGGGGCTCTTAATACTTTAAGACGACCATTTTGGCATGCTGAAAGCCATTAATTCCAGGCATGGAAGTCACTGACATCTCTTTGCTACACACCAACTGTGCCCTGACCAACCTTTGTTGGCTGAAAGGAAATGCTGTCACCCAACACACAAGAGTTTAAGTAGAATCAGGTCTTGCAGCTCTTCAGGCAGTTTCCTATGGATGAGTGTACGTTTCCTCGTAGGTAGAGCTCTTGCTCTTCTTCACTGGTGACAAAGGAAGAGGAGAAGATCTTGGAGACGGGGGGTAGTGAACTTTCTGAAAGACTGACATGCATATTCGCAAATGTGATTCCTCTTCCAATTTTGCTCCAAACGTTTTCATTTGTTCAGGAAAAAGTGTATTCTTGTTGTTTCATTAGCTTCTGGAAGGCTTTGTCCTATTTGCTCTTCTTTTTCCTTTTATTTTCTGTTTTTCTTCTTTTGAAAATTGCACTTAATGCAAGGTGAATTACATTACTGTATCAGTTCTTCCCTTCTCAGCTGTTCTTGCAACTTGCTGAAGCAACAGGGAGATTGAAGGAGCCCTTGGCGGTTATCTTGGAGAACTAATAGTGGTGTGGCTGGCTTGGCTAGGATTGCAGTCTCATCTAAGACTGCTTGACTGGAGCCAAGTGAGTTAGCCTCAGACGTGACATTAGTGGGAATCTGCAAGCAAGAATATGCCAGACAAGTTTGGTTTTCCTGGGTTTCTGTTGTTCTGCAACAGGTGCAAATTCACTGATGATGAGCACATTCACTTGTTGGTGCTCGATGCTGTCTATGTGCTCTGCAGCCTCCTTGATCCATCTCCACAGCCTTCCTTCCACGGTGCAGCTTAGTCCAATGCTGAGCCCTGGCCAGATGTATTTAAAAAAAAACAACCAACCCAACCAAAAATTGCACTTGCAGACATCTGACCCCCGAGTGTCAGAGGCATGGCTGGTGTTAGAATAATTCAGGCATGGGAGGAAATGTTGGCCTAACTACATTGAGGTAGCAAAATCTGTTCTTGTAGTTGCTGCATTTAAAATTGTCAGCTAGGAGATAGGGGGTTCCTGAATAAATGTGTCACCTGGATGTTCAGTTAAAAGGGCTGCTTAGCTTGTTTTCAGTTGTCTTTTTCACAAGCCACAGGGATCCTACTTCACCCATCCCTCTGCTGAAGTCACCGTTATGGCAAAGGAGAAAGGGGAACAGAAGGAGCCACAGCCAAGTCAGTTGCCTACTGGAAATGTTTGGGAGTGGCTTTCTTAGGAGATACTCATCACACACAACATGAGTGCGGTATCCAAGTAGCACTGTGGAATTACTGGTAAGAAACTTCTCCTTTTAATAAGTCATGAGAAGTGATTGCAAGTGAAGCAAACTAAGTAGCAACAGAAGAGGAGAAAACAGCATGGTATCTGTGTTTGATCAAGAAAAGAATCCTTGAATACCTTACCTTCTTGAATACCTATACCTTGAATACCTTCTGCAGGGTGGAAGAACCCCTACTGAGATGTTTTCCATCTGATTAGTGGCTGAATTTGCAACACAAAATAAAAGGAAACACGGAAGAATATTTTCATGGACTTTGGAATTTCTGATGCCATTTAAGAAGTGCTGCTGAATTAGGGAACTTCTGCTTCGTACCCCTTTTTAATCTGCTTTGGCTTTGCACAGGTCTCATTGATTAGACTAAAACTGTTCTGTTTCCAGGTTTCAGTACAGGTCTGGACTGTAGGTGAATATTGCCTGGACTTATGGAAACTGAAACCACTCAGTGTTGAAAAAAAAACCCAAAACTATAAAAGTTGTGGAAGAGTCCATTTATCTTACTATTTGTCAGAGTTTTCAGGAAGAGCCTTCAGTTCATCACTACGTTTTTCAGCCTTGAAATTACTGTGTGGCATCTGGCCAGCCTGGTAGGGCTGGAGGTCATGTGTGGTTTCCTGCCAAGCAAACTCTGGTGAAAAATGAGTAATCTTTGCCTTTAGATACTGCTCTCATTATCTCAGTGTATGCAAATCAAAAGGAACCCCTTTGTGCGTTTTTATCTCATTTCTGTTGTATTTCAAAATTTAATTATGTGATATAAATTCACACCTCAACCTTGTATCCATGACTCTCTCTTGAACTGTTTCTCCACAGCTTGAGGGAAAAAATGGAGTTCTTTTCCCGTCTTAGTTTTAACTTCGTCACTGAAAGGCTTACCAGCAATTCTGTGTGTCTTTGAAATTTTATTTAACTTGCCCCTGAGTAACTTGCAGATGAGAACATTTCTTTCCCATTTCTAACCCCAACTCAGACACCCACTTTTCTGGCTACAATTCTTGAGTTACATCAGCCAGTCTTGAGGCAAATTCTGTCTAGTGCAGCTTCCTCCTTTTTTTTGCTGGTGTGTCTGAATCATTATGGAGTTGGGAAAACCAATCTTTCTACAGCAGAGCTGCTTTGTGCATGCTTCTACACGTACACGTTTGAAAAATATATCAAAGACTGCCTTTATCTAGGCACGAACTGGAGTCAATTTTAATAGTTGCGTTAATTATTTTGTCTGAGAGAAAAAAAAATAGCTGGCATGGAGATCTAATTCTTACTGTGTGTGTTTTGAAAGGCAGCACGAGACTGATGGATATGTGGGCTGCCTGCTGTCCCTTCAGTCCATGAAGGCTCTACTGGTTTTAGGATGTGGTGTCCCAGTTCATATAAGAACTGCATGCTATGGCAATACTGCAATGTATGGGATTTGCTACAAAATGAGGATAATGGATACTTCTTGATAATGAAATGTGGTAAAATAAGGCTATTTTTCTGAAGTACCTGTGATTCAGGAACAGTGTTTAGATTTAGTGTTCTCCAAGTGTTTTTTTGTAACTGAAGAATAGATCATTATTATCTTGCTTTTATGTGATTTCACCTTAGTTTGGAAATTACGTGTTTAAATAGCACCATTTCTGTAGTCTGGAGGTGAGTAATAAACAATTCAGTTGACCAGTTTCAGTGGTGTGATAAACAAAAGTACAGTTTCTTAATTTACTCAGAAACAGATGACTTAATTCAGAAAATTTTAAAAATTTTAAGAACTAGAAGAATGTCTGAGTTCACCTGGGGTGATTACTGCAAGGTGATTTGTACTTTAAATAGTGAACCAAGGGTGCAGCCCTGCATCTAGAAAAGGCGCTCTTGACTGCAGAGTCCTCTGGTCACTCTGACTGTCACATAAAGCTGTTTCCACTGGAGTTACTTCTGGCCTTTCAGGAATGGCTGAATCTGGGTGCTGAAGCTCTACCAGTAAGTTCTCACTTGGCAGAGGGTGTTTATGATACTCATATTTCTTTTCTATCTCTGATCTGTGAGATTCCTATTAAAATGAAAACTTATATTAATTTGGGGGTATGTACTAAGAGCAAAGGTGCTTTCTACTTGGTTAAACTGCTTTATTGTGGGGTCAGCCATTTATGGTGACTGAGTGTTTGCTGTCTGTGAGCTGGATGCAGGTGTGATACTGAGGGGGGAGGAGGGGTGACTGCACAGCACTGCAGCTGCAGCTTCTCCATCTCCTGATGCAGAAAATGTCAGACTCGAAGGTGGTGCTAGAGATTTTGCAGCATCTTTAATTTACTTTATTCTCCTCAGTCATTCTCTCCATCACCGCTTGTCTATGACCAGACTTCTGTGCCTGTGTCAAAGTGGAGTGAAGCTTGTCTCTTGTCCTCTTATTTTGCCATGATTCGTGTATCTTATGAGCACTTAGAACATAGACAACAGTTCTGTTCTGTCCATTCTGTGTATCTCAATAGAAACTGTCATATATTCCTCATTACTCCAGAAACATTCACTTTCACAAAGTGTTTTCATCATCTGGCTACCCTTAAACTTTAGACATTGGTTGAAATGGTGTTAAAGATTAGTTTCTTTTAATAGCAATTATGTAGTTCTTTAGTTCACTTAAGCTGAAGTTGGAAGAAAACTCTGTCACTCAAGCAAGGAACTGAAAGTGTTAGCTCTCTGGTTTTCATATTTTTTATTACAAATGTTTTTTCTTATTTAGAATTCTTGGAGTAAAGTAAGGATCTGATTATTAACACTGCCAAAGTATTTCATTTTTTTTCAACTTTGGATGCCAACAAGAAGTATTCTTAGACTAGCCAGATGGAAAAGGGAAAAAAAGGCATCTGGGAGGCATGTCATACTCAGTTAGGTAGAAGCTGAGTTCAGATTTCTGGTACGGATGGCCTGAGAGCCTTTACTATCTGAGGCTCATCCAGACAAAAGGAGAAAGGAGTAGAGGTTTATGTATTTCCTAGAGAGAAACTAAATGAGAAAAGTCTTAGTCCATATAGGTACTTTCTTACCTCATGGGGATTTTTCATTATAAGAAGGGGTGACATGAGGTGAAGGGGAAGACAGGAGGAAGAATATCAGCTTAGAAACTGAATGGCAAGTGGTACCAGCTTGACACAACCAGTAAATCGTTAAGATCAACTTAAGCTCTCTTTATTTTATGGATAGGGCTGACCTGAACTGTGAGCAGCTGTAAAGGCAAAGCATGGGTATCTGCAGAGGCACAGTGAAAGCTCTAAAGCTTCGATAAGTGTTGTGATTAGAATAGTGAAACAAGAAGATAATTTAGATGACAGTTTAAAAGGATCTGAGCAGTCAGAAAATTTAAATAGTATGCAAAAGGTGGTAAGAGTGTGAAACAAGTTTTAACTCTGTTGAGGGTAAAATTGGATCTTGCACCTGTTTGCACAGGATGAGGAGATGAATCGTAGAAGCAGCTTGGTGGCAGCTCCAGAAAGATGGCCAAGCCGAAGGCGCTCAGAGGCTTCCTACAAATGAAAGATGAAAAGGTGAAGAGTTGACAGCTGGAACGTTGACAAAAATTTATGAGACATCATACTGACTTACTGTTCTTTTTTCACTGAGAACCCTCATGTCCTTCATCTGTTCTGGCACTGTTTGGCACCTAAAGATGAGAGCGTAATGGAAGAGAAAAGGGAGGGGGACTGACATTTTTAGGGACGGAAAATGAAGGCACCAAAACACCAAACTGTACTCAGAGTGCTAAAAATGAGCTTTAAAAGAAACCATATCTTCCCTATTCTTTGGAAGAAAAGAACAATAGGAGGTTTCTGGAGCTCCTTTCGAAAGGACCTGTCAGTCCAATGTGGCAGTCAGCCTTTTCATAGAAGGGGGAAACCTGACGACTGGAGAACAGTGTTGGAGGTAAAGAGGAGAGGACAGGAACGTTATTACACTATCAGTATTTAGGGAGCCCATGGATTCTGAGGTAAAATGAAAACCATAAAGCTGATTCAATTCCAGCAATGTCCTTAACACACCCTTTAACAAACATACCATGTACAAACTTTAAAGGCTTTTTAAGCTCCAACAACTTAGGATCTTTACCAGCTCCATAAAGCAAAATACAGGAAAAGAGTAGGGGGTTAAAAAGAGGAAATAGCTAGCAGTCAATATATGTTACAAGTTTTGAAGAACTGTTAAAAAGAACTTAGCTATGAAGATCGGTGTGGGATTTATGATCACCAGGATTGGAGCAGAAGTCTTCACAAATAGGCCTGTTGCAAGGTGATATTTTGAATAATGTGAAACCCTCCACCTTGTCCTAAAACAGTTCATTGGTCATGATTTGTATGGCTTGGCGATGTTAATTTTTTAAACATCTTGTAGCACGCTGAAGAAGTTTGAAGAAACTGGAGGAATGCTAATGTAGTAGCAGTATTTAAGAAGGTAAATACAAATCCTTGATGATATGTTTACATATGGGATGAAGTCAGAAGGAATTGCAAATAATGGTAATGGCAGGTATGTAGGAGTTGTGGTCATGTGGTCAGCTGCACCCCTTCAAACAAAAGAAGCTGGGTTGTACTAAGAAATAAATTTACAGATTTTAGAGGAAAAATGTGCCTGTATCATAGAATCTTAGAATGATCTGGTTGGAAAAGACCTCTGAGATCATCAAGTCCAACCATCTGTCCCCTTACTAAACCCTGTCCCTAAGAAACTCATCTCCCTGCCTTTTAAACACCTCCAGGGATGACGACTCCACTACCTCCCTGGGCAGCTGTTCCAGAATAGGTAGAGAGTGGAGGGACTGTATCCTCTGCTGCTCACAGTGGGCAATCAGCTCATCATAAGCTGTTAATTAAAAACTGTGGCAAAAAAGTGCTGGCCTTGGATGTGCAAACAGGATATTGATGAGTAGGAGTTAAGTGGTGGAGTTAATGCTTATTGTGGCAACAAAAAATCATGAATTCAAATCTCATGTATGCTCTTCAGAAAGAACTTCAGTAAATTATAACAGGTTTATAAACAGGTGTGTGATTCCAAAACTGCAAAATCCCTTACAGTAAGAGATTTAATGTTAACTTAGGAAGGAGGTTGTTTAAATACCATCACATAGCACAAAAAACAGATATGAGAGATACTATAATTATTAGAGATGCACATTGCACGGGTCATACCTAGAAAATAAAGCCCAAGAAAGTGCTGGTGCGTGCATTTATTAGTGTGTTAATTAGCAGCCAAGTGATTCTCCATTACTTTTATCATCTGCTGATGTCTTCAGACAAAGATTCTTTGGAAGCTACAGTTTGGCCCAACGTGAGAGGGACAGTAATCAAAAGCAGGTTATTAAGCTTAATAGAGAGATAACTTGATACAGTTCTATGGCCTCTGCTGTGTGCTGAAGCTGCTGTAATTTCTGAAGTTAGCAGAACTTTTTGCCAGCAGCATAAAGTATGAAATCTTTGTGCTGTTGATATTACAGCAATGACACTAAATTTCAAAAAACTTAGGTTTTGAACATATATTGGTTTTGATCATGAAAATGTGCTAGGTGATCATTAGTCATCTGGTTTTGCAGTTAGGCAGAATTGCCTTTTCCTGAATATAAAGGCCTTGGTTTACTTTGCAAAAAACAGGTAATTGAACACACCAGAAATGCAAAATATCTGTGAATATCTTTTTAGAAGGTGTTCACTTAACCCCATAGAATGCTGCAGGCATTTTCCTGTTTAAATATCTGATTTGTTTTTAGTGTTCAAACCCCAGTTTTATTCTTGAGAGTACAACATGGTGTTGACTGTGAGAAAACACTGACTCGGGAAGGAAGAAATAAAATTTGACGAAAGATTTAATACAGTTTGATTTATGACATATCAAATGCAATTGCCTGTATACTGCAGTCTCCAATGTAGACTCTACTGTGCGTGACTGAAGTGTTTAGTATTTTTTTTTACTTTTTCTATGTACTCTGAGAATTCAGCAGAAAACCCCTCTGCTCGTTGTAGGGAGGTGCAATGAGTTGGTCGGATTAAATAATATTATCATAATATGAAAGAATAGATTAATGTTCCTTTCTACTGCCCTTTTGGTAATGTTAAGTAAATGGTTGAGGTAAATGTGGCCTTCTAATACAGTGTTTGTAGTTCTATAAGCTGTGTTGCATTAATACTATGACTTTACAAAGAAACTGTGATGAATTAAAAGGACTTAAGTCTGTTTAGTTTTAAGGAATTCAATTTCTTTATAAAGTTAAATTGCAGTATTACTGTCTTATCTCTCAGGTGTTTATTCTTGTGACACATACATCTGCAAATGAGATGTAATCAATTAGTTTGTACCTGACACTCCTGCGGCAGCGTCACGGCCCAGGTGCCGCCAGGAGGTGCGAGGTGAGCGGGGTCGGGCGTGAGCGCGAGTGACTCACTTTCCCAGGTTAACGTTCTGCTCCTCAGAGCTGATCATACATGGGTACTACGGGCTAATTTCGCTCATTCCATTAGCAGCAGCTGCAGAGAACTTTCCAGATGATCAATTTTATCATTTTGGTAGTTTCAGTTTTGTCATTTTACTCTCAGGGGATGTTGTTCTTTGAGAGTTGCTGCGAGGGGGTGAGGATGAGGTGGCTGGGGAAGCAGGCAAGTGCTTTGTTAGCTTTCTGCTTTTAAAGTAGAAGGAATTGAACTGACTGAGGCAGTAATAAAGTTGTGAGAAGGATTTTATCCAGTGAACATGGAGTTTGTGTCCACATTTCATTGTTATTACATTTTTAATTAATTAAGAAAATAATAAACGAAAGAAATCGTTGCAACAGCACTGCTTAGCTTGATGGGGTAGAACTGAGCTGAGTTGTTCACTGTGCTGATGATAATTAATTTCAAATTTAAAAGTAATATTGTCCAGGAATTTGTCTTGTATAGTACTGTGCATAGGGGATACAATTTGTCAAGCAAGCATAATATTTTAACTGCTTTTGGTCATATTATTCTGAGGAAACCTTAGGACTTGGTTGTTCATTTTTTGAAGGAGCAGAACCCCTTTACCAAGACTGTGTGGTCAGTGGTCCACTCTAGAGGAACTTTTGTGATGTTGTTATTTATCAAGGTTGTGGGCCATGTTCATGACTGCTGGTGGGAGTGGGGTGGACAGAAGGAGGAAAGGAAAAGATGCAGGGAGGCTTGTAAACAGTGTCTGGAAATGACCCTTATCAGTGTTAAATATTGATATTCTGAAAACAGCCACAGGCCTCATTTGAGACTGCAGACTTAGCTCTGTGCTGAGCACTTTAGGTTTACAATCATCCCCATTCCACACACCTCCTTTAGAATTTATAAAATACGCAACTGATGTTTAAATAAAAGTTTCAAAGGGGAAAATCTGAATGGGTGAAGATTAACCTTTCAATGAAGAATGTGCTGTTGGGCTAGATGGGTCAGCATGCTTTGCAGTGAGTGCTGTGAGTGTGTGTAACTTTTTCTTGCTGTCCATGGGAGAGGAATGGTGTTCTTTAATGTTTTCTTAAGCAATCATATCTGAATGTGTTGCCTATGAACACTAATAGTAGAGCAGAATGCAATGAGTTCTTTTAAAAGTAACACAGTTAAAAAGGAGTGATGAAAGTAACATTCTTGGTGTTTACGTGTTTATTAGAGATCTTCTTATTCTGACCTTTCTAAATGTCATTGTTTTGTGTTTGATAGGATTGTGCTTGTGCAATCACTTACTCAAATGTGTATGATATTATTTTTAGAGACTGTGTTTTCGGAGAGATGCACAAAGGTGTATTGCCTAAACTATTTTTTTCAGCTGAAGTGATACATTTTTCTAAAAATATCCCCCGAAGCCTAGCATTTTGTCCACATAAAAGACCTGCAGTAAAGGGGACCAAGAGTACATTGGGTTGTGAAGACAGCCTGGTGGCAACAAAGGGGAAATTGTGCAATGGTACCTTTTGAGGAAATGTTGGTGGATTGCTTGTGCTCCAGAATATCCTGTCAAGATTGTCTCAGATATATATATATTTCAGGACACGATTACCAAAGGAGCTGCTTTGGCTAATAAGAAGATGCTTTTAGTATCCTCCTGATTTGTGCTGTCTTTTCTAGCTGACAGTCACATCTCTCCCAGAGAAGACACCCCAGCTGGGAGCATGGATTCTCTTTCTTCCCAGTCTCCAACACCAGTCTTTTCTAGTAGCCCCCTTGGGCTCCTGGACGGAAATCACCTTATTGTGGACAGTGGAGATCCTGCAGGCTGGACAACAAATCTGTAAGTAACGATTTTTCCACTAGTACAGTTGTGCACATGAAACCCATTTCCCTTTTGAGTTTGGTGCCAAGTGATTGATTTTTAGAAGTTACATGTAATTGTTTTCTTTTGCCACAAAAAGGAATGTGTTTATACGTTGTGGTGGCTGCTTGAATATTTGTAGGAAAGAAGTTTTCTTTTTCTGTAGGAACCTGGTGCATTTTACTGTAACCTGTTATAAAAAATGTAATGCTTTGTATTTTGGCAATGAGTATGTAAGTTATTCTCAGTATAATGTATTACCCTAGTTTTTATTTCAAGACAGTGCTAAGCTACACTTAGATACAGGGCTAATAAGATTGAGGGCCAAATTTTGGGTTTGGATAAACGCATTGTAATGAGTGTGTGCTCAGATGCTGTTGGCTAAAAATATTATCATTGTTAATCTCTTCTTAACAAATTAAATACCTGTTTTCCAGTGATAGTGCAGTCTGTCACTTTCAATAGACTCTGTAGATGATCAGATTTGAGCACAACATCAGTTTAGCAAAGATTGATGTTACAATATTAGTTGTATCTCTGTAATACACATTCATATTTCATACACAAAAAGCTGAACATAACTTGTTTTTTAAATCAGAAGTTGAACTTGAATTGCATTCTCTGGCTTTTGCTGTTCATACAAACTTTAGCGTATCGAGATTAATTTTTCCAGACTTCAGTGCCAAGATGATGGGAAGGAGCAGGTCTGGAGAAAAGATTTGTTACGAATATTTTCCATAATGATGTTCCGAGTGGCCTGTTCTGTTGAAGCAAGTGTGTAAAATCCATGTGTGGGCGTCTGTAACACGTGAGGAGAGACAGGTAGCTGTACCATGGGTTTGCATTTCTACATGTATACACAAAGAATTCACTGCTGAGTACAGTGCTTGTTTTCTCATACGTTTTGAAAGAATCCCAGGTTTATAAGTACTCTGCGTAACTGTTGTTTCTTGGTAAAGGACTGAAGTTAATCTTTCCTGGTCCTCTTGCACCATGCACTAGTAGGAGTAACAACAAGTTGTATTGATTGACAAGAGGTGCACGTGTGGAAAACATGCTCTAGGTGGTATGAAACTGCAGTGTCTGTGAAAACAACCACAGCTAACTGAGCAACATAGGGTTAGCAGAACACTGATAGTGTCTCTTCAGAGAATGAAAGAAGGAAGTGTTGGCTTTATCCAAAGGTTTCAAGAACTTCAGGTTGCATTTTTTGCACTTGATAATTTTCACCAAGAATTATACTGCACTGCTGTTTTAGAAACTTTATTTGATGGCTTGAGGTTTTGTGCTGAGTTAGAAACTGTATTTAAACAGTTCTGTTTGGAAGGAAAAATAAGTCCATGGTATGTGCATCTAGATTATTTGTCAAAAGCAGATTCTTTCTTCCACTCACCTGTCTGTGAAGTTTGCATAAGCACTACCTCTGTAACAAGCCTGAGCAGTGACAGAGAGTAGTCTGGCAATGGTACATTCTTTCTTTCCTCTACTTTCTCACCCCTAATTGTTTTTGCTTCCCCTTCTATCATAGTTCTGATGACTCAGAGGGCCTTGCCTTAATGAAAAAAAAAAACCAAAGCACAGCAATCCCAAAACAAACCCCGAACAACCCCACTGTTTTTATGGCAGGGGTAGATGTCAGCAGCAGCAAATGTACTTGGTGGACTTCAGCAGACATTGTGCATCGTGGGGTTCTGTGGGCAGGGAAGGGCAGTGGTTGAGTTGCCATTGTGTGGCTGTGGTAGCTCTCACAGCTCCAGCAGGTGTCGAACTCTGCTTTGGTTGTAGACTGTTCTCGTAAATGGGACTATCCCAGAATTAGGGGTAGAATAATCCTTTCTGCTTGTGCAGGATTTCAAAATGGTTTGTATTTTGTACCAAATGGAGACAAAACCAGTTCTTAAAGTCTCAGTATCATCTCTGAAATGGTGTTGCAGGTCTTCACGGAGCTGCGGTACATACCGTCCTGAGTCCAGGGGAGGTGGAAATACAAGAGCATCCGGTTTCTCGGGTTTCTGCTGATGTTTATAACACACGGGTACTCCTTGTAAGAGATCGATCACTATGGAGTTACGTAGTCAACAAGGTGATGGTGACTTCTTTGTGGTAGAAGAATTGCTTGCTTTGTTTCCCCAAGGGAGAGGTGTTGCATTGTGGGTCAAGATATGTCAGGGAGTCCAAGGTTGGCTTCTATCCGTAGTTTGCTTTAAGCAAGAACACACGATGGATAGCAAGGTGCTGTTTGTGGTATTGGCTTTCAAGAAAGGAAAGGCTTGTTTTTTCCTGAATTATAGATGTTGTCACCATGATGTTTCCTGGCAAAGTTTTTTTGATGCATGGCCTTTCCTGGTGGCACCTTTAAAAACAGAAGAGCCACAGGTTCCAGCATGGTGAGAGGAGCTCCAAATGAAGGCAAATCTTCCCTCGTCTCCTGGCTGGCACCAGGAGGGGGACTGTGTGGCCAGAGTGGTGAAAGAAGTGAAGAGAGTGAGAGCTGTACCACCAGTCTGAAATGTCTCACAAAGCCCCGACTGCTCCATTGTTATGTCAGTGTTTAAAGATGTGCTGTCCATACGGTGGAACTGGAAGGTGATGTTTCACATATGTGCCATTTTGAAGCCCTGCTAAGCTGTTGGTTTTCATGTCTGTAAGTGTGTGTCTGCCTGATGCTAGATTTTCTTTGAAAGCTGTGTGAGGATCAGACGTGCGCCCTGTGTTGCCGTGTACTGCTGTAGGGGTGAGCAGAGTTGGGTGATGGCTGCCTCTTACTGCCCACAGCAGGGGTGGAGACTCAGTTTGTTGTTCTAAGATTATCTTGTACCCTAAACTTTTTTCAGCGTTTTTCCTGAAGATATTTTTAACTTCACACTTCCATCTAGAGCCAAATACTAAAAATAAATACATTTTATTTTTACATACACTCTATGTGTATGTAAAACATAGAGAGTATGTAGAATATAGAGAGCTTTTTTCCCCTTCTCAGCCACAAAGTTACAGAGTAGTTTATGTAGACACAGGATTCAAACTCCAGATAGCCCAGGATGAGCAAATTATCTCTTCTACTTGATGGACCACTATGTCACAAGCACATATTGTTTGAAAATGCCTTCTACCCAAGGATGTTTAGCACGAGCTAATCTGAAACATAAACTGGTGGTGATCTGGATAATGTATTCATTCCTTCCCTGGTATGGGCATTTTTTTCCTTTAAGGAAGGGAAATCTCAATTTAAAGTTAACCAAAGCATTTCCATTATTTCTTTTTCCTCTCTGCTCTAAGTGTCCATTCACACTTGCCCTAAGCTACAGAATTAACATTGTACAACCATCTGTCTTCCTTGGATTCCACTGGATCCACTGTCAAAGTCCTCTTTGCTCTGACAGAGCTCCAGCTTGGTTTCTGTTTCTGTAAGGAAACAGAACAGCACATTTCAGACTAGTTTGGGACTGATATTGGTATAGTTTCGCCAGCAGTACGTTTTCAAAATACTCATTATTTCCCCCAACCCTAAAAGCCACAGTTGGTTAGATCCACCCAGTTCCTTGCACATTCCTTCTAATTCAGATGGCCACCATAGCCGTGTCTCCTAGGTGAAATCCCGTTATCCACAGACACTCCTTAACAGAGAGTTAGGCCAATGTTTCTGTGAAACACCTCATAGCATCGCATCACAGCATAGAAGAGCTCGCACTGAATACTTGAGTGAAGCACAGAGCTGCTGGTTTTCCTATTGCATTTGCCCCAAAAGTAAATAAATCTGTCACATCTTTTTTATTTTTTTGCAAGGGGCTTTATGGCCCTTTGCTGGAGTTTGTGACCCTGACATTACTTTCTGGCTTCCTGATTGGCACTGAAAAATATGCACCTTAGTCACTCAGGTTTTTATTCCTTTGTGTAAGTAACTCAAATTTTTAACAATTCAAAATATGTATTTTCCGAAGAGGAGTACAGAATTTCAGATACTGAGAAGCTGAGTGGCTTTTCTAAGCCAGTCCCCAGGCTATTCTGGTAATAGGGATGGTCTTAATTTTGGAGATACGTATTAGAAGGGGTTGGGATAGCTCTTAGAGTGCTATTGAACTATGGAACAATAGTTGATCTTCGCTTTTACTTGCAGCTGTGCAGCTGAAAGCCAGTGAACGTGGTTTGACTTTCACCCTTTTATATTATGGCTTTACACATGCAAATAATATATTGATGCAATGGTAGCAAAACCAGGTATATACACCTGTGTCTGATACATGTGTCTGAATGAGTAAAGAGACAGTGTAAGTTTGAGCCTGTAAAACATAACAGTTTTTTTGTTAATGTCCTCTTCTAGTGACGTAGATGAAAGTGCAAAAGATGGAATATAAGACATGAAGTGATATAATTCGATTAATAAAGAGTGGGGGGAACTTTTTTTGCAGCTGATGTCTCCTCTTCAAGAAATAGAAGCACATTGTTGTCTCTTAAAGCGTTGGACCTTGTACTTGAATCTGTCTGAAGTTCTCGGTCCTGCAACAGATTTTTTTCAGAGAAAACACTGCTTTGGTTGTATGGGCTGCAGGCACTCAGTTCCCAATGCATTTTGATTCTCTGAACCTGTGTAAGCTTGGGCATGCCCTACTTCCATCTCCTCCTTCCAGTTTCTGCACTTACGACTCTTCTGACTTTAGGGCTTTCTTGCTCCCATGTCAGGTTCGTATGTCTCTCCGTGGTCACATCTGTAACCACTCTTTTTCCTGAGATGCTGTTTTGACAGGAGGCCCTTCACTGTGGCTGTAGAGCCTGTTTCCTCTAATCCTAGCAGAAGGGGTTATAAGGCATTTACTTCCTATTAGAGTGAAAGGAGACTCAGGCTACCTGCAGTAATTCCAGAATTTCGAAGTAAGGACTGGTTTTCTTGTCTTGGCCTTCAGTAATCAGGATGGTGATGTTCATCAGGCTCTTCTCTGCCTTCCCAGAGGGCCAGGACTATCATTGATATGAGGTCTGTCTTACCCAGCCCTTCCTGGAGTGCTTGCTACAATGGCAGCTCACACCTGCAGGGGATTTCTCTTATTGCAATGACTGATCTGTTGAAAGATGGGATACAAGTTGTGTCCTAAAACACTGCACTACCTTATGGCTGTTTTCACTTGACCTCGGAATGAATGAAAAAAGTAAACCACTTGCTATTCCCTGGATTCGGTGCATGTTGTAATTTATCTTTCTGAGGATCTGTCTCTGATAAGGAAGGATCTATTACTGTAACTGGCCCATTGTTGCCATGAGATCTATTTCTACATACAGTACAGTTCTGTTTGCCAGGGCTTATCTATAGAGCTCACAGATTGAACCCTTACAGTGCTTAGAGTTTTCAGAATTGGGTCACAGCCGTCTTTTTTTTGGTTGGAAGTCCCCTACGTTATCTGTATGATCTCAGATCATGAAAACTAATGTCTTGTTCCTCAACTGGAGAGGTCATTTTTGGGTTTTGAGACTGCAAGGTCTTTTGATTTCCTAGGGAGCTGGAACATGGTGACTTCCGATGACTGTTCTTTGTGGAGTAGTTGTGCAGGATGTGAGGTAGCCTTCTTCAAGATGATGATGCTGTCTGAGTATCTGTTTACCTGTCCCTTCCTCTTTCCCTCTTTCAGCCTCTGGGATTTTGTAACTGGAGGAGATGGAAAGCATCCTGTCCTTCAGACCCCTTCACTGAGTGTGTGTGTGTGAGTGGAGGTGCATGACTTGTTAAAGCAGTTAAATTTCTGGGCTCAGAATGGTCAGATTCATAGCTTTCAAACTGAATTCCACCATGGATACTGCTGTAGGAACATGTAAGATGCAGTCTTTTTAGTGCAAATGCTGAAAGTACTCCAAATCCAGAGGAGAAATTAGAAGCAGTAATGTAAATGGCTTCAGAAATATGCAAGGGACCAGTGGCAGAGGAAATAATCCAGTCTTGCATTTCTTTTGCAGTTGTTCTTTATTGAGTCTCCTGAAACTAAAATATTCTCTCACCCAGCTCAATGTGTGTATGTGCCACACTATGGGTATCATTTTTAATACCCACAGAGGCTTTCAAAATGATGATGAGAGCCATGCTGCGCAGCATCCTGAGTGCTTTCAGGGTCTTTGTGACCAGGCTGGGAAGGAGCTACTCTTTCTTTGTGAAATCTCAGGCTGATCAAATTCCTGGTGAGCAAACTGATGCTTAAAGAGCCATCAGATGGCAAGGGAGGGCAGAAATGTGTATTCTACACATAACTGAAGCCTTGGAGATAGTTATTAATTTTGCTTGCTGACTGAATTCCCATCAGCCTCTCTACATCAATAGACTGCATCTATAGTCTCCTTAAAATTGGAATAGTTTCTTTTTGTACTTTTCTGGCAGTGGTGTGCAATTTTACATAAATGATGAGGGACTTCAGTTTCAGTGTCTTGAAAACTTTTCATAATACCTAATGTCATCATCTTATTTTATTAAAAGACGATGCTTTAACAGCTGCTGAAGGCACAGTCCAGATAGGAAGCAGTGCTCATTGTGCTTATTTTGCAGTTTGTTTTTGTTTCAGCTGCCACCTCTCAGTGACTCAGCAGTTTGCGAGCCGATTTAGTGGAGCAGGCACTTCTTTTTGTACCCTTTTGTTATACCAAGCAGAGCAATAGCCCTCATTTTTGCAGCTCCTTTGAAACAAGCATTATACAACTTAGTCATGCGGTTCATGCAAAGCAGGCTCTGCCATCTCCTTGCCTCGCAGTGGGCTGGGCTGCTGCTGAGCTCGGAGCAAGGAGAGACAGGGAAGCAACCACTGACAGCAGCTAAAGTTTCTTCTTTCTTTTTTTCTCTTCTCTTTTTTTCCTTTCTTTGTGTGATTCCAGGGAACACAGCCCTCATTTTTTTTCTAAAAGGAACAGCAGTGTGCTATCATAGAATCATAGAATCTTCTGGTTGGAAAAGACTTTTGAGATCGAGTCCAACCGCACCCATCATCCGCTAAACCATGTCTGTCAAAAACTCATCTATCCTTTTTTTAAACACCTCCAGGGATGGTGACTCCACCACCTCCCTGGGCAGCTGTGCCAGTGCTTGACCACCCTTTCAGTAAAGAAATTCTTCCTAATATTCAGTCTGAACCTCCCCTGGCAAAACTTGAGGCCATTTCCTCTTGTCCTGTCACCTGTCACTTGGGAGAAGAGACCAACACTCGCTCTGCCGCAGCCTCCTTTCAGGCAGTTGCAGATAGTGATGAGGTCTCCCCTCAGCCTCCTCTTTTCCAGGCTAAGCAACCCCAGTTCCCTCAGCCTCTCCTCACAGGATTTGTTCTTCAGCCCCTTCCCCAGCCTCGTTGCCCTTCACTGGACGCTCTCCAGCCCCTCAATGTCCTTCTTGTGCTGAGGGGCCCAGAACTGACCCCAGTACTCGAGGTGTGGCCTCACCAGTGCTGAGTGCAGGGGCACAATCCCTGCCCTGGTCCTGCTGCCCACGCTGTTTCTGATACAGACCAAGATGCCACTGGCCCTCTTGGCCACCTGGGTCACTGCTGGCTCATGTTCAGCCGCTGTCAACCAACACCCCCAGATCCTTCTCCTCCTGGCAGCTCTCCAGCCACTCTTCCCAGGTGCGGGACTTGGCATTTGCTCTTGTTGAACCTCATCCCGTTGGTCTCAGCCCATGGATCCAGCCTGTCCAGATCCCTCTGCAGAGCCTCCCTTCCTTCAAGCAGATCCACACTGCCACCCAGCTTGGTGTCATCTGCAAACTTGCTAAGGGTGCACTCGATCCCTTTGTCCAGATCATTAATAAAGATATTAAACAGGACTGGACCCAGCATGAGCCCTGGGGAACCCTATGGGCTTCTACACTTACATACTTCATTTTTGCTTTGTCCGAGTTATCATTTCAAAATGCTTTAACTCAGGCCAGCTGCTGTAGACGTTAGCTTCAGATTTACCAGCCTGGCATGAAAGATCATTTCACTAATGTGTTAGCTGCTTCACTGAGACTTCACAATCCAAGTTTAACAAAACCTCTGTTTCAGTGCTGACTGATGTGTTCTGTATAAATGAGCGTTGCAGAATCTTGAGTGCATGTTACATATTTTAAATTTTAAGCATGGAGTTTCTTTTCAGAGGGAACACAGATGAGGAAATTCTGTCCTCCTTTGCTGCAACGATAACAATTTCTAGAATTTTGTCCATGCATTTTTCTGCTTCCCAGGCTCACCCAGGCACAGGGGTTTTAACATGCAGGAGGATCATTGTCTGGTGATGGAGGGTATTGAATTGCATATCGAATCAGAAATAGCCAACACCTTTTGATATACTGTTGTTGTCTTAAAATGGAACCTTTTAAGAATGCCTTCATTGAGTTTATGTCAGCCAGACACTGTGATAGGACAGCTGTGGGGCTGCCAAGCCCATCTATGAAACAATCCTTTTTTTCTTAAGAGTTGCAGTCTAGATTCTTTTCACAGAGTCTCTTCCTTGCTCTCAAGATAAGAGGCTGCTCTTTAGCTGTGTTACCTTAGGAACCAGCCAGATAAACATCCAATAAAATCTTGTTTTCAGGAGTTTGTTTCTTAAATATCAGTAAAAAATCTCTAGCTTATTTTCAGTTAGGCCGTTTCCCCCTCCTCCCTTCTCCCAGCATTGGCATGCCAGATAAGAGCATTTTTTCTCAGAGATGGTTATGTCAGGCTTTTTTTTTTTTGTTGTTTATTTTTTTTTCCCCACAGGAAGTACATTGCTTTGATTTTAGCCCTTTGGAATAAGGATTTCTTCGATGTCCCTTCTTAAAGTTGAGATGCTATATGATAAGAAATTCAATATTTCCTAATGTATCATCCTCTTGATAAAGTGTGCAAAGTGTTATAGCAAAGTAACTTTGCTATCACAAGAATCTTTTCAAGAAAAAAGACACAATCCAGCAGTTTGTTGCTTAAACACCACAATATTGGAACCGATTTTTCCTATTGAGTAAAACCTTCTGTTTTAATAATAAAATTAAGTGGTTCTTCAGATAGCCAAGTGCAGTAAATAAGACTCTTGAAATTCTAGAATGTGCTTAATATTTAGAACTATATGTTTTGTTTTTTTTTTTCCTTTTTAACCTGGTGAAACTATTGCTGTTGAAAAATGGTTTCCCCCCTTCAGTGGATCCTAGAGCGTGGTCTCTTGCTGGGTAACCAGGAGCTGGAAGCATCAGGCGTGCTCAGGAGCGGCACAGCAGCGCTGTCACTACAGCTGAAGTGGATTAAGGGAATTCATCAAAGAGGGGGCAGGGAGCAGCCCAGCGTGCCACGTACCTGCGCCGCGGGAGCGTTTTTCCACAGGAACTGTTGGGAGTGACTCAATGCATAGAAAACCTGGCAGTTTTTACATGCTTTTACATAATGCTGTCTGGTAAAGGACAGTGTGGTCTTACAAATGGATAGATACTCTTCTTGCTGAGTTTCTGTAACTCAAGAAATGAACGTGCCATGACATGGGGCTGAATGCTATTTCAGCTTCTGTTCCTTTATTTGCACACCTTTCCTATGTTTTTCTTCCCTCTCCAAGTCTCAGTAAGAAACCATCTGGTGTTTATTCCAAGTGTTGTTATGGATGACTGCTGCTTTCCTGGGTCGGAGGGTGTCTTTCATAGACTGCTCGGAATAGTGGTTTGAGATGATTGCTGCTGTGTCTTACACACAGGTGGTGTGTGGTCTAGAGCTCATCAAGTAAGTTGCATACATTAATTGATACACGTTTCAATGAAATATCTAATAAATTGAAGATTTTTATTATTCATTTATGGAAAACCAAACAACACACAGCTGAGGTACACGCTAGAGAAGACCACACTAGAAGACTTGGATATTCTTGAATAGTGAGTTTCAATTAGAGACAATTGAATACTATTCTGGCAATAGAATTGGAGTGTTATTTTTCTATTTTCTGTAGTTTTACAGGTTTCAGAAATGAGCCTGACACTAATCTCAATGTTGGAATTGGTTTGAATTGAATAAATAAGAGCACAAAGAAAATGTTTTTCTTTAAACATCAGGACTAAATATCAGAACTGTAATAGTTTAGTCGGTGCAAGTAGTTTACTTTTTTTCATTCCCTCTTGAAAAACTTTTGTCTTAGGCTCACCTTCTGTGTTCTGGAGTAAAATTAATTCTGCACAGACACATGATATGCAGAATGAGGGAAAAATAGTCTACTTTTTAAGCAAACTTTATAGATGTTGCAGTACCTTTGAGAAATTTTTTACCTTCAGCATTTAGAGAAAGTAATACAAATACTGGTGAACACCAGCATGTTTTGTTTTTCTTCTCTAAATGAAATAAATTCTAGCTGAAGGTTTTTATTTTTACCTGAGGAATAATGGGAGGAAGAGGACAAGTTAAAGAAAAAGTAAACCCCAAAATCACATAGGTGCTGGTCTGCAAAAGTCTGTAGTTACTGAAAGATGTGGATGGTTGTGTAGTGGAACGTTCAGAAACAGTGCAGCAGCCTAGGTGTCGTCTTCCCTAAGTTAAGCATGACGTGTGTTCCTCGTCAGCACAATCCAGCTTTTCATTCAGTATGCTGCACAGGATTCCTTCCTTTATTTGGTAAATGCAATAGTTTTAACAGCACAGCATGTTTTGATAAACTCTTCTGGTTATTATTCCAGCACATTTAACTTTCATTTTTATTAGTAGAATTAACTGCAGAATGCTGTTTTCATACACTGCGCATTCTAGTTTTCATCCAAATGCTGCCTGACGCAGATCCAAAGGAAAAACTATTGTCTTGTTAAATAAGGAATGTGCCATTCACAATTTTATAGTGTACTAAATTTAAAAATTAATAACCAAAATAAATGTCTGCCTAACTATGTAATTACTGGAATGACTATGAAATATATTGGCTAGGAAAATCAGTTGGTAAAAGTTGAATTTGGTTGTAAAACATGTGTTACAAACCAATGATGGTGATCCTTTGTTTTCTAAAAATGAAATAGCTCAGTACACAGGAAGATTAAAATCAACTATTTAAGTTAGGTTTGTTGCTTTCTTTCATTCATTTACAGTTGTCACTGCGGTGATTGTTGATCCTTTTTTGCTTTTGATCAATCCACCTTGGTTAGATGTGTGTTTACACCCCCACAAAAACCTTCTGGACTGGATTCCTAGGTTTTGGTGGTAACTTGCAGATTTATGCTGTCTTAAGAGGTTAATTGTGGAATAAGTCAAACTGGTAAATGCTGTACTGTAAAATCTGTACTTCTGAGTGATGACTCCTGTGTGAAAGCTGTGTACAAATTATTTTATTTCTGTTTCTGCTTAGAAACTGCCTGAAATCCAGCTCTTTGTTTCAAGATATGCTGATGTTAAATGTGTGGGCTATTTGTTGTTTGGTCCATGCAATGGAAGAAAGCCTTCCAGTGCTGGAACACAGCCCCCTCTTTAAGGTGTAAAATTAGGAGCATTGTGTATGTCGAGGAGGAGTCTGTATGTTTTTCAGTGGCTAAAAATTTTAACTTTGGCTGCTATTTCTTCTCCTCTTGAGGCAACTTGTTTTCAGCCATTAATTTGATACCTGTTTGATTAGAGTGTTCGTGAGGGCGGCTATTGAGGCTGTATCTATGCAGTTACGCGAATGAGATCTGAATCCAGAGCTGGCATCGTGATCCCAATGTTGGAATAGCTGCAGCCTCTTTTGAAATCTTCCCAGTTGTACATGCCTTAGGACAGCACTGAGAAGATTTTAAAATAGATTCATCAAAACTTGTGAAGGCAAAGTGGCAGCTCAAATAATAGCCTGCTATATGCAGTTTCATTGTATCTGCCTTTAGATAAGGAATGTGGAGTTTAGTCTTTTCGTTGGTTATGTCATGCTTCTTGGGTAATTTGTCTCAGCTTAGGATGTGGGGCTGGTAGGAGAATTGCTTCCGAGGAGGAAGTGCAGAATCGTACAATGGCCATGTGTGCAAAATCAGCTCGATGTTGTTACTCGTTTTGAATTTGAGGATCTAACTAGTTATTCAGTTAGAAAGATTCAAACATTTTGGAATGAAGAGAGGTTTTATTCACTTTGTTAATTCTGCCTTGAATATATTTCCTCTTAGTCCTGGTCAAAGCCGCCCATCGATGGTCTCATGGATGAATACTCCATCTGCTAACCCAGCCGCCACAAACACTGCACCAGCCGCTTTCTTCTTCCCCAGTCCTGCCACTGGGAGTGACAGGGCAGTGGAAAGGTATGATGTACACTTCAACTTTTGCTGGCTATTTATTTGCCTCCTTTTCTTTTGTATCTTTTCAAAAATAGCTAATTCAGTTCTTCTACAATATGTGAATGATTATCTCAAATCAAGAAATGCAACCGTGGAGATTTTGACAGAATGAAAAAACCTGTCTGCTTTGTCTTGTTTTTCATTTGAACACCCTCCTTGTAGGAGGCAACCCAGACTGAGTGAGTCTCTTGTTGGTTAGTGCAAACAGACTTTGATTTGGGTGGTCAATTCGTAGTGTCTCTCTACTGCAGTGATTCTCTTATAGTACCTTTTAAAATACAGAGTCGTTTCTGTAGCCACCCGTGTCAAGTTTAATTTCCTAACCTAGCCTTATTTCCTCTGAAAGACATTCCCATTTCTTCACCCGTCTCTGTGGTTTTATTTTTTTCCCACTGTTTGGCCTGCTTTCCTTCTATCCTATTTCTGCTTCCTTCCATGTTGTTGTCTGTCTTTTGAGGTATTTTCACTTTTTCCTTTGAAGATCTTCACTATCTTAGCTTTTCCTTCAAGTTTTATAATATTTGTTTTTCTAAGTAAAGCAGTTGAGTATATTAAAAAATTCTTTCCAACACGTGGTAATAAAATTCCATTTCTCATTACTGGTGCATTTTGCACCAGAACTGTATTGTCTGTTTGACTGCAAGTTCCTTGGCACAGGAAGAGTCTTTCTTGGTATTTTATGTGTAGTTGTTGTTGCCTGGGCTCAACAAAAGATGATTTAATGGTGTGGGTGATGTGTCTAAAGAAAGCATCATTGGGCAGCAGCAAACTGTCAGTTTGGAAAAGTATGATTAAATAAGATGTGCCAAAAATACATATTCCAATATCTCTGCTTATGGTACTGGGAGAGATGAGTACTTTGTAAAAATTCATATTGATGCCTCATTAAAGAGCATCCTGAGAACACTTTTAAAAGACTGCCTGAAATGTAAGAAATCTTACTGCATTTAGGACAAAACAGCATCTTCAGTAGTCTGGTCGTGTTGTATTGTAAACAAATACAAAAAGTGAATTCTGTACAGTGAGAGTGAAAAGCTGAATTGCAAAACTCATGAAGAAACATTTCAGAATATATAATGATCATTAGTCTGTAAATTAAGTATGGTGAACTTTGCCTACTACTAATTTCATTGCTGTTAGCAAGATTTTAACTGCAGTTGAAAGTTGAAGTTAACATAAAAAGAATGTGTAAAGTTGGGAGGCTGATATTCAGAAATACCAACAGTAAGCTGTGAGGCTCAGCTTTGGCATTTGTGTGCAAGAATTATAAGCCTGTAATGATGCATGTGAGATTGTGTTTAAGGTTTTAGACATCTCCAAATGAGAATGGAGAGAGAATGGTTGAGAGAGTGCTTCATAAGAGTAAAAAAAATTACTAGCATTCCTAATTTATTTTTCAGCATTACCCACCGAAAAGCAAGAGCAGTTTATCCATGCGAAGCAGAACACAGCTCTGAATTATCATTTCAGATAGGAGCAATTTTTGAAGATGGTAAGTATTGCTTAAGTAAATACAAAGCAATGAAAAACAAATTGGCAAACTGCTAAAATGGCTTTGGATAAAAATACAGGGCTAGCTGCTATTCTATCAGCGTTGCTGGTGGCACACAGTTGGTGACATAGAAGGTCTGTGGGATGCAGGAGCAACTTTGCATGTACGTGGCACTGGGAGGCAATGCCTTTGATTCCTGGTGCACAGACACTTGCAATTGATCTGGTTTTTCATCAATATTTTAATGTGTTGTAGTGCCAAAAATGGTTGTTCAGCAGTAGAGAAAAACATCGTGGCCTAAGCAATTGTATTTTTTTAAATGTGAACTCTTGTTGTAAAATAACATGTGGGTTTCATTTAAAGGAAAAAAAAAAGGTCTGTTTCAAGATTTTCAAGCAAGCAAAGCTCCAGGTGATCAGCCCTGGTGGTCACTGGAGAGAAGAGAGTGTTCCTTTTTGGATCAAGAGGTGCCTGCTCTGTGTATGTACTTGTGAAAAAGGAATATTCCCTGAGGTGCAGCGTGAAGGGCTATGGACCCAAATAAAGCATTAGATGCAAACGTAAAGAAGGTAATTCCTGTGCTTGAGTCTGTGTTGGTCCTCAGTGAGCTTCCATGGCTCTGCTCTTCAACAGCTGCACAGGGACTTCAAACTGATAGGAACGGGTTTAGTTTTTAAACCTTGTGCCATTGACTACTACAGTACAAACTCTGAAGATGCAGACAATGACATCAGGGTGTAGTTTCATCCTTTTACAAGGAAATTCCCATTAGAAGTAGGAGATGGTATGGAGTGGCTCAACAAGGCCTGGACAAATTCAGCAATTCTTGTTACTTGAATGCAATCTAATAATTCTAAGCAGAAATTAATCCTCAGCAGTGGCACAGTAAAACAGGTCATTGACAGAAAATTACATTCAGAAGGCTGTTAAGTTTGACCAAATCTTCAGACAAGTTTTGTGCAGACTGAGGGGTTCAAAGTGATCTGAGAATTGTGAGTATTGAGAACGGTACTTCAGTCTTTCAGTCCGTCTGCAGGCTGGGGGGCAGTAACAGGCAAACTGGCCTCTAGAGAATCTGGAAACTCTGCAGTGATGCCTCTTCTCTGCTCATCCATTTTCAGCTTTGAGCTTACAGCCAGGTCAGAAATCTGCTGTGTGCTTTCTAGAGGAGCGGTGGGATTTGATTGTGCATGACCAAAGCCACCTGGTGGTGTGCTGCCCCATCATTCACATAGCACATATGAGAATCTTTGGTTGGATGTGCAGTAAAGGAGGAGTATTCCAAATTCCCAGGTTACATCCAGCAGGAAAAAGAGAAAACTACACAGACTGAAACAGCTGGAAAATATCAACCTGCAGGCCTTAAAAAATTCACTAAATATGTTTTACATTCCCCAAAATGCACTGTTAATTCTGTTAGCACTGGATCAAAAGTGTTTGTGGGAAAGTTTTTCTCATAAATGAAAATCCTTTTGTCCTGTCCTTTCCAACCCCAGAAGAACATTCCTACTTTGTTTAATGAGCTGAAGCAAATGGGAAGCTCAGAAGAATCATATTTTATTTTTTTTTAGCATCTGTAACAATAACAAAATTGCACAGACATAGACATCTCCTTCCCCTTCTTTGTGATGCTTATTTTGAAGCAGATGGAACATAGAACATTCCTGTGTCCTGCCTCCTCCCAAACATGTAAATACTAAGCCTGGTCCAGAGTTTAGTTCCTCTCTTTTTGCAGCATAAGGTGGTCTGGGGTCCCCCCCAGGTTCTTCCCTGCCAGCACCCGCTTTACAAAATCATACTTGATGTTTCCTATTAGAGCTGCCTTGAAGGCAAATCACGTCTGAATCAGGTTAGGTGGGAAACCTTTTAAAGGTGAATTAGTTAAATGATTGCTTTTTTTAAAGTCTCTAACACCAGTTATTTTAATTTAAGTTTTTTTAAAACATGACTGATAGGGATTTTCAACAGACATAAAACTGTGTACAGGAAAAAAATCTAGTGCATGGGGAAGAATATCGGATGCGTAGAAGAGAGGCATTTCTATAGCAGAACAACGGGGGTTGCCATAGAGTGTTGGCATAGGATAAGAAAGTCTTTGAAGAAGCAGTTGCTTCTGTGTTGTGCGGTTGTGTGAGCAATGTTAAATTTCTTTTTTTGTGCAAAGAGATCACTAGAGGTTATGGCAAAGCTGCCATGGTTTAGAGCATTACAGCCTCGGCTGAGGTTCTGAACTAGAGAGTTGGATTGCCCAAGAATGAGTGTGGAATGTGACTCTTTGGTGGTTGTGCAGAAATGTTACAACTGGAAGACTTTGTCCATATCATCATTCAAATAAATTTGGAAGCTTGGTAAAAGGTTACATGGATTGCATTCGGAAAACCTAACAGCAGATTTCCAATGGGAAAGATCACCTTTCCTTAAATACATTTGTTTTGATTTATTCCACTGGTTCCTGAGGCATTGTCCTGCAGGGCTTTCAGCCTCAGGTGGCCCGTGGGTTGGCAGAAGGACAGCATGCAGGTGATAAGGCAGTAACTGGATATGTGTAATAACTTAATGGTCATTCCATAGTGGTTCCCAGTAGGTTATGTCATGGATGGCTTTGTTGCTGCTATAATTGAAGTGCAGACCAGTCCATATTTGAAACTTCTGAAATACCTTCCAATAGGCCATTTCTTTTTGCACGAGGCACCCTTGTGTCTGTGCTGGGATCAGGTTCTAGTGAATCAATTCAGGTTCCTTAGTTACTCAATTTAAATTCCCATATGCCCTAATAAAGCCACCAAATGAGGAATTAAAGTAATAATACATCAGTTCTGCAGCTCTACCAATAACCTTAACTATCAAAGTGACAACGCATCCATCAAGCTGACATACAGCTAGTATCAACCATTAAAGTAACTGTTAAATTAATGTCTACTAAAAAGTGCTGCTTCCATTAGTGATGGTTTTATCTGTTTCTCCTTTCTCCATCCTGCCTGTCTCACTTTTCTAATCCTGTCTGTTTCACCTCTCCCTGTTTGCTTTTTTCTTTCTCTTCCCTGCTTTGTGTCCTTCTGTTTTTCATTTCCCTTCCCTATTGTTCTTCTCTTTTGTCTCTCTTGGTCCATAGTTGTTGATTGCAACAGTTCTCTCTTAACTTGTTGTTATTCTGGATGACTCTTTCTGGCTGCTGTAGCCTGGGACAGGATAATGGCATTTAGTGCAGCATTCTCATAGCTGCTAAATGTAATATTGGTGCAGGAAGGTAAGAGTTCAAGCTTTAATCCTGTCTCCATTTCCTGTTTCTAAATGGGGAAAAAATGCGTTTGGGCTGACAAGGTTACATTTGCTAGTATTAAATTAAGCTTTACATCAAATTTACATTAAATTAAGCTGTATAGGATGTGAATATTTGCATATTCAGGTGTTTTCAGTATTGCAGGTAAGCTGTGCTGCCCCAAATCCAACAATCTTTCCATTAAAATGTTTTAAATGCTAAGGTGCCATTTGGTAAGTTAGAAAGAAAAGGCAAAGTTTTCTATTTAATTGAATTGTGGAAATTAATAATGTAATCTGAACAATATCCACTGGATTTAAAAAAAAAAATCTTCAGTTCAGTTTACCTTAGGCCGTGCCAATATTTTTATTTCCCAGTTGCTACAGGCTGTATTATTGACAGCACATAACAATATAATTCAAGTGGTTAGAGGCAAAGCTTGTGAATTTGCAGCTGGATAAGGGCACATATGGGAAGAAGCAGCGTATGATCTGAGACTGAGAGAGACATATGCTGGCTGTATATTTTGTTGTTGTTGTTGAAGCAGATATTCCCAATAATCATAGAAAGAATGATCAGACTGCCTGGCATTGAAATCTTGCCAGCCTTGGAACCAAGTGTTATTAAATTTTTGGTTCTTGCAAGAGACTGCTTCGAAGTCAGAAAATGGGATATTCACTAGGAAGAAGTGTTTTAGATAGGGTTTACACAACAAAATTCTTTGGCGCTATTGCTTGCAGGAAGGCTTCCTGAAACCTTGTAAAGATAACTCTCATCAAAGCTTTTTACAATTTTTAAAATCAGATTTTAGGAGTATGGGGAAAACTGAGAAAGTGTTTTGTTGTAGTAGTTTTCCTCAGGAAAAATTTGTCACTGATCATCCCTACCAAGTATAGCAGGAACACCAGAAGTTGTGTTCACGTAGCTGTTGCCATCCCTCTGTCTCTCATAGGGTAACAAAGTGCCAGTTTTAGTTAATGTCCCTGGTTTTGACTCCAAGGCACTCCCTGAGGCTTCTGGACTGTCTTTATTTACAGTACTGCAAATGAAGGATTTCCATCAAAGAGAAGCAGTAATCCCAAAATACTACGTTGTCCTGTATGTGTAAATAATTCTTTTGTTGAAGTAAAAATGTGGATAAAACTACTTCTGTATTCACCTTTCATCTGTGGATTTCAAAACATTTGGAAACTTTCATGTGCGTTAGTTATCTCTACTTTACACCTGGAGAGACTGAGTGTACAGGCTGGGTTCACCTTTTCAGATGCCTCTATGCCATTTGGGGGTAGTTATCTCAAACTGCTGCTGAAAAGTTACAAATGCTCACCAATAACAAGTACCAGATTCCTAATGGCTTTGCTACAACTTTTAAAAAGTCACTGAAGGAGGTCTGACTGTAACCAGTCTGACTTCACTCCTGCCAGCAGTGCTGTGGAAGCAGCAGTTCCTCTAAGTGGAATGTTGAAATGGAAGATGTTTAAATGAATGTGTTTTGCCTTGTGCCTGGTGCATGTGGGACTGTCAGAGACGTTCCCCTCTCTGAGGGGAATGGAAGTCAACTCAGGAGAGAGACCACAGCTCTCAGTGTCTGCGCACAGGTCACCAGGTCCTGGCGCAAGAAACTCAGCAGCCACTCAGCTGGCTGACCTCTCTATTTTAGGGTGAGCCAAGTTATTCTTTGGGTGCTCTCTCTAGTCATTGTATTGACTACATCTCCTAAGGCTTAGACACTTCTGTACAAGGGAAGTCTCAGTCTGCAGGCTGAGTCCCCCCTGTGTTTGTCATTGTGTGCTTACTTTTGCTCACGAGCACGAGCCCTTATAGGCAGACTCTTTTATTTGTGATCACAGAGTAAATCTTCAGCAGAGTCAGGAAGAAGGACCCCTTGACTCCTAACCCTGTGTCCTGTCCACAAGATAGTTCTGCTTCTCACAACATATTTAAGGGAAACAGCAAATTTTAAAATTTTAAATTCCGTTCTAACCCTAAGCATGTTTATTCCTGCGATCAGCCTTACCCATAGGGATTATTTTAAAAACCCTTAGGGATTTCTGAACACTTGGCAAGCCAATTTTGTTGCTTTAATTTCTTGGTGAAAAATTGACCAGTGTGATAGAGTTCTGTGGAGGTGTGTTCTGTTGTTGTAGTGATGTTAGCAGTGAGATTTCTGTTGCTGACAAAATGCGATCCTCATTTCCATAGCTCTTTGAGGTCATTGCTTTACCTGGTAAAGCAGTCTGTCAGGAAGGGAGGCCCTCTTGTGCCAGGCACTGTGCATGTTAGATTGCCTCCCCCTTTTCTGTTCCCTCCCAGAACAAAGGTGTGGAAATCGGTGTCAGACTCAGTTCCTGCTGAAGTTAATGGCACCTAGGCAGTGAACTAATACCACTGAGGGAATGAGTCTTGGTCTCATTTGTAGTGAAATCCATGAAAATTGTGAGCTGCCAAAGCAGAACAAAGTCTGCTTTATAGCATTGGGTCTCTGGAAAGAGCTGCTCACAAATTCTATGTATTTGCAGTTAGACGATCGTAACATTGGCAATATTGAAGCTATTTTCTTTGGAGAATACAGAAAAGAAAGAAGAAATGCTGCAAGTGCCAAGTTGACCTTACTGTGTTCTTGATTAGAAAAAGTCAGAGAAGCTTTTGCTTAGAGATCTGATGGCAAGTTGGATGTCTGTTGGTTTTGTTTGTCCATTTGAGCTCGTGTAATCGTTCCGTAGCGCCTGCTGTTGTTACTGAGGGTCAGATGTTCTCCTGCTCTACTCTGCGCCCCCGCTGGGGTGAGGCTGCTGAAATGGCCTTGCAGCAGGGGCTGAGGAAGCTGCCATTCTGCTCTGGGCTCCCAACTTTGCTGTTATTTTCACTGTCCCAAGAAAGTGATGGCTTTTGCTGGTGGTTCTTTGGTTGATCTTATTGTGCAGTTTTGCTGTACACATGTTCAACCTTGCTGAAAATAGTTAACTTTTAGTTTTGTGCTCTGTATCTTTTACACTACAAGTATTTCCCCCTCCTGTCCCTGGCCAGTTTTAGACTTAATATTATGGGATGCTTGGTCCAATAATGAGTTGTAGTTTTAAGGCCAAATGTGAGGTTTCTGCAACAAGGTATTTTTAAATGAGACAGGCCTGAGAAAGTGCTAAGAACTGTAATCGTTGTTGATGGAGAAGAAGTGACAGAAAGGGGACACCGTGGAACATCTCTGTTTTTTCAGCCCTAGCCTGTGTCCTGGGTTGGAGGAGAGCTGTGCGTGGTAGCAAAATGTCTTTTGTATGCTGAAGTGTGTTTTATTTTAAATGAATGCTTTTGCACAGTAAACTTTGGGCGTGTGTTAGCGAAGGAAACGGGATCATTGGAGCATGAAGCAGCTTTACATTTGGGCTGCTTTACCATTAGTGTCATTGTGGGTGCACCTGGTACCTTAACCCTTGTGTAAGGGGGTTTGAACGGAGGCAGAAGTCTTGCCCAACTTGACGGTCGCTGTCGCCACTGAGTACTATAAATTACTTCTTGGTGTGGTTTTTAAACAAAGTCCTACCTAAAGTGGTAATCTCAGTGGTAATTTTCTTCATTATTCATAGAGCCTACAAGAAGCTTCTGCTAACAAATAACAACACCCTGAACTGTGTAACCCATACGTAAAATGTTTCATTTCCCAAGAGCAGAGCTCAACTGTAAACACGGAAATCCAGTCTTCTGGGGTGGAAATGGTATTTGACACTCAAGTCCAGTTGCTCAGCCATTGTGTGTTATCTCTGAATGCGCTGCACTCTGCAGAGTTTAGTACTCTTATCAAACTTGCTCAGAAAAAGACTTCTTTTGAAATTTGCTGTTGTGTTGAATGAAGTGTTTCAGCATGGTTTGAGCATTTCCTCCTCTGCCAAGTAGGAACTGGGTACATTTAAATTTCAGTGTGATCTCCTCTGAGGTAAATTGAGGTTGAGCTCCAGAGGACAAGTAGGAATTATGTACCTTCAGATTTTCTAGCTGGTTTTCTTCCTAGTCTGTCATTTTTTGGGGTTTGTTTCCTGTAATAACAATGTGCTCCGTGGGCAAAGGAAGACTTCAGGGTTTGGCTGCTGCTGGAGCTGCTGACAGGTTCGCTGGGAAGGGGAGAATTGCAGCCACTGGGGTGGAGCTTCTGGAGGGAGGTTTGTGGTGGTGTCAGAGATGGAGTTTCAAAAGGACAATTACTCTGTAATTGAGGAATTCAAATGTCAAAGGGAGAGGAGGGCTTGCTAATTGCTAATAGTGATGTCAGTCACTGCGTGTGCAGGGATCCTTAAAGGCAATTTGTGGTGTATTTGTTTTTCTTTGGAATGTTTCTGTTAAACATATTCATCATAAATATAAGCCCAGACTTTTGATCTGAATCTAAACTCTGTGTCATTTGAAAGCAGTTTTACTTTCTGGATTCATTGGAGCTACAGCTATTGTTTAAACTGTGGCTTTTGAGCACAGCCTCTGCCTTCCCTGTCTGACAGTAAGAGGACACAAGGTAAAAACTAGGGGAAAGTATATTTTAAGTGCTCAAATTCAGAGCCTTACAGTGCTTTTGAAAGTGAGACTTAACATGTTGCTCTCTCTTAACTGTTAAGGCTACAAGTATCACATTCCTCAGTGTGTTAATGTGTTTTAAATACAGCACTGACATGGCTGGCAGCATGCTTCAGCTTTTGTCTGATCGCCTTCCCCAATAATGTCTGTCTCAGAAGCACTGTGAGGATAAATTAATATGGTAGAAAATATTGTAGGTTGCTAGAAGTGTGGGATTTTACAGTTGCACAGGTAAGTAGGTACCTGTATCGTACTCATATAAGAAATTGGATAGGGGAATTTGAGGACTTTTTAGTCTATTTTCCAAAGACATTAGGCTTATGCCTTTTTAACTTCCTGACAAAAAAATACATATAGGAAGCCAGATTTCATTAGTTCTGTTGCTCACAGAATAATTTGTGGGGCATTTAGAGTCTGAGCTGAAATTTTTCTTATTTTAAATTCACAGATGCCCTTGCATAAACTTTGGGACAGTTTATGTGGTAAAAGCTTAGGATGGCGATAAGGAATGGGGTGTATTTTTCAAGCCTTTCCTTTGAGTTCTGTGAATAGCACTATGTTTAAATTTCAGAGAGGGGATTTAGCCCACGTGATTCAGATTTTGTCCATTGATCTCTTCCAATAGCAACTCTACTCTGTGAAGAGATGATCCTTGGAGCGAGATCTGGCTTGTTTTTACTTTCCTTATAATGCTTTACATGCTTGGTTTTCATGCAGACTAAGGTCCTCTGCATTTTTCTGTTGCTCTGAGCTTCCAGATTCATCACCTCTGCTCAAGACAGGTTTTTCATCTTGCTTCACCCCTGGCTACTGAAATTGTTTTTCCACTGTTTGATCTGAATTCTAACTTTTCCCAAAGGCATCCAGAATTTCTATTCTATAAACCCATCCTAAGTTCCATTAATGATTTCCTTAATGAAGTCTCCTGCACCTAAAAGCTATTTCATCATGTATATTTTGCAGAAGGTAGTTCAGGCACCTGTCTTATGCAAGTATTTCAGCTAAGTTAATCATCCTCTTCATCTTTCCCAGCCAGATCATTAAAACTGGTCGTTGCAAAAGACCAGAGGTTTTTATGGATCCTTTACCTGGTGTCGTGGAGCTAAAGCTAAAAGTACTCATGAAAAGATGCAGTCATTTTTCTCCTTTTCTTTTGCAGTGCAATTTTCCAGAGAACCAGGATGGCTGGAGGGCACACTAAATGGCAAGAGAGGACTTATTCCACAAAATTATGTTCAGTTTTTATAGCTTTGTGCATTGAACGCCAAGAAGGTGTACATGGTATCCATGGATTTTGTTATAGTCACTTCTCTCTACTTTTGTGACTACTTTTAATCAACGAAGAGCCTGATTATGGGTTGAAGATTCTAATCTGTATAAAGACATTAAGTGTTGCCAAATATGAATTACAAAAAAAAAGATTCTTTAAGGGTTGGAATTGCTGGGGGGGGACAAGAAAGGGGGATGGAGGGATAGGTTAATTTTTGATAGAGTGCTTTTTTCAGTTGTAAAGAGCAGCTGTGGTATGTTTGTTTGCAAGATAACTGGCATTTGAAGTCAAATATTTGGCTGTTCTGTGACTCAACTATCAGTTGAAGAAGACTTTTATAAACTTAAGTGTCCTGGAGATTATGCATCAATAACCAACACTTTTAACAGAACGTTATTTGGGTTTGGAAAATACTGTTGGATTAAATAAAAGCTATCATGCTGACAAGTAAATTATGTTTCAGAGTGGAGTAGACATTACGGGACAGACACCGGTGAGTAAAATAATAGGTATCAAGACGTGACATTTTTTGAATGTCTTCAAAGAACACATTCATCTATCTTGTGCGTATGATTTGTTTTATAAAGATAAGACACATGAACTTTTATTACAGGCTCCTATATGTCATGGTTCCTTTGCTACTCAAAAATATCACTGTAAATGAAATAAAATGTTATTTGCTATTTGACCTAAGTCCTTCCTATGTTGGAGAATATTTTGCTGTGGGTCTCTAGGTCATGGCAGCTGATTATTGTCAGCTCTGTGCACTCAGCCTCAAGCAGGCTCCAAAACGGATGAGGAACTTTCCTCACATAAAATAGGCAATGTGCAAGTTCCAGCCAGAAGGGAAAGACAGTCTCTGGCCATGATCCTTGTGCATCATGAAAGCCTCTTGCATTTTATCTGTTGTCTGTCTGTCCAGCTCCTTTCTTCCTCCCCTGCAATTGTCAATTGTAAGGTCTTAATGATACTTGAGTATTAAGTAGCTGCCTTATAATTAGTAGAAGTATTTAAGTAGTAAGAGAGTTATCTGTGGTCATAGAAGAAGCTTCCAGAAATCTTCTGGTATGTAAATATGTGCCTCGTGATTAAAAAAAAAAAAAAAAAGTCACGTGCAGTTTATCATTAATCTTTGTATATTTTTATCTCCTTCTGTTAAGACCCTCTGAGAGGCAGTGGGAGAGGATGCAGGGAATATGCCGGGTTGGCATGGCAATACGGGCTCGATTGTTTGTTAGATGGGACTCCATGGATTTTGAGTAATTTGCTGCAGATATACTTAGGTTGCAAGTTTTTAACTAATGTGATTAGTGAACCAGTTAATGCAGCCTTAAGGCTGGGATGGCTTTTCCCCCCTCAAGATTTAACTCCATAGCATTATTTTGTTCCTTTGCCCAGACTGCACAGACCACTGGAGTGTGCACAGATCACTTCCAGATGGAGCAGCGCTGGGCCAAGTCACTGCAGCTCTTCAGCTCTAAACCTCATAGCTTGGAGGAGTTTCACTTGATGTGTTCCTGTGGTATTGGAGCAGGGAGTCTCTGCCACACAGCTTTTAGGCAGTTCCTGCCTTGGCGTCGTGGCCAACACAGGCGCTGAAGATGAGTTTCCAACTTCTGTGAAGGAGATCAAGTTTTTTAATTTGCTTCTCGACGCAGTGTTAAGGAAGCAGTTGCCCAGGTGTGTACAGCAACAGCCTCTGGGGTTCCTTACTCAGACTTGTTCTTATGGCAAAGTGCTGGTCTGGCTGGGGGTTGTCACCTGGGCTCACCGCTCTGTCAGCTCCTTTGTGGCCTGAAGAGTCGCTCTGGAGGCAGGATGGTGTTTGTGTGGCCAGGGTCAGTTTTCACAGCTGCCAGTTGGTGGAAAATGTTGAAAGAAGAGGGCAAATGTGAATCTCTGGTGTTGGCCCAGAAGGCCTGGCACTAGGTGTGCTCGTCAGATTACCAAGCCATGAGAACTTGAAGCTCACAAGCTTTGTGAGTCACTTCCATTTGTTCTGCTCTTGTTTTACACGTGCAGTGCTTGTTTGCTCCTGTTCTGGTGGTTCTCTTCCCAAATCCTCCATGTATTTCTCGGTTCTGGCTCTGTGGTTTGGTTTGTTGGATTTTTCTTTATTCCCTTTTAACTGAGGTGGTTTAAAAAGCCAGATACAGGGAGGAGAAGTAACAGACTTAGTGTCTCTTCAGTACAGTCTGTGACCTTGATTGCCTTTAGGTGAGATGCTTTGAGACTGTTGTTACTTCTGGAGCCCCACAGGACCCAAACAAGAAGAAATTTTTTCTATTGCGAAATGCTGCCCTGAGCAGAAGGTAACACTAACCCAAACTTTCTCACATCCTAGACATTCTCTAAAGGCAGTGGTGTGAGCTGAGCCAGATCAGATCTGGCTTTCAGGCCGACCACAATGCCTCTTAGGAATTTGGTTGAGGTAACTGCTACCCACCACATGGGTTTCCATATCAGCCCAGTCGTGCTAATGCTGAGTACAGACTTGTCCAGCTGAAGAGTCGTGGCACCTCCATGGCACATCTTCATCCTTGCTGCTGAGCAGCAGTGGAAGGGACAGCCTCCTTCTGCCTGGGAAGTTATCTTAAAGGATACTGAAAAATTAAAAACGATAGAAAGAAAGTCAGGTTCCTTTCCTGAAGGGTTTTCTTTCCTGAGGCTGGGCATGCCTCTTGTGCATCTTTTCCATGGCTCGGTAGATTTGTGAAGAGCAGAGCAATGCATTGTTAACTGGAAGGAGGACAAGGAGTCAGTTGTGGAGAAAGCCAGTTGCAGGGCTCTTTTGACCTGGCAGCAGGAGAGTTCTTCTCCATAGGTCTGGCCCGACTCTGTCCCCTCATGAAGAACTGCTCCTGTCACAGCTGTGGGTGCAGGATCAGCCTAATCCTCAGGTTAGGTGTCCTCTCCCTTGCTCCAGGGGCACGGAGCTGTCAGCCCTGAGACTTGTGGTAGTGACCACACGACACCGGCTGAACGTTACGGAGGGTGAATTAGGAAAAAAAGCCCCGTTCTGTGCTTTTTGTGCAAAATGTTTTCTTTGCCATCACCGTGAGGCCAGAGATCAAAATCCCTCAGCCTGGGGATTAAGGTGGAATGTGTGTTTGCTGACTCATTACTGGAGGAGCTCAGACTCCCGACTACCTGGGTCCAGTAGGGTTTTACAGTGTGCGTTAGTCACTGGACAGTGCGCAGCTCAGTGCCGTGGTTGGGGGCAGCATTTTCACTCTGCTGGGGGAACCCCTGCCCCCCCTGGGGGTTTTCAGGCAGCTGGATGTTGTTAGTCAGTGTCCCAGCTGATCTTCGTGGCAGGTTTCCTTCCGAGGGCCAGTCTTTCATTAGGAGAGAAAGAAAATCTCATTGGCTGATTTATCATTTGTCCTGTAATGAAAATAAAGTGTTCCTCCTACATTGCTCCCAGCTTTTGCTGCCTCAGCCTCTGTAACTATCACAGAAAAGACTTGGAGGGAAACTTGCCTTTCTCAGTGCTCTGTCCTTGTTCTTTCTAACCCATTTCACAATTCTTACCTGGTTTGCAATTGAAAAAAGTCCATCTGTTGCTGACAGAGGGCTTTGCAGTCTGTAAATGCACCAGTGCTACACATGGTTTAACTGGAAGTCCTCACTGGACTTTTACCTTTTAAGTTCAATGTGCCTTGGATATCATTTTCTGCACCAGTTTAACAGCTCGCAGCACCCACAGGTCAGCACCAAACCCCTTCCCCCTGTTGACTCCTGCAGTTTTACAAAAACCTTATGGCTGGGCACATTTTACCTTGCAAAGTCTTTGAAATGAAAGGGCATTTTTTCACTTCTTTCTGTCTTAGCAGTATTGTACTTATCATAAACTCCCAGTCTCTGGAGATGCCTGAAAGCAAGCAGTGTCTCAGCCTGAGGTCAGATTACAAGTTTCATTGTGTTTTTAAGTAGTGATAGCATTTTCTGATTCCTAGAACAGCGTATGACAGATGCGTCTGCTTGTAAACATATGGGAAATTTTTCTTAACACTGCTGATCCTCTGCTATTCTTTCCTCTGACAATTCAGCAAACAGAAGGCAGGTGCAAGAATTTTTAGCAATGAAACATTTGGGTAACTTGTTATTAAAGGAAACAAAATGGAATTTAATGGTGGCTTTCTACCACTGAGCTTCACGCAGAACTTTGTGGTGAATTTTTGAGGTAGTGCACGGAACTAACGAGGGCAGCAAGAGTTTTATTTCCCCATCTTACTAGAATTATAACTGGGAAAGACCTGACTCTGAGAGGGCAGCTTGACTTGGTCGCAGGGGAAACCCTGTGTGTGTAAAATAGTGAATATGCCAAGTTCTGCCTTGGGGATCAGCAGGTACAGCAGCTCTAGGTTAACTGCAGCTGGAAGCCAGGCTTGTTTGGCTGTTGAAGGTTGCTGGGTTCGTTTCAGTGAGCGGGGTGTAGTTTGTGCAGGGTGACAGCAGCACAGGGATCTGTTATGTGAAGAAGTCCCTCCTGGCTGCGCACTCGTCTCTCAGTCGCGCGAGCGGCCGTGCCGAGGCTGTCGCATGTGCTGCATCGTCCAAAGGAATGCACCTTGAGAAAATCAGATCTCTAGACGTAGGAAGATGTGATGTTACATTGTTAAGTTACTTTGTGGTGTTTAATGTCACTTCTAGACGCGCAGAAGCTTCTCTCTAAGGACATCACTGCATCAGCACCTATCTGAGATTAAAATGCAAGAACTACTTGCAATCAAACCAGTTTAATTCATGTATATTTGTACAATTTGTATAAAAAAAAAAAAGAAAAAGAAAGATAGGTACTTGCAGACATTAACATAAAGACCAAACAATATTTTCTATTTATTTAAAAAGCTTTAAACATACAGAAGCAAACCCCTAATTATAAATGCATCATTATGCATAGATTTTACTGTTTACACCATACTGCTGGCTGCTTTTATTTCTCATCCAGGAATCTATTTAAACTCCAAGAATTCTTAAACATTCCTCTGAGCTTCCTGGCCTCAGACCTGCTGTCTGTCTTACCAAGTCATTGACCTCCAGCTGAAAACATTGCTCTAAAAAAAGAAAACGTCAAATCTTTAATAAACAATTAAAAGTGCATTAACTGTAGAATTGTTTAATTTCATAAATGTTTAAACAAGTAAGTGAAAAACACCACCCTGTGAATTAGCTTTTTGCATTATTGATTGTAAAGTATCCTTTTAATAAGATTTTGATATTGCAAACTTTAGTCCTCCGCGTTTCCCTCGGTGCAGCAGTCGGTCGCACGGTGCGTTTTCCTCGGCTCCCACCGCACTACGAACTCTGCACCCAGCGCTCTCCCTATGAATCCCCGTTCCTTCTTACATCACAACGTGGCTCAGTGAACAGAAGCTCACTTCTAGAAGGTGTTTCAGTTTGCCTTGTATTTTGCAGGAGACAAATGCCTATTTCACTCTAAACAAATTCAAAAGAACTTCACTGCTCGGTAGCTAAAAACCAGGGTTGTTTGGTTTGGTTTTTTTCCTGTACACAGGTTTAGATAAAAAAAGTGATGGCTATTCTGCGTAGGTGTCCTTGATAAGAGAATACTGCCTCTTACAACATCTATATCCAATTGTATCTATTACCTCAATGATCTCTAGCAAAAAATAGTAATGAATGGTTTCATAAACAACAGGTGATTAAAGTAAAGGATTTATTATAATCTGCTTACAGTTGCAAAGACAGACATACGTTTTTGCATAAAGATATAAATTGCTTTTTAAAACTAATTTAGTGTGTTTAATTATATGAAGTTTCTGTGAATTATGAATTGTACCAAACCAAGATTAAAAGTAATAAGGTACAAAAATAGGAGGAAACAGACAACAATTTGGACTGGGACAGGCATTTAACAGTGAAGTGTAGAATATGGCTTCGCTATTTTAATCAAGCAAAGTTACTCTGAGACAGAAAAGGAGGCAGTAACTTTGTTAATATAAAAAGCTGCTGCAGACTGTATTCACCCAGAACCTGGCTGTGAAATTTTCTATTTTAGACTTTTAAAAAAAATGTAAATGAAGAGATGGATGTGTGAGTGGGTCTTACTGTAAACAACCAGTCTGCATGCTGTGTGTCTCACATTGGAAGTTTGGCTTTCATATTGCTGTGCAGGTCATTATTTAAAGATCTGCCTATGAATTAGACTTCCAAAATGCAAACAATATATGTATGTATATATTTATATATAAAAAAACCTCTCTGAATACAGTCTTTACAGATTACCCATTGCATAAGGCAGGTGTCATTTAAAAAGACAAGTAGCACTGACTGTCTGCAGTGCACCAAAGCACACCTCAAAATTTGGACTCAGAAAGGGTGTAGAATTCTTACTGTTACCACCATTTAAAAGAAATGCTACATTCTGACGGGCCAAGGGACGCACTAGAGCTCCAAAACACCAATGGCACCCAGAGAGAACACTACAGATTAGGCCTCTGAAGAACTATGCGCGTTAAACATGAGCTTACGGTAGCAAGTGTTGAGCCTCAGAAAAGTTCACCTGTCCTCTATTCTACTCCAAAATTTTGTATTTGCTTATAAATTGTGAGATAGTGAAAAATCACCTCAAAAAGTTGTTCATTGCAGTCTTACTCTAGAGAAAACATTTTTGAGACAAAATCAGACCAACTGAGTTGAACTTGTAGTGCGAACATTTGTCTTCTCAGATGTATTCTGATTATTACAAAAATGCTTACAAAATGTCATACGTTTGAGTTTATCACTAAAAATTCTACTCAGCTCATCTGCCCTTACCAGTACCTCAGCATCCCTCTCACCAGGGCACGTCTGTTCACCTACGGTAATGATCTGCATGGTCCTTTCATCACAACCAGAAATCTCTCTCCCTCACCTTAATCCAACCTCTTAAGATGTTTTATGCATCCAGTATTTAAAGGAAAAACAAACAATCTGGGAAACCTTAATGAAAAAAGAGAATCATTCAGCAACTTATTCACCCTGTTCCCCTGCGAGAGGAAGGGAAGAGAGGGCGAGAACTCTCTGTGTCATTAAGCTGGCAAAAGCTTTGGAGAGACTGTGATTTGTCTTGTTAAATGAAACCTTCGTAAAGTGGCGAACGCAACGTCGTGGAGTTCCTACAGAAAGACAAAGCAGGATTTCTAAGATGTGCTCAAGTCACACACGCTTGAAGCGAGACAAAAGGGAGGAAAAGAGAGAGGAAAACAAGCTTAATTACAACTGAAAAGGTTAAATGTGGTTATTTACAACGGATACTGTAGGATGGTAAATTAGATATGATGCTAAAAAAGGCACAGCTTTCCCTTTCTTAAATACACTGTAAACGGTTCATTTTGCATGCAGAACATTTCACTTTACAAAAAAATTACCTTGTTTGTTTAGACAAAGATAGTACTTAAATAGTCTCCAGCAAAATAGAGTTCTTTCAAAAATACTTTCCCATTCATCCTATTAACCATTAAAGATTTTTGTCTCATTTACAAAAGTTCCTTACACCTTATTTCAGGTCCTTCACAATTTATACATACAGCAATGTACAGTACAGCAAAAGACTGCAAAAAATTATTTGTAAAGCCAGCACAATAGATACCAGAAATTGATACCAGGGCATTTGTTTTCACATCTTATCCTGTTGAATTAAATAGTAAATGGACACTTAACACAGTGTATATCACCTATGATGGGATAACATGGGATAACAAATGCCTCAGGTGGGGATAACAGAGTATTCCACACCAACTGTTCCGTTATTACTTTACACAGCAGGGTTTGTGTGTCTCTATATATGTGTGTATATATATATAGCTTTTGTTTTTGTTTTTTTTTTTACAAGAAAAGAATATTAATGCCCCATATTGACTTTACGTTTTATGTGCAAACCAAGGGTAAGCTTTAAAAAGTTCTCATTAGTTCTTGAACCCTTTTAAAACAAGCAAACGATACCAGAAACTACATGGCATATTTAAAACTCCATCTGTTAAAATATCAAAATCAAAGAGTTATTGACTAGATATGGCTTTTCATCCAGAGGAACAGGAACATTTTCTAAGTATTTTAGGGTTATGGGGTAATTTCCAAACATCCAGGTCTTGCCACATCAGAGTCAACTGCTTTCCATTCCCCAAACACTTCATGTGATTTTAGACTATTCAGAGACTGCTGAACAACTGTAAATAGCATGTTTAAAATATGGTTCCTTGGGTCCTTCATGGGTGTGGATTAACACAGGGAAACTTAAGGCAAAGTTCTTCCATTTTAAGACATTTTCTGTCACTTCCTGTGAAAGTAGAGGGGCTTGGCATTCCCAGATTCCACCTTTGGTAGCTGGTCACTGATGATTTCCACCAGCATGGCTGGAAACTCTACTTTCAGTGCCTGAGACTCTCGGAAGGTGTAGAAACAGAATTCCAATAAGTCACTAACAAGCTGAAATACAGAAAAAAACAGTTTTTAGGAAAAACACAGAATTTCACAAGCAAACAATAGTTTATTCATAATGGATTATTGAGTAGAAATGGCATCTTTATCTGACTTGCCAGTTCACTTGTAGGAGTTAAAAAATCAAACAAAAGAACTCAAACCCCAAAGTGCTACTTCACTTGTTAAAAATCAGCTAACGAGGCAAACCCAAGGTATCACAGACTTGATTTTTCAGCCTAACTGCAGTTTCCATTTTGCTAACAGGCAAGTGGCCACCATGAAAACCACCAGCACTCAGTGTCTACGGAGCCTTCTGCCCAGAGGGAAAAGAGCAGCCGTGAGCTGTTGTATCTCTACATTTCAGCTGGACACATGTTCTGTAAATCAGATTATTTGGTTAATTGCAGGGGTTGGAGCCTACAACCACCAGAGCAGTTGATGTTTATAAGCTCAACATGAATGCTGTCTCCCACTGTAGCATTTCAGGTTTTAGACATATGAAGTTGTTTATCTGGGTAAAGCAGTTCTATTTATATGTAAATGCATTTTTTGATACACCCCAAGCTTTTTTTCTGCTTACCCCTCATTAAACTCTAGAGGGAATATTTAGGGAGGTATTTCTTCTTGGAAAAAACCAAGTTCTCTGTTTTTGCAGAGGTGGCCATCAGCACACTTTTGCTGTCTCTCAGTGGGTTAAGCATCATGCTGCGAATTTTAAAGAGAAGGTCTTCAATGCCAGGGAAGGAAGCTTTGTTCTGTAACACCACAAGTACCAATTTATCTGTTAGTGCAGGACCCCCTCCACCAGCAGAACCAACCTGACAGACACAGACAGACACCACTCCTCTGGCTTCCTCTGGCTGACAAAGGTTTTCACAGGTGAAACCATATCACAGTTCTCCCAAATGGCAACTGACAGGCACTTTGTAATCCTAATAAAGGTGGCCTCCAGCTGTAACAGGAACACGAGCTGAAGCACTAAACATGGGTACCATGAGCTTTTTGGAGTGTCCATGTGTCTTCAAAGCACTAATAAATTCAGTCTGATGACTTCTACCTTGTCTCAAGTTGTGGTGTCCTCATTTGTCAGTTACAGAGCTTTGTTGTGGTCTACATTGTGGGAAACTTGATCACACCACAAGAATGAGCATTAATTTTGGCTTTTGCACATCTTAGTTTTGTCTTGGTTTGTGTTCTTTTCTCCCCACAGAATTGCAAACTGCAACTTATCTTTGCTATAAACGAACACACCGTTAGAGCGAGAGAACTGTGAACACAAGGCCTCTTCCACTCATGCTGCTCGAGGAATTACTTCTATTTTAATGATAAAAACCAGGTGAAGCAATCTCAAGGCTCAACCTCCGTGCAGGGAGGCTTCTGCTGGGTTAGTTTTACGTAGTACTTTGATATTATCAGGGAATACTTGTTCATAACTTTTAGAAATAAGAGAAATAACTCTGGTTGCTGTGATCCAGATGAATCTCTGGAAGCTTACACTACGTTGGACCCTTTGCAATCGTTGAGGAGAACACAGTGCAAGGCAGTCAGAGGCAAGGCCGCGTCCGAGGCACCGTGAATGACGCGGATTTCTACTGCAGGCCACCAGATCACTGCCTGGTACAGCTGAAGAAAAACTACAGCCTCGGCTGTGTGGAAAGTCAAAGGTTGTGCACAGCTTAATTTTGGTGCCTCAAGTCCTTGTGAAGGACTTAAACCACTTCTGCTTGTGTAGTTTAGCAGAAACAAGTTTGTCATTTCAGTTCCTAACATGCAGACTCACACTCCAGTAAAGCCCCTGTTAACGTAAATAGAAGTGGACTTCTGGAAGGCAGAAAAGGAAATTAATAAAAATACAGGCAGCAAAAGACTACCTTGCTGGAGCAGCACACCTTCTTACTTATGTTCAGGACTTGCCCAGCCATTCTTGCAAACATCTAAGCAATTTGTGAACACCACAGGGGAGTGCTGAGACCACTCGAGGCCACGGCCTTCTGCTGTCGAGCACTGCACGAGGCTGGTCCTTTGCTGGTGCTCAGTTCAGTCCCTGGTACATCACCAGGCCATGCTAATTAATGAAACAGATGAATGCTAAACAAGTAGCATCGACATAAGTTGGTTTTCAATAGGAAAAAAAATGCTGATTTTCAAAGGTTTCCTTTACACATTAGGAGGAGGGGGTTGCCTCTGCACATAACGTGTACCAAACGTATTCCAAACAGAACACAAACCAAAGTGAAGGAAACTGTCTCTGGGTATAATCACCACTCCCTCCCTGTGTCATCACGTACCAGCACCTCAGCAAACCAAGCCTTTCACCTCAACACAACCTTCATAATGAGCTGAGGAATGAAATGCTTTTCCTAAGCTTGACCACCTGTATCCTCGCATCGCTGAGTGTAACAACTGAGGTGGTGGGGTCTCCCTGTCATACTGCCCCCATGCTCCCTGAGCTGATGGCTCACCTTCTGTGCAACTCAAGGTAGGTCTTGCCTCATCAGCACACTCATGTGAAACCTCTGAACGTAGTGAGATCGGTCTCACAGAAAAGCCTATGTGGAAACTTATTAATTCTGCCTTCTTAGCAAGCTTTTAGTAGTATCAAACACATCAATATGTCTGGTGAGTATGTGGACAAAAGGGGAAATGAAAAATAATATACAATGAGGCAGCAGTCGAGTGAGGGGAACCAGGATGTGGTCATGGACACTATGGTAACACAGCACGTTATGAGTCCCACCATGGAGGGGAAAGGTTAAGTTTCCACAGCAATTTAAAAACCAAAATACTTAGAACTCTCTATCATGTAATACTTGGGTTTGGAGCCTTAATGATAATACATATTCCATACCTCCTGAGTCTGCTTACATTTTGTTCCTCTCTTTCTTAAGCAAAGTTATCAGCTTTCATGCACTTAGGGCCAGACCCCTTCCAATGGTCCCCAGCGACAGGACAAGGGGCAACGAATGGGATCACAGAGAGCTCCACCTCACCACGAGGACCAATTCTGTGAGGGTGACAGAGCTCACCACGAGGATCAGTTCTACTGTGAGGGTGACAGAGCACTGAACAGGCTGCCCAGGGAGACTGTGGACTCCCCTTCTCTGGAGATACTCAAACCTACCTGGACCTGTTCCTGTGCAAATGCTCTAGATGAACCAGACGGCCCTTCCAACCCCGACCATTCTGTGATAATTCAGCATCAGGCATGTCAGGCATGTCACCCCAGGCATGTCAAGGACCATGGGACTACAGTCACAACCTTTTTAACTGCACCTTTAAAAGCTGTGTGGCTTTGGGGGCTGGAGAAATATTTCTAGCACTAATTTAAAAAAAATAAAAGAGAAATGAATGTGGGAGAATTGAAGGCCAACTCAGAGACACTAAAATGTGAGCAATGTGATAAGGTCAGCTAGAGAAGGCTGCAAGACAGGACTGAGCCATGAGCAGTGCTCTTTTCTGCAGGCCTGTTGTACATTTTCATATCCCTTCCCCACCACCAGCCCAGCAGCCTTGGCATGATGATGCACTGAAGGCATGAAAAAATTCAGGGTCCACAGGCAATGTTGATTTTGAAATTCAAGTACCTGCCTCTGCATCCCAAACAACATTCTTCTGATACAGTTTTGATTTATAACATGTAAATAATTCAGCTGGTCTTTTGCTTTAAAAGAGTTCTTCCTTCAGCAAGGAAATGAAAAAGTTTCCCTTCTTTTGTGACACACAAGCTCTGTCAATGCAGTGACAGTGACTGATGCACCACAGGTTACAGGTGAGGTAATGCAAGCTATCCAGCACCTCTAAATGTGGCTCATGAATTTTTCTATATCAAATATACTTCCAATATTGTTCTTCAAAGGCTTGTAAAATCCCTATGCTCTAAGAACAACTTGCCCACATTTTACCTGACTGCCTTTACCCTCTAATTCTGGTAGATTATGTTGGAAATGCTGACACCTCCTCCAGTGAAAGGCAACTCCAATTAAGCAGTGTGAATAAAAGCATCAGTGTCTTCACAAGTAGTGCAACAGTGAGTAGAAACATATTTACTTTTACGATTTCCACTTATTTCAGCTTCTGAAGGGTTACAACTGAGTAGAGCACAGAGAGTGCAGCCAACACCACAACTAAAATAATTCCCATTTCCTCGGGATGAGACCAGGACATCATTCTTGCTGCTTCAGTAGGTAGTTGGTTGGTTCTCTTTGGAGCTGGCCAGGCAATGGGACCTTTGATGGCATCACAAGCCTCCCTCTGCACATGGGGGAATTGGGCCAGCACCGAGGGACAGGAGCTCAGGTACTGCCTGGGCTTTGCCCAGCTGGATCCCGGGTATCTCCCAGAATGGAGACTGCTACCTCTCCAGGGGAGCAAATTCCATTAAAGTAATATGGGTTGGGTTGTGGGGAGACAGCCACACAGGTCAGAATTCTCACACCCACGTCACCCAGACTGCTGTAAGACAGACAGCTCTTGATCAGCTGGAAGCTACAACCCCTTGCCACTTCAGTCAGTAATGAGGAAGCTTTCTCTCATAACTACCCTACAGTGTGCTGTGCTTAAACATTTGAAAGACTACTGCAGTCTTAAGAACTCTGAGATTTTTACTTAATCAGTCTTCACATCTGTATGCTGTATTAAGCACCTCTGAGAAATAGGAGCATTAATCAAACGTCATTTTCTGTTATTAGGGTGGGGTTTCCTTAAAATGGACTTTTTTAACCCATACTGTTCTTCATAATTAAAAAAATGAATCTTTAATGAGATCCCTGAAGTTAATACAGTCAGTGACCTCCGAGCACTTGTGGAATTTTTACAGCAAAAAGAACTGACTTCAGTTTGGCAATCTCACTGTGCCCTGGCATCTCCAGAAACAGCAACAACTGTCTCATTTGCAAGGTGCACATTTCTGTGCTCAGCTCGTTTTCTGACTTCAAAATCTCTCCCAGTATCAGAGTGTGGTGTGAAAGCCCACAGCCACTTCTCTATCAGGAGCATCTTTGCGACTAAGCCTACTGATACGGCAATTAAGACAGCAGGAGGGCACCAACACAATGCTGAGTAATTTTTTCTTATTATTAGCTACAGCTATTACTGTCAGAAACCTCAGCGTTCTCACATGAAAATGACACTAAAAAACTCTCTGTCCCTTTCAGGAATGGGTCTCTGCCCATTTCCTAGAGGGCACAGACCAGGTGTGTGCTGGGAGGAGGAGCCTTGCAGCTCTACAGAACGTAACTGTGCAGCCTCGGTGACCGCCCGCATGGAGCCAGGCCTCCTGAAAGGACACACTGCTGCCCATCACCTGAGCACTGGTGTTTGGCCTCTTGCTTTACAAATCTGAGTGTTTCCAACTGTGCAGGAGTCAGGAGCCTGCTGCCCTGCTAAGATACGATACAGCAGCCGAGGCCAGCCAGCCTCCTTTCCCCCAGGCAGCAAAGAGCCCTGGATGTCCTGCTTTTGCCCTGGATGAGTTTGGGATTGTTGCAACCTCCTGCTTTTTCCCCTTCGTGCAGTGGATACAAGGTCCTGCCTCACAACTGGTAATGTTAAGAAAACCATAGCCAGCCTTGTCTTGATTATTCCATTATCACTATATTCCCTTTTGCTCCCAGTCCTATGAAAATCTTATGATATAAATTAATTATTACTCTGAGGGCTCAGGAAGTAAATGATTCCCCCTGGGATGGTGCACAGGCTCATTCTCAGGGGTACAGATGTCCTTTGGTGCCACAGTGGCTAATTCCTAGCTGCTTATGAAATCTTCAACTCTTAACCCAAAGAGCAAAAACCTCCCGCAGACATGGAGAGAACAAGGGAAGATGAAGGGATGAGGCCTCTGATTACACAAATGTGGTGTATTTACCTCACACCAGCAAGAAGTAAAAGGCAGCTAAAATTCATATGGATTAGGCACAAACAGTACCTGGCCAGGGCAAATGAGGACCTGGGTGTGCCCAAACAGATGCATTCATCTGCCTTAGGAACTGCACTAACTTCTTCAGGTTTTCTTCATAAACACATGGACACTGAAACCACAGCCCTTGACACATGGACATGGCTTGGAGGAACCTGAGCTGAACTCCTTATGTGTGCTTGAAGGATGCACACAAACCCACGCTGTCCCACACCATCCTCAGCCCTTGGCCAGGGTAAATTTCAAGCCAAGTTTCCCTTGCTTTTCTGTCACCATTAGCAAGGTTCTGCCCTCCTCCAACAGAACACCTATTAACATGAAGAAAAAGAGATCCAGCCATCACAAACTGAGCAAGACAACGCCTGGGTAGCCAGGGAGCCAGGAACAATTTTTTCACTCGACAGACACACATGAGGTGCTGAAACAACCCCCCCACTCTTCCACTGCTGCTGCCTTTGCTGAGGCCACGCTGGCAGCACAACTGGATCGAGCCTCTCGAGGAAGCAGAAAATGCCTACTCTGAGAATTCAGGCACTGGGACTAAAACAAGGCTCTGAAGATTTCATCAGCTGTGGGACACAACTTTATGACATCAGTAACAGGAGTAAGTGCACCCAAAGGTGGTGACAACAGCCAAGGGGCTCATCTGTGGCTTTGTATTTGTGGGATTAAGCACCTGCAGAGGCACATTTGCATCCAGTGCCATGTGCCTTGCAAACCTGCCTCTCCAGGCTCTGTGCCCTTCTTCCCACTGTCAGCTTTTTCAGTTAGCATAATGCTGGTGCTCTCAGCCTATGGAAAGATCCATCTCAGCTATAAAGTATTCCCTTCAGGAACCATAAAAAATTAATTATTCAGCAGCATGAGCCTTGAAGAATTTATTTTTGTTTGGCAGAAACTATCAACAAGCAAATGACAGTGCACTGCTCTGCCTTGCCAAGCCAAGGGGAAGGTTCACATTAGGGTTTAATGTCATGGCATTGAAACAAAAGCCTTCTTAACCCAAAGTCTGTTTAGTATCAGCCAGATTGAAACCAAATTCAGCTTTTGTTCTGCAAATGGCCTGGCCATACACCGCACTCTCTATATGAAATGAGGTTGGCCATGCAAGATAGAGGACTTCCTGCCAAAGCCAACAGGAGATGCTGAGGAGGATCCAAATGAAGCTTTTGATACCATGTGTAGTACATCTGTTTCCAATGTTCCTGCACACCACTCTTCTGATCACATAACGGAGTTCACCTACGCACACGCGCTGCGCACGCCTCTCGCCCTGCAACACCCAAGGCCATTCACTGACACAAGACCAAAACCTTTATGTCCTGGGACGAGTGGTCGGCTCTCCTTGCTACACTGAGATGCTCAACACCTTTGTGAATCGACCCACCCAGGTCAACCACAACTGCAGAACTACAATCCCTAGAGGAAGGAAACACATGGATTACATTGCTCCTTTGGACGCTCCCAGAGGACACCCACGCTGGGGTCCTCCCACGCAAGCAAGGCTGAGCCACAGCACAACAGCAAAGAAACAGCACCGAGGCACTGCCCTCTGCCATCAGGTGCAGAAGGAGAGCAAGGGCTGTGTAACCTGACTGAGAGCCTGTTGCATCAGCCACCCCTGCTCCCGCACAGCCTCGTGCACACAGAGAGCATTTTGGTGCACAGCAGCCTCCAGGCACAGAGCTAAGGCCAAGTGCAGGTGTGCGCACGCACGCGCCCCAGACCCTGCTCATCTTGGCTGCTCAGGATGGGCTCCCATCTCTTATTTTTCAGTTGCACTTTTAGTGCTTTGAGGCTTTATGGCTCATTAAATAAAACTGCTGATTTTCTCAAATACTTAAGTGCCTACCTGGCCTTCTTGAAAATGTCTTTTTTCCTCACCTCTGCACTTTTCTACCTGCACATATGTTCACTGCGTGGACGAATGATTTAGTATACTGAGCAATGTAAAACCATCCTTGTTTGGGGTTTCTTCTCACACATATTATATAAGTCAAGCAGACTGTAATTTGATATTCCCATGTGCTTTGCTTCACACAGACCTCAGAAAGACTACTTAAAAATGAGGTCCATGAAAGCAAGTGTGAAGGGGCAAAGGAGAGCTATTTTATTATTGTTTATGGCTCCATTCAGGTAAACTCCACAAATGATGAGAGGCTGCTTTGCTGTGATGGAAAAGCCAGAGGCAGCAGGATGGCTGAATAAGCATGAATTCTGCACCAGGCCCTTCGGGCGTGCGCTGCAAACGCCAGTGCTGTGGCTGCAGCAGCATGTGAACACGGGGCTTCAGCTCTAGTTAGATCGCCCAGCATCAGATATATTTTGATCCTCTAAAATTATAATGGAGTAAGTTAAAAATAAATAGATGACAGCTGAAAAAAAAACCCTCCTCCTATCCCAAGGAATGAAGCAGAAAATTTGCATTTACATGGATAGAACGAAGAAATTCTGTGCAAAACGGCAGTAGGGGAGAAGGGTAATTTGCACTTCTCATTAATATTATCACCACTGTGAATTTATTCTGATGGTTTTCAAAAACCAAAAAATTAGTTTCAAAGAGAAAAAAATAAACAAGCGCCTTTGTTGAACAAGTCTCCGAAATCGTCTCTGAAAGGAAGCACTGTTGTGCAGACAAGCGGCCTTTTTAACAGAGAATGCTGACAATGGGACTTTCTTTAAAAAGTCCTTTGTAAGAAAGTGCTCTATTGAAACAAAAGTAATGTAAAAATAGCTTAATTAAAAATTAAATCAAATACAGGAGCAGACTGCTTCCTCTGGTTAGTTCAGCTCCCAGCGGTTAATGTCGTGTTTTGGAAAATGTCTGTAGGACACGGTAGCATTGGAGTCTGTCACCCAGTCACCTTCACCAAACACACCCAATTTAAATAACACATCATAGACACTGCCTATTCTGAAGAGGATTAGAAGACTCCATAAATACAGGGGTTTGCTATGCTGCCCTGAGCACAGACGTGAATATCTTGCAAATGATTTTATCACCCATCCTCCCCCTTCTTTCCACTAAAATGCTACAACTTCCTTTGCTGGCACCGAGCAAGTGAAACCCGATCTCTGAAGAATGAGCTATTACTGCAGTACTAATAATACTCTCCCTGCCTCCCACTAAGATCTGCACTGTTTTAATGAACAACAGAGCAATATTTGAAAAATAATTCCATATGTACGCTCTGTAAATAGACCACAGGCTCTTATACAGAACTGACCCGAAGTGCACTGTACTGTACAGTCTCTACAAAGATGAAATTTAAGTTGAGCACAAAGTGGTACATTTATATGGAGGCTCTGAAAGCAAGTGCTGCAGGTTCTTCAAGCAGCCAAAGTACCTCCCTGCCCACCCAGGATGGAGTAGGACAGTGTTCTGAGAGCGTGCTACTGGGCTTCAGCCTCCACTTACGGGCCTCGTCCTCTCTCGTGCCCAAACGAGGCTGAAGGACAGTGTCACTGATCCCTGAATCTCCCTGCTGCTGGCCCCAGGCAAGGGGCTGCTCCGGGCACTCTTGGGGGGCACTGGGGAAACCCCTCAGCTTGAGAAGATCATTAGAGCTGCGTCACTGGCCTCCTCTCTGGGGACTCCTGGCTCTGCTACGGAGCTGCTCAAAGCCTGGAGAGGCAGAGCTCTGCACTTACTGTTCCACTGGCTAGAAGTGGGTTGCTCCCAACTCAACAGGTCAACGTCACACATGGTCCCACACATCAGGCACCTACCACAACCCTTCAGAGTTGCTCTGAGCTGAGGCACAAACAGTTAAGAGTGCTTTGGGTCTAAACTTTTAGTTTCCCATGTCACTCATCACATCTCACACCTGGCACAGGTGAAATGAACAGCATAGCAGAAATAACCTAACAATACAGTGAATCTTATCCTTGAAAAGCTCAAGTGAAGCTTCAAATACCCAAGAAGGCTCCAAAGTCTTCATACACCTTTTAAAGTCATCATTATTACAATCCCAGCTGTAAAAACCCACCAAATCAATTCCATATTTATTAGCACATCAGGCACCTGAGATGCACAGTGCATCACTCCGGAGAAGCCACTCGCAGCCCACGCGCTCTCGCTGCGTCTAACTTAGGGTCACAGCCAACACCACTCTTCCTGCTCACGAGCCTCTGACCTCACTAATAAATGGTTCTACTGACCTTAGTGAAACATAGAACACACTACCCTTTAATATAGGAGAAGGTAGCAGGACTCAGCCCTTAATGACTTATATTATATTTCTTATTTCACTTGGCAGTTGTCCTCAAGTTCATCTAACAACTACTTTCAGATGTTCCTTTAAAAAGAATTTCATTTTTTTCCTCCCTGTTAGTTAACACAATTACACACTACTGGTTTACCTTAATGGAGAGATTTTTGCTTAACTTGACTGCACTCCCTGAGGAGTTATACTTACATCATGCATGGAGTCAAGAAGTTTAGTCAGTTGGTAGAATCTCTGCCAGCTTTGCCCAGAGTTACTTGGACATTTAGTTACCATCTTCTTTAGTTCTTTAATGTAATTTGCCCTCATTTCTTCAAATGCAGCTTGGCTTTTGAGACCATCCTTGGGAACTGTCATTGAAAAGACAGTCTTATGTTAATATTTACTGTATTGCTTATTCTTTTGATGTGCATACTTAAAGATTTACACTAGTGAAAGAATTAAACCTTTAAGCAGAGCCCATAATTTTACAGACATTGGTAAAGAATCAACATCATCATACAGATTTTCAAATGATTGAAGCATCCTCATCAGATCTGTGATTGCAGAAGTTGTGGCAGAGGATAAGATAACATCTCAGAAATACAACACATGCTAACCTCATGCTGAAACTGTTTTTAATACAACCCAACCACCAAGCAAAAAAGGCAGATGGATAAAGGACATTTTTTTTAGAAGTGAAAGACATGATTTATCATTCTTGAATGATTCCCCACACTTGGCAGAGAAGGGGAAGGCACAGAATTACAGCTGTTATGTGCAGAACTACTAGACCAAGTGACACATTTTTACACCATCAAGTAACAGCTAAAATTTCTTTGAATGTTAGTAAGCATCTACATAACACCTAGAACAAACAGAGCCATGATCTTACGTGAAACAGACTAGACTCCGAACAGGCATCCTGACCCAGTGTTTGACCACAACATACAGTTACAAGCATCCCAGTATCCTATCAAAGTTCCCACCTGCCAGAGGGATCATGTCACAAATTGGCTAAAAGTAGAGTTTCTGATACTTCTTCCTGTGACTGGCATCAGCAATGCTAACTACAAAAGCAAATACACTGTTTCTTTACAGACTGCAAACACCCTGGCACTCCAGCGGCCTCTGCCCCAAACAGAAATGGCTTATAGGACCAGATCTCCAGGAAAACCCCAACGAGGTCAACAACAACATTACACAAATTTTTCTGGCATTTCAATACTTGGATTGGTTGAAGACTGTTTAACCATCAAATATTTTTCCACTCTGCATCTCTTAATTCTGGTCCGCAGAAGGAAAATAAAATACTACACAGTGCAGGAGTCAGTTTATCGTCTAAGCAAGGCAGAAAGCCAGTCAGAGTAAACTAAATGAGAAGCTACTTAGTAAAAAAGGAAGCAAAAAAGGGTGATCTTCCAATCTAGCTTACCCTGACTTAACATCCTGGCAGAAATTGTCTTGTTCCTCCATTCCCTTATCTTTGAAATCTTGTGAACTGCTTTCTACCCCACTGCAATCACATGGCAGGCGTGTAACACAACCCAAATGGTTCCAGAGTAGAAGTTTTAAGAAAAAGCACCAGTATCTTCTGTCACCAGTACCTACCAGGGCAATTCAGCAACGGGAGCTCTACCACATGAGCAACAAAGTGCTTGAAGGGAGCACAAGGAGGAGAGAAAACACACCAACCTGCCTATCACCCAGTAAATATTATGTATTTATATTATATAAACATAATACATAATTTTTAAATCCTAGGTGCCAAACCTCTCAGTCATTCAATTGACAGATAAAAGGAACTGTCTGGAACAGAGATACAAGTTCACTTCAAGTTGACTGAATACAGAGACACCAATCAAGATGAGTAAAGCCACCAGATCACACTGTGGCCCTTACATAAAATGCATGTGCCTTACGGTTCCCTTGAATATTTACAGGCCTGTATTCCTACTTGCTGCTTAAAGACTGTGAGGAGTCATTTCTTGTGTCTCTACTACCATGTATTTTACTGTTCTGTCTGAAAATTATTACACCATCACCCCAGCCAGATTATTAAGAAAGAAAGAAAGAAAGACCACAAATAAAGAGAACTCAAGCAAAATATGAAAATCTGGAGATTTGCCCAGTGTTTCTGACTTCAGTTATTAAATGCAGCAATGCTTTTGGCAAGCTCCCAAAATCCATGGTCTGTGGAAAGCAAGAAAACAATTGAGTTGTAATGTGTGGTTTCTTCCACATGTAAATGGGAGTGAAACTTCCTTAATGTGGTCACCATGAAATTTTCAGAATAACTTATATACTGCTCATCACATCAATAACAGAGTTTTACATGAAAACAAACCTGGTGTTTTCTGTCATAAGGACGTATTAAGGTGCAATCATTTGAAACCAGGTTTGCTGTCCTTCACGTGACACATTCCCAATTTTATCACTGTTTTCATTTCCATTTCGCTCTCCTCTCTCTCTAACCCAAACACACCAATTCTCCCAAAACAAAATATTTCTAGTAAATTTTCTAGTGACTGTGGTGTGCCTTTCAAAAGGACCCAGGCAGCTGAACTGGCCAGGCTGATCGCACCTAACGAATTAGTTACTAGTTAAGACTCTCGAGAGGGTATAATAATACCTAGGTTAAAGAAATTTTAGGCTCTTTTTCTAAGGATTCTCCCCCTTTACACTTGATTTAAAAGTAGCAGAGCCAGACCTCCAATCCAGACACACATTTTGGGAGCCAGACCCTCCCCAAACACATCCCTGTTAAGCTAATTGCTTCTGGCAATCACAGGATCATAGGATTGTCTGGTTGGAAAAAACTGCAAGTGGCAACCTTCAAAAAAGCTCACTTACACCTGAGGGCTATCCTGGAGCATATCAGCTCCCCACAGCTCCAGTTTCACCAACCAGACCACCTCCTCAAACCCTCAGTGGAGCGGGACCTGGGGGTTAAAACTCCGTGGGCCAGGACACAAAGTGCCTGGGAACCAACCGGCATCGTCTCTCCTCATTCCAGGGAGCTGGAACGGCTTCAACAGGAGGAAGGGAAGGAGACAACCAAGTCCAAAAATCTTACAGCCCCAGGAGGTTTCTGTCAGTAGATCCAAATCCCTCCAGTCAGGACAAGAATTGCAGCTTCATGTCTTTCTTCAAAGACAAGTACTTAAATCACAGCACTACTGGCCTGGTGAGACGGGCAAGGTCTGAATGAAAGGCACTGCAGACAAAGTGCCCGTTCCCACCAGTTGGCCTGAAGGGGCTGCCTCTCAGTTTTGCTGGATGCTGCAAAATCCCTTCACAGGCACCTTGCTGTGCCTGCAGCCAATGTGCTCACACCATGGCTGGGCACTTGGGAGGCTCCCGGGTGTCTGACTCTGCCGCTGCATCAGCCCACGCGGGCGTCCTCGGGAGCTTTTGGCAATGAGTGCCCTCCAGTGCTGCACAACACCTCTTGCTTGCTGTTTGTGTCTTCTTTTGGCTTCTTGGGGCATAAGATGGGGTGATGGAAGAAGACAGCAAGATCTCAAAAGATATGTTGGGCTCTGCTTGCCACCAAATGGGGAGATGCACTGTGCAACAGGAGCCTGGGCAGCCCCCAGCCCCAGCAGCCTTGGGTGTGCTTCTTACTGCCAACAGCTTGCAAGCGAAAGGCAGAATAAGCACAGCAGTCCCTTTGATCTCCTGCTCCTCCTCTCCCTGTGCAATGCCCCCACATCCAGTTTTGTTCTGCCAGGGGAATTCTTGCCTGGTGAGTTCACAGCAGTGACATCACGAACGCCCACCCACAGAGCTGATACGTTATCTCATAGTGGTGTCACTGAGTGAGTCTCACAAAAAGGAGCATGATTTTACAGAAGGAAGCTTGTTTACAGGTAATTAGCTTTTTCATCAAGACTGATGGAAAAGTAATGTACACAAACTGTCTGTGTATTTATACAATTGTACTGGGATGGGAGTTTTTCAATATTTTCAGTAAGATAAGATCAAGAGATCTGCTAATTACTACACAGTGCTGTAACAAACACCAAGATATAATTTTGTATCTTAAGAAAACTCAAAGCATGACACTCAAGAGAAAAATAAAGCATGCACTGCCATTTATTAAATTTTTAGAGCCCTGTGAAAAGGCTTACCATTCTCAATTCACTTGGCATTAGAAAATTACCCATTTTGCAGTACAGGCATTGTGAATCTGTGGGTCTTAGAGATGATGTTAAGTCACCCACACTGGTGGTTTTGGGAGTTGAGTGGGGATTTCTCCCCAGTCCCCACAGCTGTTGCATTTCCTTGGCATGCCTGGCCAACTCGAGTGGTTCCTGTACAGAGAGGGGGCTAAAGTCCCCTGCCTTCTAATACATGTGACACATTCAAACTGCAAAGACACCTTCTGCACTAATGCAGAGTGAGATCTGCAGATAAACGCTAAAGACATACAATCAGGCTTATTCCTGTGGCCCTGCTGGAAACAGTTTGGTTCTTCTGTCACATTAGTTAAAGTCATTGCACCTCTTTGTGAATTGCAATATATCTTCAAGTATTCACATGCAGCCATGAATCTAACTTACCTGTGCTTAACAGGAGCAACACTTTCATGATAGTGTATTCCTCAAAGCTAAGCTGCAAGCGAACAAACTGCAGACTGATCTGGTGCATCCCCTGGCACAGCTCAAACATAGCAGACTGGCGCATCCGCTCCCTGCAAAGAGAAAGAAACAAAATCCAGAGGATAAATGTGGGAGAGGACAATGTACTCAGAGAAGAGAAAAGCAAGGGGCAACCTGGAAACCAAGCACCAACTGCACAGAGGTCAGTAAGGCACACCGCAGCTGCAAAGTTCAAGTTACTTAAGGGAGCCAGGGATTACAGAGATGAAGCTTGAGCCCTGCCAGCCCCTGAGGGCTGCCTGGTCCCTATCCTCCCAGGCAGGCAGAAAAAGCCACTGCCTGTGAGCTCTGAGGGAACTCAGGCATCACCTTGCTCAACTCCTACACCATCCACAATGGATGGCTGAATTAACTTTGCTACCCAGCAGACTACAGGCAGTAGCATCCACACCCCTAGAAGGAACAGAAACAAATATAATTTGAGTTTTATACACTGATGATGTTAATGAACTGACAAAAATGTTTTAAAGTGTGTTTGAATTACGAGTGTTTGTTCAGCTCTGCCCTGGCTGAAATAAGCCTGTAGAAGGGGTTAGAACTGGAGCAATAGGGAAACCTACACCCACCGCATGCACATTTAAGTGATGCATCCCCCATCAGCTGATATACAGGTGGAAATAGGTTCCAGAAGTGTCTGGTGTGAAGATGAGCTCGGGGAAAGGATGACCAAAGAGGATTGACAGCCTCACACCTGCAGCCAGCACCACTTGGCTTCAGCAGAATTAGTTAGGATTACAGTATGCTCCCAAAGCCACCAGCCCAAACCACAACAGCTACAGAAAAGAGTCACTGAACTGTCTGTCTCATTTTGCAAGTACATTTACATGGGTATTTAGACAAGGCACTACCATTGTTTAGTGACCACTACTTTTTTTTGTTTTTAAATAACAACAATTGTCTGTATTTCTTCAAACCTTTTTTCACATAACTGGGGAATTGGACGAAGTTCAGCTAATTATTTTAACCAAGCAACTGCCTTTTCGAATATACAAATTGGCTGGTGAAAGAGAAGAATCCTACTGTGTGCAAATAAAGACTGACGTAATCTTCCTGGTGTTTTATTTCACTACTGCCAGAGCAGATTTTATTTTCCTCCTTAATAATAATAAAGCAGACTCCCCATTGTTATATGGGCTCTGCACTTTTCCCCTGCTCCACCCTCTTCTTGAGACAAAAAACTTCCAGCTTTTTTTTTTTTAAACGTAATAGTAACGTCATGTTTATTTATTTTTATTATGCATCATGGATTGCAGTGAAGAAAATGAACAGAAGAAAACAGTCTTTGAGCACTTTGGATGGTGACTGAAGTTCCACTTGGCGCTCTGTTTGAGAAGAGCAGCCTTTGCCGCTGGATGCACACGGGCACCAGCACACGAGCCCAGTCGTGCACTGCAGGGGACTTACAGATGCCTCTTGCACACTCAGTGCTGGTCACATGCCATGAATGCACACAGTAATCCTGAGAAACTGGGACTGGATGAAGTGGAAAAGCAGCTGCAGAATTAACAGACATCAGAAGCACACAAACAGGCACTTCTGAAGCTGCTGTGCCTGGCATCCCACTCCAGCCCCGGGGCTGCCCAAGGCTGGCAGCCACCACCAAAGGTTTGTGGCTGACCCAGCACAGCAGCACCTGGGTCTCTCCTGGTGTCTAGATGCACCCTTAGCATGGACGAGTGACTGTGCAAGGTGTGGGGGCTCCACTGCACTCAGCCTGTCCTGCTTCAAGGACATCACCATAAGCAGCTCGAGGTCCCCCTGCCTCACGGGTTGTTACTGCCCAGGGACCAAATGGCTGCAGACACCTCTGAGCTAACCCAGGGACAGCTGGGCAAAAAGACATCGAGAGACCCCAGGGAGTGATATCCCTCCTGCTCCTTTCCATCCCCCCAGAATTACCTAATCCAGGTCGGGGGCACAGATAATTGTGGCTCCTAACTGACCTCTCCCAAGAGGCTCAGAGCTATAGATATTGAAGTTAAATGGCAAATCATGAACAAAGGACATTTGTATTTTAAAAAATACATTTTAAGGGATATCTTAAGTCTGCTAGAGACTGGCAGAATTCAAAACAAGAACAGCCTATTCTGGCCATTTACTTTTGCAGGACACCACAGCTTGTTTCTCCAGCCTCAGAACATAAAGCAGCTGCTGCTAACCCTGCTGGCGTTTGACCTCCATAGACACGGAAGCACCAGACCTTTCATCTGATACCACAAGCCACACCACAAATAAAACGAAACATTTTGAGGTTTTGTCTCAGGATTCTTAAAACTTTCACTAAACAGCATGGCCCAACACCCCCTGTGACTGTGAACCTAAAAGCATCCTGACTGAAAAAAACGGTATTTTTGGTCATTACATTGTGGGTTTTGTGACATTTTACTTTTTCTCTCATGTTTTTCTTTGTATTTGTTTTGCTTTCATATGATTGCCTAAATAGAAGAATTTTACTAAAGTTGAGGAGTTTTTGGTAGGTGGGGTTTTTTTTTTGTCTGTTTTTTAAATATTTAGTTCATCTACTTACAAATATTGACTACCCTCAAGTAAAATCTTATGGCATTGTTTGTAGTGAGATAAAATTATACACAGAACTAGTTACTAAGTAGTTCATTTGACATACAGAAAACCTGTAATTTCCAACCAGTTCCCCTCCTGAAAACAAAAATCCAGTTGATTTATTACTTATTTACAAACTATTACTAACTGCAAATTATGTTAGTTAATTCATGTCTGTTTAATGTAAGATAACTATTTTGTGGGAATTTACAGTATTCAACTTTGCATTTGATTTTTAAAAGAGCACAGAGCTTTTGGAAAATTCAGATGCTGACATCGCAGATATCCCAGTATCATGAAATTAACAACAAGATAAACCAATAGAAACAGCTCCTATATAAAACACATGAGGTTACACAAAAACTAGTGCACAAGAACATATCCTGAACAAAGTTCTTTCTTCCTTACCTCATCTAAGAATAAATACCATCAAGTCATCACAAATGTCATTATTATCATGGGGAAAAAGTAAAACCACCTTCTATGTTGCCTTTCCCACATGTGTTTTTTTTTTTTAAAAAAAAGGAGGAAAAAAACCCCAACCAGTTCTACCTCTGACACAGCACAGAAACTTCTCGACATGGAAATGGAGAGTGTGAAGATCTGGAATATAAGGGCATGTGTCTTTACAGGGACATTTAAGAAGGTAAGTACATTTAAGTAATAAAAGGTGTGGAGCCAAAGCCCTGAATCCGCTGTGTGGATACGCATTCAAAAGTGCTGTCATTAGCTCAGTTTAGCTTAATCCTCCTTCATAATAATACGCTTTAAACTTTACACCTTAAGATAATCCATCTTAAGTTCCCCGAGTGTCTCCTTACAGGTTTAATTTAATGCCCAGCTCACATTCTGTCTGACCTTTCCCTCAGCACAACCAGCCCACAGCCCACTACTGCTCTGCCCAATTTCCACCTGCTCCTACAGAGCCTCTTTGGTCACAGAGACCTTGTGTTAATCGGTCACCAAGTTGCTCACCACATCCTCCCTAGAGCCAAACTGCTGCTGCTTCTCCCTTCTTTCCCCTGGGAGGAAGATGAGGTGGGTACATCTGCTGACAAAGGCCTCCAAGGCACCTCAGCTTTGGCTCCTGCCGTTGGGTTTCTCTCGATGAACCACAGCAAATGTGTTCCTATGTAAGAGACTCCCTTGTCCTTTCCCAGAGTCTGTCTTGTCTTTCTCCCCACTCGATCTGGGATCTCCCCTCAACTCCAAACAATCTCTACGTCCTCACCTCTCCCATCTCCGCCCCCTTAGTCCCAAAATGACTCCATATCTCCCTGGCCCCCTTTCACAGGCAGGCTGCACGGAGACGAGCTTTGTGGTACCGGTCCAAAACCTCAGCCTGTTTCATTCTCAACATCACCCACAGAAAGTAGAATACACAGCTGAGAAAGTGGCAAACCAACCCAGCTCCTCCTGTTCCCATGCTCTGTGGAAACAGCCAACACAGGGGCAGGTGACGTGGAAAACAGCCCCAAATCACCAAGGGATGCACCACCCAACTACAAAAAGAGGTGTAGGATTTGAGGGACGGTTTAAAGAAACTTTGAGACAAGGCATCCAAAATACCAAATCAGTCATATATCTCATTAATTCCCTTACCTGACCTTCACAGCATCTGAATAGTCACATCAAAAATTTTGATGTGCATGCTCTACAGAAACAACTTGTTATGATATGTAACTTAGAATTTCTGAAGTCGTCATAAATTCTGTACCATACATCTTCTTGTTGAGGATGGAAACTCAACTCAACTGAACATAACCAAGAAAGAGGAACCCACACACCAAGGAATACTCACTCACGGGCAAAACTCAGCCCCAAACCAAACCTCATACCATGCTTTATTTACTTTCTCATGGATATTATTCAAAGCCACAGCACAAGGCATTTTTCTATATTAGACAGGGAAGAAAGGGAAAGATGTGGTAGGTGTTCAGAGGTTTCATCTATACTCAAATGGCTTTACGATTAGCCTAAGTACAACTGGGCAAAGCCATTGTTGCCCTTTCACAGCACCTTAGTGGAAAAAATGTGCAGTTTACTTAGCCCTGTGGCCTCTGCTGCTCACAAAAGGCTTAGGAGAAGACCAGGCAACACTTGTAGCAACATGTGATGTCAAATTCTTTGTGTTTCCTGATTTTACATTTTTTTCTCCTACAAAAACTGCTTCCAATTTTACAATCAAGAGCCTTGTCTTTCCTAGACTAAAACCTGTATCCATTTGAAGCCTGTCCACCATTTAACATTATTTCAGAGAAACTCAGAAAACAAAACCACAACAAATAAACAAACAAACAAATGCAACCCAACAAGAAAACCTGCCAGAGGCCTGAAGGCCAAAACCAGTTTGGAAACCTCAGAACACAAGGTTGCTTTCCACCATGCCAGAAGGGGTCACTTTGAACTTGGGAGAGAGAGCAGGGAAACATCACCTGACACGTTTGGGGCAAGGCAGGCAAGCTGTGGATAAAGGGGGCAAAGAACAGCGACATGGGATCACAGAGAGCCTTGTTCAACTGCTCAAACCATCTAATCAGAAGAGCCCTTGGCCCAAATCATCCCACCTGCCTCAGGAAGGGATTTACTTGTCTGGAAAAAGTTTTGAGGTTCTTGGGAAAAGAAAAAAATAAACACATTATTGTAACAACACTTTTTTTTTTTGAGGGAGTTTTCTGCTTCAGAAGTTCCATCATGAAGAATGGCAGGAACAGAACAACACTACCCAGCACAAACCTGAAGCTGTTCTCCCATGCAAAGAGACAATCACTGCTCTGCGCTGTGTGCAGCAGCACTGGGAAACACTGCGCATCGTTCTGCTCAACGGACTGTACCCAGACACCTGTTTCCCATCCTGAAGCCATTATAAACACAACCAAAGTCAGCAGTACTGGAACAGTATCATTAAGTTATTGCACTGATCAAAGTCCAAGCCAAAATATATGCAGAATTCAGGCAAAATTCAATTATGACTTTTCATTCAGGACTTATTTCTTATTCAGCACTTTCTAATCTCTGTTCACTGTGCAAGACACAGCAAAACCAGACAAACCCAACACACTGCCTTCAACTCAAAGCTTTAGAGCCACCTCCTTCTGGGGGGGGGGGAAGATACCTGTTACCAATGGCAAATGAGGGCATTCCATCCTTGTGAAACAAATGACAGTTCTGCCATCAGCTTCTACTGGAGAGACATTTGGGTCACATTTCCCCTTTAAGTAGTCAGTAAGCCAGCAGAAACACCCCATCTTCAGCACCACCAGTGACCTCACCCTCCTACTGATAAGGCAGGAGATGCTCCCTCTAAGCAGTAAGGGATAGAGAATTCAGCTATTACCCTGTGGTTGGTTAAACTGCCATGGATAAACATAAGCTGGGAGCATGGTTTGTCCAGGGAAGTGTTAGCAGTGTAGGTGACAGCCACAGATGACCACCCTGCTGCCTCCACAAGTGAAGGTGGATCTCAGCCAGGATACATCAGAAAAATCCCTGGCTGCCTGCTCTATCGTGCTGCTGACAAAAGTGTCCTTCCAGGGAAAAAAACCAAACCAAACCCAAAGTGCCATTGACTCAACCTCCAGTGACAGTCTGGGTTTTCAGCATACTCTGACACTCCCAGGTCATTTTGGCCAATACCTCCAACCCGCCTGACGCAGCTACTGCCCATTTTAAATGCTGCTTCACACAGAGACAGGCAGGTGACAGTAGTCATGTCTTAAAGCAAATCTGCAAGTCTTGCCACCAAATGCCAACTCAGCTCCTCCTGCTGCCAGTAAATTCCTCTGCCCTGTCTTACCTGACTTTAGCCACTACTGACAGTGAGAATTTCTCTCTACCTAGAAGGCAGAGAGAAAAAAAACCCATGCCCTATCAATCTGTCACTGCAGCAAGGTCTTGGCACTACCTCCTCCTTTGAAAATAAGGAGGTTTTATGGTGAGATCCTCTTGCAGCAGCAGGGAATTGGCTCAAGGGTCATGGAGATGCCTCCTGCTGCTGTGTTCCTGCAGGAATCTGACATGTGACAGGAGAAATCTGCTCCCCGCAAGGAAACACAGTAGGCAAAAAAGACAGATTTCCTTCTCTAAAAGTTACTGAAAGAGAAGTGATGATATCATGTACACATGACAATAAATACTCTTAAAAAAGTTAATCAGAGAAAAGTATCACCAGTGAGAAAAGGTGCCCACTAGGTATTGTTTTATACATCCTTTGGGCCAGGGTTCGCTGTCACCTGCAGTGCTTCATCACCAAAACTACTGCTATACTCCATGTGTAGCAGCAATTCTTGTGCCAAGAATGCCTTAGAAATCAAGACTTTGCTCACGGCATCACGCAAAGCCTGGTATTTTCTGGAAGTGAACTGAGGACACCCTCCTCTCATACCAGTTTAAAGAAACTACTTCCTAATTTTTCTTTTAATCTGGAAGGCTAATATTTAGCTCTTCTGTAGCAAAAGGAAGCACTATGCATGTGAAAGGCATTTGGAGATGACACCAAACCACTCACTGATCTAAAGAAGCCCCACATTCAGACAGACCCTTGACAGAACAAGTGTCTTTTCTATTCCAGCCCGTCCTGCCAAGGACCTCAAGTGAAGTGAAAAAACTCCCTCCCCAAAGGCTTGCGGATGTCCCAAAGTCATGCTGAGACAACAATAAGAGAATATAATTATGCAAAATTAAATGTAAACTCATTGAGAGAGTCTTCATGCTAAAGTCATAAAAGCTAACAGTCAGACTCTTTCGAACCCATCACAAGCTGGAAACCTGCCAGAACATCCACTGGGCCAAGAGATGATAGAGATGAAAAAAAGCACTTGAGAAAGACCAGGCCATAGCGGAAGAGTCAAATAAACTTCTTGCATCAGTGCTCTCTGCGAAGGAGTCTAGGAAGGCTCTGCAACAGTAAGCAAGTGTGAGAACTAGTTTCAGATGGAAGTGTGAGTAGAAGAGGGTTGAGAAAGAAAGAAATAAAAAAGCAGTAAAATTAATAGTAATAAACCACCAAGACCAGATGGCATCCATTCATGAGCTGTAAAGTAACTTAAATATGGAATTGCTGAACTACTAACTCTGCTGTGCAGCTTATTACTTAAATTGCCCTTATAAAAGGCATGGAAGGGGACAAATGTGACTGATTTCTTAAAATGGGTCTGGGAGTTGGGAGGGAACACTCAAGAGACCAGACACTATTAAGTCTCATTTTTATATCTAGTAAAATGATTGGAAGTAGTGAATTAATACATAAATAAATATGCTACAAGAGAAGTCAGCACAGCTTTGGCGAAGAGATGTCACCTTCCACAAATCTAGAAGAGTGCTCTGGTGACAGCACAAGGACGTTGTGGGCGATCCAGGCAACGTCTGTATGATGGAAACGCTTTGCACATGCCAAGTCTAGCTGCATCCCACGGTCTTATGGGGTGAGACCTAAGCAAACACCAACCCTCTCCTCCTCCTCTCCTCTGCCCTGGTTTCCTCACAAAGGAAAGTGGGGCATGCAGCTCAGAGATGGGCTGCAATGCAGTCTGTCAGCGTGCCAGCAAGGGTGCTTTACTGGTCCAGGACCTCCTGTACGCTGCGCTCTGCATCAGGAGGCATGCAGGGGGGCAGTCACTGCAAAGTTGCACTTTAAAGCTATTAAACAGATCTGAGAGCTCTTAAAGAGAGTTTAGGGATAAGGAAGAGGGCTCTTCATGGATTATTAGCAGCTTAGGAACAGGAGACCAAGGGTGATAATAAAGGGACATCTCTCACAAGTAATGGAGGTTACCAGGGAAGTCTCACAGAGCTCTGCGCTGGGGCCTGGGCTGAAAACTGTACTCAGACAACACCCAAACAAAATCAGACCTATGGAAGTGACCGAGTTTGCTGATGACTGGGAAAAACCTTGCAAAACCATGTGGCCAGCTGATAAAATGGAAGGGGAAAATCACTGACTGCAAGACAATGCAGACAGAATAACCACCTTCCACCACACATACAAAATAACTGCCTCTACATTACCAAACATCACACAATAAGGAGACCTAAGCGCAACTTGGTACAGGGGTTTGGGGCTCGTGTCTTTTGAAAATGTTTGCTCAGTGTTTACTAATGGTCAAAAAAAGCAAAGGGTGAGAGCAGAACAGTTGGTAACAAGACAGAAATTGTAGTTTTTCTACTGAACACAGCACGAGTCTGGTCTCCTCCCAAAATTAATACAAGGGGCAAGCAAAGCCACTGAGGGAGAGGATGGCGACAGCCAAGGGTAGCAAACAGCTGATAGATATATGGAGAGATTAAATTAACTACCTGATTCTTCAGCTCATAGAAGACACGACAGGACTTGACAGAGATCTTTCAGTGATAAATGGCATACACAGGATGAAAAGGAATATATCCACTAATACTACAATACAAGAAAGAAGTGGCACTCCAATAAATTATCAGCTACCTGCGTTAGAAACACCTCCAACAAACAAATACGCATAATTAAATTGCAGAAGTGACTGCCACAGAACATCTTAGATGTTAAGAATATAAATGTATTCAAAAGGTCTTACGCAAATTTACAGAGGAAGGATACAGAAGGGTTATTAAGCACAATTGTCTGAATGCAATCTCCTATTCAGAAAGTACTTAAATCACTGACTGCTGGAATGGGCAAATGAAGAAGTATTATTTTACCCTTGTCCTGATCTTACGCTTTCTTTGCAACGGGCCAGTTTAAAGGATGAGGAACTGTGCTAGATGGACCTTTCTTCTGACAGTTTTCACATTCTATAGATCTCTTTAGAAGTACTCTATTTTCTGTTTTCCTTTATAGTTTCACAGCTTTAACTAAAACACCCTAGAAATTTAAGAAGCGTTTAAAGATAAAGCATTAAAAGGCAGAGCCTTTAGAAATTAATGCAAAGAAACTGAATCTATTATGTTGCCCTAGCACTGACCTGTTTGGAAAGAAAAAGCAAATAAGACTTGGAAAACCTAGCTGAAGTGTATTACATCTGTTATGTACAAGTATGACAGTAGTTCAAAATTTCCTTTTGTGTTTGCACTGTTTTGGGGTGAGTATGTGTCTTCTCCCATACTTCTCTGGATGGGAACTGAGCTGCACTTTATGAAAAAGTAAATAAAAATGTATATAAAAAAATTACTGCTAACGATCTCCACTCTCACTGTATTGACAGTTTAGACTGTATGAGTGAGGTACTCCTCAAAATCCTACATGCAAGCAAAACACGCAGGGAGGAATATGAAGTGCTGACTGGCCTTTTAACATGATCAGCAACCGCACACACACTTATTAGCAAAGAATGAACACTGACAACTCTTACCAACAATCATTGCAGCAATACTAATTAAAAATGAGGGATCTGGAGACTGCCAGATGAATGAGATGACTAAAATGTACCTAAATTTAGACACTACAGGATTAACTTATTGCAAAAGAAACTGAAAGGGTTAACAGCTATTATCTTATAAAATGCAAAGGGTGAAAAACCAACCTTTTAAACAATAAAAGCAGTTACTTATTGGCTTTATCATCATTCACAGATGATCTAAGTAATCATCCTTCTCCTCCATTCCCATCCGGAGGTACAGAAGAGTAAAAAAAAATTGTTGTTCTTAAATATTCAGCTTGTTTTATTATCTTTATCTTCCTGCTGTTACTTCAGAAATAAGAACACCAGAAAGACTTACAGGCTTCAGCACTGAAAAGGCACAGAGAGGAACCTGCATTGCCTTATGCAACACCAAATCCTAATGGTCCCAGCTTCCACAAGCATAATATCATAGAATCTTCTGGTTGGAAAAGACCTTTAAGACCATCGAGGCCAACCACACCCATCTTCTGTTAAACCATGTCCCCCAAAAACTCATCTACTCGTTTTTTAAACACTTGCAGGGATGGTGACTCAACCACCTCCCTGGGCAGCTGTGCCAGTGCCTGACCACCCTTTTGGTAAAGAAATTCTTCCTGATATCCAGTCTGAACCTCCCCTCAAGGACCAACACCCCCAGGTCCTTCTCCTCCAGGCAGCTCTCCAGCCACTCTTCCCCAAGCCTGTAACGCTGCAGGGGTTGTTGTGTCCCAGGTGCAGGACTCGGCGCTTGATCTTGTTGAACCTCATCCCGTTGGTCTCAGCCCATGGATCCAGCCTGTCCAGACCCCTCTGCAGAGCTTCCCTTCCTTCAAGCAGATCCACACTGCCACCCAGCTTGGTGTCATCTGCAAACTTGCTAAGGGTGCACTCGATCCCTTTGTCCAGATCATTAATAGATATATTGAACAGGACTGGACCCAGCACTGAACCCTGGGGAACACCACTCTTGACTGGTTTCCAACTGGATTTAACTCCATTCCCCACCACTCCCTGGGCTCGGCCAGCCAGCCAGTTTTTCACCCAGCAGAGGCTGTGTCTGTCCAGGCCAAGGGCAGCCGGTTTCTCAGTCAGAATGCTGTGAGAGATGGTGTCAAAGGCTTTACAAAAGTCCAGGTACACCACATCCACAGCCTTTCCCTCGTCCATTAACCAGGCAACCTTGTCACAGAAGTGGATCAGGTTGGTCTGGCAGGACCTGCCCTTCATAAACCCATGTTGACTGGGTCTGATCACCTGGCTGTCCTGCATGTGCTGTGTGACAGCACTCAAGATGATCTGCTCCATGACCTTCCCTGGTACCGAGGTCAGACTGACAGGCCTGGAGTTCCCTGGGTCCTCCCTCTGACCCTTCTTGTAAATGGGAGCTACATTTGCCAGTCTCCAGCCAAGTGGCACTTCCCCAGTCAGCCAGGACTGCTGGTAGATGAGGGAAAGGGGTTTCAAGAGGACATCTGCCAGTTCCCCCAATACCCTTGGGTGTATCCCATCCGGCCCCATAGACTTGTGGACATCTAATTGGTCGAGCAGGTCTCTAACCAAGTCTTCTTGGAACATTGAGGGTTCACCTTCACAGTCTTCTGGCTCAGGAGGCTTGGAGCCCAGAGAACATCTTATCTTCCTCTTAAAGACCAAGGCAAAGAAGGCATTAAGTCCCTCTACTTTGTCCTCATCCTTTGTTACTACCATTCCCCTTGCATCCAGTAAAAGGAGGGAGATTCTCTTTGGTCCTCCTGTTGTTGTTAATATACTTGAAGAAACATTTCATATTGTCTTTCACTGAACTGGCCAGTTGAAGTTCCAGTTGGGCTTTAGCCCTTCTAATTTTTTGCCTACATGATCTCACCTGCTCCTTGCAGGTCTCCTGAGATGCCTCCCCTTCTTCCAAAGCTCATTATTTTCCTCTTTTTCCTTAGACCAACACAGAGCTCTCTGTTAAGCCAACCTGACCTTCTTCCCTGCCGACTCATTTCACGGCACACGGGGATGTCCTGCTCTTGTGCCACCTGGATTTCCTTCTTGAGGAGCATCCAGCCCTCTTGGGCTCCTTTATCATTTAGAATCGTCTCCCACTGGACTTTATCAAGCAGCCTTCTGAACAGTTCAAAGTCTGCCCTCCAGAAGTCCAAGATGGTGGTTCTGCTGCCCCCCCCCCCGTTACTCCTCCAAGAGCTGACAATTCTATCATCACTGAGCCCCAGGTGTCCTCCAACAGTCACCTCCCCCACAAGGCTGTTCACAAACAGCAGGTCCAGTGGGGCACCTTCCCCAGTTGGTTCACTCACCAGTTGTGTCAGGAAGTTTTCTTCTATACACTCGATGAACCTCCCAGACTGTTTCCTTTCTGCTCTGTTATACTTCCAGCAGACACCTGGAAGGTTGAAACTCCCCACAGGAACGAGGGCCAGCGATCACGAGACTTCTCCCAGTTGCTCGTAGAAGAGCTCACAGGTTTCCTCATCCTGGCTGGGCGGCCGATAACAGACTCCCATCACTATGTCTGACTTACTGTGGCTTCCACTGATTTTAACCCACAAGCACTCAACCCTATTGTTAGCATATTTTAGTTCTACACAATCAAAACTTTCTCTAACATAGAGGGCAACCCCACTGCCTCTCTTCCCTACGCTGTCCCACCTGAAGAGTTTATAGCCACCCATGGCAGCACTCCAGTTGTGTGGATCATCCCACCATGTTCCCGTGATGGCAATTATATGATAGTTTTCCAGCCTCACAATGGCTTCCAGCTCCCCTTGTTTGTTGCCCATACTGCGTGCATTGGTGTAAATGCACTTCAGTTGGGCTGTTATTTCCACCCCTTTCCTAAGTGGAATAGGCTCAAGTCCTGCCTGTCCACTATCGGTGGTTTGTAACCCACCAATAAGCTTTGGATTCTGGCTGCCACCTGGAGTGATGTTCTACACTTCCACTGAGGTGGCAGACCAGGTGCTCTCACCACCAGACCATCACTCAGAGCCTGAGGTGCCATTCCCATGATTCAATCTATTGAGCCAATTGATGTCCCCCTCCCCCTTCCAATCCAGTTTAAAGCCCTCTTGATTGGTCCAACCAACTTTTTAGAGAATAACCTTGTGCCCTTATGGGATAAATGTACCCCGTTGTTTGCCAGCAGGCCTGGCATGTGGCCAACCCTTTGTCGAAGAACCCCAAGTTCTGTTCTCCGCACCATGTTTGCAGCCAATCATTCAATTCCTGGCTCCTCCCTCTCCTTCCCTCACCATTCCCTATGAGAGAGGAGAATACTACCTGTGCACCTGTTCCCTTCACCATCTGACCTAAGGTCCTAAAGTCCTTTTTAATTTCTTTGAGGTTTCTAGTTGGTTTTTCATTCTTACCCACCTGGAAAATGAGTAATGGGTAACAATCTGTGGACTTGACAGATTGGTGAAGTTGTCATACCACATCACCAACTGAGGCCCCAGGTAGGCAACAGACTTCCCTATGCAATGGGATATTGGGAATATAACGAAAAGACAATGAATGTGCGATTTCCTAATAAAATACACATAATTAATAAAAATAGATTTTAAATAAAACTTTAGCTAGCCAGTGAACCTACATCGTAATTCTTAATTTGATTTTATGACTCTCCTCAACTTTACAAAATCCTCTGACTATTCACATCCCATGCCAACATTAGCACAGAAACCTCTCATTTACTGAAGCTGGGATTCTGCCCCTCTCTGCTTCATTTGTTCTACACCGACTTTCTCATTTGAAAAATACATTCTCTGTTTTTCCTCTCTTGCTAATATCAACCTCGGTCTGTTTTTAAATTTTAAAACTTCACTTTCGGGCAAAGCACAGAAGATCCTTGCAATACTACATTTTTATTTTACTGAAAGTTAAATCTTATACTTTGAAGAAGGATTGATATTAAATTGCAGTAACCTTTATTAGTTTATTAAACTACATTACACCCATAGTATTATTGGGTTATTTAAAAGTATCTGCAGTAGATAATTTAATCTTATAATGAAATACTGCACTACAAACCAGAAAATTGGCCAGCAGCGTCACAACTGCCCAAAATGGAAGTAGTCACTTCATCGTTCAAAAGGCCTGAAGCCCTGCCTTATCAGTCAAAAGCATCAATCAACACATCAATCGGTAAATTCTGCTCTTAATGTTTTGTACATAACAGTCAATAAACTGCAGCCTCTACTGGAGTGTTGTCACTGTAAGGACTGAGCTGCATATGATGCAATAAAATAATTTCTGAGATAGAAAAAAGATATCACTGATCCGAATGCTTGTGAAAATCGGCCCCAGTTTTTACATGCAGTTTTTCAAGTTCACTTTAATAATTCTGGGTGCCTTGTGCAATGCCCTGTGCTTTTTTAAATCAGTAAAATCTTCAAGTCGTTGGTTAGGGTAAAAATCTCTGTGAAAATCCAATGACAGAAGAAAGTACAACAGCCAAGAAATTCAGAACCTGCACACTTAGGCACCTATGATTTATTTTTTTATGCTGCAGATGACAAACCAAGAAAAATCAAAGGACCAAGAAAACTCACAGCACATTAGTCATTCTGTGCATTTGCAAAATACTGTTGAAATATTGATGCTCTACTTTAATGTACTGAAGTGTCTCAGTTTTACTGAATTCTTTCACTATCCCACGTCGTTGCTATTGTACAGCCAGATAAGGCTGCAATGATAAATAATAAAATTTGGGTAAATTTCCTTGAAACATAAAAAAAAATTTGGAATTTGAGTCTCTTCAGAAGTCCCCAAGGATTCAGAAGTCTACAAAGAGATTGTGTAAAACCTAAAATCAAAAGAAAAACTGAGACCTGCAGGAGAACTTGAGCATCAGGTTGGCCCTCTGGTTTCTTTACACCAGTAGAAACCAGTTGAGTGCCAAAGAAGATCCACAGATCGATGTTTAGTATTTGTCAGCAATGCCATCAGCCTGGGTTTTGCCCTATGGAAAGATGAAAAGCCATCATCCCTTTGCCTATGGGATGGGAGAGATAGGCAGGGCAGCTTGCCAGGAGGGATGCAGTTGGGAAGGGGATGTGTGCTGGGAGCACAAGTCATGGCCCTGAAGGTGGCCCATGTCCCACCACTCCCACTGGTTTCCCATGTAAGGGGAGTAAGGATCCCCACTGCACCACATCTTGGCTCCTGCCAGGTTTCTGCTGGCAGTGCTGCACTCGTAAATGCTTTTTATCCCTTCCTGAAAGGCTGCCAGGCCGTGCCCTGACTTAATGTATGGGTGGAAGCAGATACCTGGGAAGCTGCCACCAGCAGCCGGTGCGACAGCAACTGCCCAAGCCCGTCACAGAAATGGGAGCAAGAAGCATCCCTCGCCTTCCTCTGCTATTCAGGTATCTGATTTCTGCACTACAAACACATAAATTCCTACTGTTGAAAGACTCAGATTACTAGATTTCTTCTAGGACATAAGCTTTCACACTGTCTCTTTTCAAAAATCCTGGGGACTTCTCCTTCAAAAGCACAGCCAGCAAATGAGTTCTTTTAGCTATTACTTCAATGATTAATTCATCCAGTAAAAGAGAGACCAAGGGAATTTGAAACTAACTTCCCTACCTCGCAGGACCATGTCTTAAAAATCATGTTTTAGGCCTTTCCCTCTAGCAAACAGCTCATTTTGTCCAGCTTCAGACAGAATCCCTTAAAATTAAGCTAGCATTAAAAAACACTGTATTTTGCTACATCGCTTGCTTTATTCTTGCACCCATTCCATGCAGCACCACTCAGTTTCCTGCTTTCAAATACGTGTAATTTTACCAATTTAACTCTGGACTTAAATGGTCCATGTATATGCCTGCCTCAGGTTAAATTAGATTAGAAAATTTCAGCTGAAGTCTCTGGTTAAGTCTTAAAAGAAATTTTTCCTCCCTCGAGTTAAATAATTTTTTTCTGTGGGATTTCTGCTACTTTGCAGTCGGAACCTGAAACGTCTCAGAGCTCAGGTCCTGAATTAGGAACTGTCTTTTGCTACGTCTTAAGAAAATCTTCCCCATTAATATCTCCCTGTTCCTCCGAATCCCCAGATCCATTCAAGGTAAGGATTCATTGCTGGCAACAAATGAAGGAAATTCCAACAGTCTCTCACTGCATAATCCTACCTCCCTACAACTCACCCAACCTGATGCATACAAAAAAGAATCACATGGGAAAAATATTGTGGGATAATATAACTTAAAAGTTTGGTTATGCATATAGTCTTCAAAGCAGATGCCCAAAGGGCTCAAACTGTGATTTCACAGACCACCTTAATTTTGGAATTTTGCAACTTCTCAGTTCTGAGCTTGCAGCTTGAAGAACATTATTGCAACATCTTTTGAGTGTTATTATATATGCAACATTTATCCTTTAAGAGTGTTGACCTGCAGTAGGAATTATGTGGTGTCACATACATGACAGGCTTCTCAAGATTTACTGTGGATTAAAACTAAAGCTACATTTATAGAGTATCAGTTTTGGTTGTAAGTACTATGCTACTAAATAAACAGATTAAAGAACCCCACATGCTGTAATTTACACCCCACACACACACCATAAAATACATCAGGCTATTTTCTACCTCTGTTCAGGCTGGTTTTAGGCATTTCTGTAACAGGCTGAGTGGCCATTTTCTAACTTTCCAGTTCATGTCTTCGTGTTTACTTAAACACAATTAAAGCAATGGAATAAATGCAAGATCCCTGAAGCCAAAGCACTTCACTAGGTAACAGGAAGGCAGAAAAACTCCCAGCCTTCCATAAGCCCAACAGAAAATCAAGCCATGTATTAGTAGGGAGGCATTTTGCACTGTATTTATACAAGCAAAGGTACATTTAACAGCTATTAACAACAGAGATTCTCATTTGTTATTTGCCTTGTTTACAGGCCTTCAGAGTAAGAAAGAAAACAAGATCATATATCATGGCCTTCCAGAAACATTACGACTTCCTTTTATTCAGAGTAGTTAAGAGTGAACGGAAAATTCATTTAACATAAAACAAAGCAACATAATTCTGCTAATGCCAACCTCTACTTTCACTCTTTTTTAACTGTTCATTGAAGAAAATGCTGAACCCTCTGGGGCATCGAGTGTTTGCTACTGACCTTCCCAATTACTTCTTGCACAGAGACAGGAAATGACCTCTCCAGACACAGTATGAAGAAATACCAAGAAAATCCCGGTCAGGTGATAACAGGAACACAATTCTCTCAAGCCAGCAGAAGGAAAAGCCATTTTAAACCATCTCCCTTTCATTTTGCACCAACTCATACATGTCCTAAAATGCCAAGGGTAGTAAAACTCCCAGAAAGTTGCAATGCAAGTGAACCTGAGGGAGGTCTGATAAACCTCGTGGCACAGAAATGAAGGTCTGTCTTTAGAACTACCCACCACATTTCCACGTCAGGCAAAAAGTAAAGGTAAGACCAGCCTTTGGCAATTCCAGAGCAAAGCTCCAAAACAGTGTATTTTCAAACCCAGGAATATATATTATGCTTTGTGCTTGTCTGAATGCCTTGTACACTGCAATCTACTGGCTGACTTGCACGATTGCAGTAACTGACCTCTGACACCACGTCAAACTTGGGAAGAGCACTGCACCTCTTGAACTTGGAATTGCAAAATAATACACCTTTGGAAGGATCTCTGGAGGACTCAAGTCCAACCCCCTGCTTGCAAAAGGGTTACACTCAAAGTGGAGCAGGCTGCTCGGGGCTTTGCCCAGTCAAGGCTTGGACATCTTCAAAGATAGACTCCAGGGTCTCTCCAGACACCTCGCCTGCTATTTCACCATATCATTATGAAAATCCTTCTGCTGCCCAGGAGGCAGTTTGTTGTCCTAGACTTGCAACTGCAGCTTCCCATCCTTCCACTGAGCCACCTCCATAAAGCATCTGACTACCTCTCCTTCAACAGCTCATTAGGAAGCTGAAGGCTGCAACTAAAATGCCCACTGCACCCAGCATGGTCTTCTCCTGGTTGCATGAGCCGAGCTCCCTCACTGTTCCAGCCAGATCCTGACCACCTTCACCCACCTCCATGGGGCTCTCTGCAGCTTCTCAACAACTTTCCTGTGCCAGGGAGCCCAAAACTCTGACTCCAAACACAGTCTCACAACTACCACACTGGGAGCAAAATGGGAAACTTGGAACAAATGTCTCCCACAATTCCCAACGAGTATGAAACATGAGCAAAGTGAGAAAATCCCTCTCACTCCAGAGATGTGTCCACTACCATTCTGGAGCAGGCACTGACCTTGTACCCTTTTACCTCCAAGGAATTTTTTTGCCCTCATCAGCTACTCCAAAAGCCTCTGTCCCAGATCTCAAAGCTCAACACAGCTCCTGGTAATTTTTTGCTCTTTCTCCTTAGAAACACCTGCCTCCTCCTACCTTTGATAGCCATGAAAACATCATTAATTATGTAGAAGATCAGACCGCTGTCTTACACACGTCTGGGTTTGGACATTTTCAGTTTTGTGCTCCACACCATTGCACTCCTTTTGCCAACTGGATCGCAACCCCCACCTCAGTATAATCCTGCAGGCCTTTGCCTTCAAGGCTAGCAGCATAAAACTCACCATCGATCTTGACTTCTGGAAGCTGCTTCTAACTGCAGCATGGAGAATGCCAGCAATGCACGTACACTTTTATTTGCAAGTGGGATTGATTTCCCTGTCCAATAAATTTTGACCCCCCGACTGACTTTCTTCATATGAGGGAAAGCTGCTTCTGTCTTTGAACTTTTAGACTACATTTCCCCAGGAGAACTAAACTTTTCAAAGTTTATATTTTCCCTTAGCTTTAGCTACAGATACTTTTCCTGTGATGGTTCTCTAATGTCCAAGTCTCAGTGGAGGTGCTTACAACAAGGAAAATGGCTGATGCAACATTTTCAACCACATGTAGGGAATCATTGGTTCCTCCTCTTAACACAAAAACCCCAAATCAAATGATCTTCCTTTGATATTGCTCATCGCTTTGAGACCAATCCCATGCCCATTAATTATTTAGGAAATCATAAATCAAAGAAAAAATACTTACGATGGACTGCAACAAAGCAGCTTCTCCAAGAAAAAACATTTCAGAACGCTTCAGGACATTGATCAGTAAGTTATTTTTTGTCCACTATTTTTTTTGGTTGTTTCTTTTTTTCCCTCCCCTCAAGAACACCCATATGCTATTGATTATGTCTCAGTTTTACCTCTAGAAAAAAAATCTTCTCGGGTAAGTGCATGGCGTGACCCCACTTTGCCAGCCTGTGTATTCTCTTAAATTTAGACTTTACTGTCTTGGAATAAACTCTAGGCGAATGCAACAGAAATGAAATTATACTTATCAAAAGCAAAGCACTAAAACACAAACTTAAAATATGAAGGGATACAACATACTCTGAAGGAATTGTTCCTCAGTCGATCCTTCTTTTTGTCTGAATGCATCATAAAAGAATTTTTTCATTACTGAAAAAACATTTTGGCTTCTTTCATGGTTGCAAAGAAGGGTAATTAAGACTGTCAAGAAAACACATTGAACAGCTGTATATTGTTAACAAAGCACTATTATATGACTGCTCTGAATAAAACTTGGCATTTTAAACATTCACATTTCCTAGAAGTTAAGATATTTTTCCAAGCTCCACTAGATATCCAAAAGTATTTTTTCTGTAAATCTTGGTCATGATGTATCGGTCGTATTTCAACAGGATGATCCCAGTTTGAGAACATATCCACACACATAATGAGAAGCGGACGGGGGTGTCAGAGCTTCACCAAGTGAAAGCAGAGTCACCAAAAAAAAAACAAACCCAAAACTAAGCCTCCTTTTAAGGCAGAATTAGCTGAAATTTTCTTAGACAGCAGGTATGCCTGAAAACCAAATAAAGACAGAGTACTCCTTCCAGCCTGCACTGAAAAGGACCATTAAGGAATACTTACTCATTGAAGATCAGGTCTGGAGCAAAATAGAGGAACTGGCTGTTTGTGTGTTTGTACGATCTCCAACTCAGGGCAAAAGATGACAGACACATCCATGAATACTGAATTAAAGTAATTTGGTCCTCGAGAGGCAAGTTTCTAAATCCTGGAGAGCAAATCAGAAAACACCCATGAACTACCCTGCGCTCCGCAAGGGTTGGTCAATCCAGCACTGAATATATTGCTCATTATTTTTCTAGTGTTAATGAACAAGACCAACACTCCTAACAAAGTATAATTCTGGAAAAAAAATCACAATTTTTCATTCCAGTGACAAAGCATGTTTTCTTCTTAAGAGGCTATTATTCAAAATGAAAGCTTTTTAAATATCAATCATAGACATATGAAACAAACATTACACAAAAAATACCCACAATCTTCACTCAAATGTTCATTTCACACCCCTATGGGAGGGTTTTCAACAGAGCCCACAGACTAAAGATGTAATTTGTCAAGCAAATAGTTCATTAAGGTGAAAAAAAAACACCGAAGAAAAATTTCACCAGATGCCTCGTGGTCCTACCTGGAAGTATCTTTGCCCACTTCACCACCTGAATCATCTGCTTGCCCGCCAGGCGGTTTAGGGTGGAAAGCAGGTACTCTGCAGTGTCTGGCTTTGAACTGTCATATCCTGCATACACGATCTCAGGTTCAATGCTTTCAAGGATCTTAACAGGAGAGGGAGTAAGTGCTGGTGAGATAGCTGACATGTGGGGGACAAGTGCTGTGTTTACAGAGGGCTCGGTCACGGGCGCGATGTATGTCGTCCCTTCCTCGGGGCTCTGGGGTGGTGGCTGCTGCCGCTGCTGTGGCTGCTCCTCGTGCATCCCTTTCAATTTCCCCAACTTTTTGGACTTCCGGGCTGTGAAGACACAAGAACAAAGTCAGTACAGAAAGCTGGTGTAACCCAGGCTTTGCAGAGAACGGAAGCAGAGGTAGCATCTCAAAGTTCTCAAGTGGAACAGGTGCAGGACCTTAAGAAAGACCTCACTGCCTGCAGCATCGTTACACTGGAAGAAGGACCAAAATACATATATAAGCTTATTTTTATTGCTTTACTGGATGTTTTTATAAATGACAGACTGTCCAGTATCAGCCTCCATACAGACATGCATAAAACATCCCTGTTACTGTGGCTGGTGCTGATTAAACATTTCAGAAGCATATTTGTTTTGTACCTTGAATGAATCACTCATCACCTACAAGTCTGCAATTCATGTTCTCCATTGCAATGGTCATCAAAAGAAATCAAAAGAAATCTCCCTGCCAATGCCAAAAATTAGCAGGCCCGGAGCCCTCCTAAGCGCCCACCCTAGTTTCACTTCAATTTGAAATGCAGTCAATCCATTTTGAACAGCCTAGGGTAGTCAAATACCTTTGCTTTTGCTGTTTTGATACTTCACTAAGATCTCTGTCTCCTTCTCTTGAACAGTCCTGAAATAACACTAAAAATATCTACCCAGTTAAAAGAAAAAACACTGAGCCTCATTTAAGAACTTTATCACTGCTATCAATATTTCTTTAATGATCTGCCTTCCATTTTTCCTTTTCTTTTTTTCTTTAATGCCACCCTACCTACTTTTCCAAGTATTGTTAGAAAACATCAATGCTAGCGTGCTTCCAGTCTTTGTAGGTATGTCAGCCATCCTCTGTGGGTTGCCTTCCCAGTTTTGCCATGTGAAACACAGATATGAAAGCAGGCAGAAAGTCCGGCCACTGCCACAACAAAATGATCTTGTAGCATGAGGAAAGAATGGGTAAGGACAGTGCAATTCAATTAAAATAAACAAAAAAACACCAATAATGAACAAACTAAAAGCCCATCACGCCCTTTTTGTGACAGGAAGATGAAACTAAAATAATCTTGAAAATCAAGAAATAATGGACTAAATTAAAATGTTTGCAGCTCTTTCTCATCTATCTGTACACAGCTAAAACCCTTGTCTGGCCTTTAATCCTCCTGTGCCTTGATTATTGCAACATCCCTTTTACTGGGCTCAGTAAATACAAGTCTGTCTCATTCCTACTTGGAATACTACTGCAACATCCTTCTTAGCCCATGCCTGGTCCCAAGTCTACCTCCTCGGGTTTTTTCCTGTCATCAGTTCCACTCCCTACCTTTCCTTAAACACAGAGCCCTTTCTGCAGTTTCAGGATCCTTTCTGGCCAATCTCCATCCCACCTCTCCTCTCTTCTCCATTACCAAAATGTTCACCTCCACTCCAGCTCTGCGTGCCACTGCTTCCTGGGGAGTTTTCAAAGCTTGCTCTATATGCTTCTTCCTTCTCCTCTTACTACGGTATAGAAAATTCGCCCCAAAGATCCACAGAACTCCCTCATTAATCTTCTACAAACTCCTTAACTCCACATTTTAAGAAAACCTTCCTTAAGAGCGCAGCTGCTGTTGCCCTGAAACCACTGCTGGTGACAGCAGTCATTAGTGTTTTACTGCTTCCTCGAAACTGGGGCTGTCTGCCTGGAGCCGGCGGCTGCAACTGAGCTCATCGCGCCTGCGAGGCAGGATACAGACGCCCAGAGTCCAGGACAACGCACGCCCAAGCCCAACAATAGCTTGTTGTTTTCACACTTCCTTGCTGGGACAGTACCTTAAACTCTGTGGAGATGGCTCATCCCAAGGTCCGAAAGAAAAAACTTATTAGGGAAAACACAGGACATTGCTGCAGAAAACAGTGATGGCATCACTCGTAAACACAATCCTGAGGGTGCCCAGTCAAAGAGCTGCTCCTTGACCAATCACCTTCACAACCTGAATACCATTCGCTACCAGTGCAGCACCTACTGCACCGAGCAGTAAGTGCAAAATCTGCACATCAGATGGAAAAATGGAAGAACGATCTTCCTGGCTGATTCCAGCACCAATGTGGCTCCGGAGACCTGCAGAGAAGTTCAGAAATATCTGTGTAACTTTGATCGCTTCTCCCACAGAAAGCTGGACACCATTTCATTGATTTACCTACAGCATGGACGTCTGCTTTCAACATTTTCTTCATTTCTCTGTGTCTGCAAACATCCAGACCAAGCCAGGCAGGTTGGATTTTTTAATAAAACTATTAGATACACAAATAAAAGTGTGTCAGCACTAAGAAAAAGGTAGTTTAAAATTCCCTTGTGCAACTGCCCACATATGATTAACAAAAACTTCCCAGCTACCTGAAGCATTAGCACGGATTACATAGGGAAACACAGGAATCACTGCCATTTGAGGTTACAAGGAAGAGGTGAGATAAGTATCTGTCAGGAAAGATTTCACTGCAGCTGACTCTGTCTCAAGAGACAGGACAGATGAGGAGACCTTTACGAAAATCCCTTCCAATCCTAGTTTTTACTTTTCTATTATGAAACTCTTGAAAAAGCTCATTTAAACCATGAAGCACAACTGGAGGATTTTTCATCCTCCAGTGCATCAAGTTACATGGATGTTGACACCCCTTCCTCAAGACGCAATTTCCGTTCCTCATACCCAAAAAGCCATTTTACAAAGCAGCAGTTGATCAGACATTGTTAAAAAAACCTTTTCCCTCACTCTGCAAAACAAAACGGAGGGAGTCACAGGCAAAGCAGACAACTCTGATAGATTTAATTCTGAAAAGTAAGTGAAAATGCAGTCACACCTAAATGACGACATCCTGGTGAAATCCCCCTGAGCACTAAATACATTTTGCGTTTATATTAAAAAGGTAAAGCTGAACTTAAACAATTTTTAACAAAATAGATCCCAAAAGCAAAGCAAGGATGGACAAGTTCAGCAAAATACCTAATGATGAGTTAACAGAGCTACTGGCCACTGAAAAGAGGGTTAAAAATAAGCCTGAAGAAGTGGATAGAGATTAGTGCTTGCTGTTACTATTCAGTAAGTTTTATCAGGCACTGGTGGGGTTTTATTCTATTATCAAAACAGAATTAAAAATAAAGAACTTTCCATATCTTTCGTATTCACGGATACATAAAAATGCATTCTCACCATTACTGCGCTAGAGTAAGAAATGTATTGGTTTGCCAACTCCATCAAGTATCTAGCAACACAGATAACTGATTACATATTTATTAACATAAAATTTTGTATGTTCTATTCTCTTAGAGTTTTTCATTAAAAGGAAAAAAAGAAACAACATTCTTCCGTGTATAATACTGGCATAAAAACGTGTTTTAGTTTCATTTTCTTCCATTATAATGCCTTTAAAATGAAGCTGAGAAAAACATTACTGCTTGACAGTCATGTTTACAGTGAAGAAAACCGTATTTTTCATTTGGCTTCATGCCAGTGCTGTAGCTCAACTGGTTTGGTAACTCCCACAGAAAGCAACAACTAAAGATTAAATACAAAGTCTGAGCAGTACATATTCGGAGTCGCTCTTCTGAAGCTGTTTTTCACATTTGCTCTCCAGTTGCAATACCAACTATCAAACTGACAAAGCCACCTGAGAACTGGTGGGTAAAAGCCATGCTCATCAGGACTGTCGCGTGGAAATGTCCAAGAAGCCAAGGGCTCTCCCTGCAGACCAGGGGTTAGGGCATTGCACGTGCCAAAGCTGAAGACTGAAGCCTGTTTGGGGTTAGGACAAGACTTTCATCTGCACAGCCAGTAACTGCATATTCTCTAACTGCAGAACTTCTCACCCCTCCTGTTCAGCCCTACTGCGGCCAGGATATTGCATTATAGTCTTTGTCTTTTTAAATCATTTGAGATAGAGAAAGAGCTGAAGTAAAATACACAGTGAGAGGCACTCTGCAGATACACCTGTTAACCCCAAATATCTGACATGGCTGTTGTTGAATAAGTATTTTAGGCCTTGTATGTTGCAATAAAAATAATTAAAACCAAGATGAAACATCTGAAAAGTGACACAAAGTTGGACTTTAAAATGTCCAACAGACCTCCTCTGCAACTCTAACAATGAATTACAGTATAACAGCAGAATAAACAGGCTGCACACCCAACCACAAACAGCTGTCCCTATTCCTCTGGAAGTTTTACTTCAATTTAATAGAACAGGCACGTGTCCAACATGCTCAAAGAAAAGCCTGCAAACTCTGCAAAGCCACACATTGTTCCACGTGCTCGGAAGACGTCAATGAGAGCAGCCCCCAAACACCAGCTTGCTGGTCACCACCCTCAATGCCAGTCCCACCCGCCTAGCAAGGGCCAGCGGTGCTGTTGCAGAGGCACTGAGGAAAGCTGATATTATGCCTTATCAAAACCAGTTTAATGCAGTCTTGAGCACTGTTAAGATTGTAAGGTAAATTAGTGTCTTCCCCCTTTACAGCAGCCTTGGCATTATGATCTAGGAAAAAGATGGGACTTAACCACTTGAAAACAGCTGCTGGCAGGAGAGTGGGGTGAATCTGGATTTGGACAAGTGGTTCTTTAGTATCAACCCTTCCTCTGTAGGACTCCAGCCACAAAGCCAAAGCAGGCAGGCCTGCGATTTCGGGATCAGGAGTCTTCATGTCATCTGTGAAACACTGAGGAGGTTTCTGGTCATTCGCAAAAGCGGATGCCACTCTAGGTCAAATAACAGGACACTGACTGGATGGACCCTGTTGTAAATCTTTTTCTGAATACAAATGAACATCACCTACAAATCTGCGGCAGCTCCAGTTTTTCAAGATTAAGTTTGAACTTTTAGGGTAGCTACAAGACAGGTAAGGTGCTACACACTCTTTTTAAAGATACCATAGTAAACTAATACATGCTATACAAGTTGGGTCTAGAAGGAGATAATCTATACTCCCTTTGCCCTTAGGGAATATACACAAATTAAGTTAGAGACACAGACACATCTGACAACTATTTTTCACAGGCTCAAAATTAATCTTCATCAGCATTATTGTTAAAAAAATGGGATCCAAAATCCCAAAGAACAAAATCCTTTTGATAGTAGATAAAACAACACATAAATATCATGATTTAACTTAGCAGTTTTATAACAGAGCAGTATCTTGCTTGCAGAATTCTATCAGAGTTCAAATTTAGCAAATGAACAATCCAAAATGCTCAGCAAATTCATGCTGACATCCAGCACTCTGAAGTGAAATCCAGAGTTTAGAAAATTAGCCATAGTTCTAGACAGAGTGAATTACAAGACTTGCAATGATAATTCCCTGGAATGAGAGGGTTTTTTTCCATAAAATATGTTATTCTGAGCTTCCCTTGCTGCCCATCAGAAACCAGTTATTATTTGCATAGCTAAAGACATGATACAGAGCACTAAGACTTCTGTTTAACACATATGTAAAGCTCTGCTAGAGCCAGTACCAAACTGATCCTCACCCACCAGATCTTTATTCTATTCACGTTGCTGAATATATTTGAATCAGCAAGTGATACCAAAAGCACATTATAAGAACATATGCTACCTTTAACGTAAAGCAGAGAACATCAGCAGAAGGAAAGGGCAAGCCAAAATGGACACAGCACAGAACACAGAAAGCAATGGAGGTTTACAAAAAGAGGCAAAGGAGAAGGGTAGAAAGGTGCAATTTGAGCAGAGACATGCAAAAGACAAAGGGAAAAAAATCATGAAATACACGTCAAAGAAAGTATATTTTTGGATCATTTTGAAATATGTACAGTACTACGAGTGATCTCAGCAGACTAAGGGTAGACAACATGCTCCAGAACACGCCGTCCAACCACCTTTACCTGCATCAGGCTCTCCACACTGTGTCAGCCCACACCTGCATTGCAAATACTTGAGCTCCTCCATCCAGGTACCAACCTCACAGCTTGAGCTCTGCACCTGAGCTACAAACACCAACTCCTTCTCAACCTCAACAGCTCCCAGCCTTCTCCCTTCCACCCCATACCAAACACTTGTGGGCTTTTCTGCACACCCCTCAGCTTCTGCCTGACTCTCCTCTCCGAACACAACCTATGGCATCTCACTGCTGCAGAGTCACCAAAGGATCAGGCTGCCATTCCTCCCCTTGAGGCAGTTATTGACAGCCTTTGGGTAGACTCTCCTCTGAGCCCACAGGAGGTATATACTTTGTTGCTGGCTTCCATCTTTGTATAGAAAAATGCTCCATCAAAATGCCACTTTTCCTCCTCTAAATCTCTTCATCGTGTTTGCCTGGTGCCTTTGCCTCACTTACTTCAGTGAGCTGACATCTGTTCTCATTAGCTATTTTACTGCTACCACAAATAGTGTTACCCTTCCCCCAAATCTGTTGTATCTTGACATATATGAAAATTTTGAGCTATCTTGGGACAGACATTTTTTCACTTGAGCGTCTAGCACAATGGGTAAGAGACTTTGCTGAGAAATTTCTAGATAATAACACAGACATTACACATACACACACACAAATGCATGGAATAAAGTGAAAAGCAGTAACGCAAGCAAGATCTTACAGCATCATCCCATTGCTCTACAAAGTGTGTTCAGGGATGCACCCTGTGTTCTTCAGGAAACAAAGAAGGCAACAACCAAGACAGGACCCTAAAGCTTCCATAAGCCAACAACCTGATTCGGAAGCAAGTCATGGCTTTTCAGGTAGAGCTGTGGTAGATGGAGAACCTCTGAATGTGACCCTGAGCGCTGTCCCAGGCACAAGAGGAAGGGCCAGGCACGAGCCTGGGAGCCGCACGGACAGGCGGAGGCGAGATCGGTTTGACTGGACAGACCAAGGGCAGGGAGCAAGTGGAAAGTAACTCCTGAAGCACGGGACAAATCGGACAGGGACTTAAAAGAAGACTACAAGATTACTTTATCACGTAAGACACTATCAAAAGGACTTTGCTCTTGCAAAGCAGGGGCCTTTCAAGGGTGATTTCTGCAGTGGCATTTGGGATATGCTGAGGAGGCCAAGCAGCTTGCCTAAATACACAAAGAAAGGAAGACTGCAGCTGATGGGGAAGAAAACAAAGGCCCTGCCTTCACGTAGCAAAATAAATTTTAAAATACATTTCCAATAGCTGTGACCCAGAGGAGTAGAAAGTGACAAAAAATGGCATCACTTGCTGTGAGCTGGAGGAATCGGTATAGTTTAATTAACAAAGCAATGAAAATTCCCTTATTTCTTACCCTCCACCAGCAGAAGCAAGCTTTTACTGAAGAATAAGCCCAAAGCCAACGATTGAATTCAGAACAATGAAATGGTAGGCATAATTGAAATAATGACATAGTTTGGCATTGCCAACATCATTCACAACTGCTTACTAATTAATAAGTAACACTTTAATCTGTCAGGATTGGACAGTTTAAAGAACAAACGTGAAAGAAGCCTGATCTATGGGTATGTCACATTTTATTTGCCTTTGGTCAGCCCCTGCAAATACCCAGAGACATTCACAAATGAAATTCTTGCTCTTGGTTCACATTTAGTATACTAAAAAGGGAGGTAGAGCACAGATGAAAGAAAGAGCTTCTAATGCACATTTTCATCTACATAATTGTACACTATTTTCATTGTGTTCATTTAAACATATTTTGGCTCTTTATTCTAGCTGGATTTAAACTACTAATAAAACTGGCTGTAACTAGCTAAATATTTCCTGCTTATTCCTTTGCTTAGCTATATGACAATTTCAGAAGAGTCTGCATTTTGTTTTGTTTGGAATAGATTCTAATACATAATGCAGAGCAATGGTGCTCCGGTACAGCATCGTAAAGCTGAGAAACAATATACGTGAAGTAGTTTATCCTCTTGCTTTGAGCAGGATCAACTATACTTTGCCCAACCCAGTATGTTCTTATTCTCCAATAAAGTGAATTCCGCAATATCCCCATCTTCCTCCAACATCTAACGACTTGGCTTCCCCCCAACATCTCCAATGTTGCACTGTTTTTTCTGCAGTAAAGTTGATTTCTCTTCATCATTCCCCCAGTGTCCATAAACAACAACTTATCATTCCTGTTCCTTCTTTTACAGTGCTTTTCTGTACTGAAAGACTGGTATCATGGCCCTCTTAATGGGCTTCCCTCTTCTACACTAAAATAAATAGAGTTTCCTCAACTCTTGCTTACAGATTTATGGTATTTTTCTAAGCTAATTATCCTTGTTCCTTGGGCAGTCTCTAGTCTATATACACACCTTTCTTCAGGCACACAATATGAAATTTCAGGAACGAAGATTCAGTTCAGATGTCAAGGAAACCTTTCTAAATGTAAAGGTCTGTGAAAAACTGGAATGGATTACCAAGGGACATCGGAGAGCTTCGTGATGAGATGAGAGATGTGTCCATCAGGAAGCACACAGGTACTGCCAATCCTGCCGACTGGCACAGGAACACAGGTGACCCTTAAGGTAGTCTCACCTCCACCACCCTGACCTGCAGAGCTGAAAACTAGGCACAATCATCAGGCCCACAACTGCCAGCTCTGACAAGAGCAGAATAATGCCTCAGTACCAAACGAGACTTGCCTATTTTTGCAACCATTTTACATCACTGACACTAAATTTAACACACAATCATCACGCAACTGTGCTTCGTTCTTCACTGCAGTCTCTGAACAGCTGCTCTCAGGTATTTCATTCCTGCACACCTCAACTTGCACTTCTCAACATAACCTTCTGCACTGAAAATGCCATCACGCTGGTTTCACACACTAGAACTGAAGATGTTTTCGAATTCTGATTTTAGCTTCAAAATCTGTACATTTACATACTCACTCTCTGATTTTTTTTATGCAATCAGTAAAATTGTAGACACACAATGAAAAATTGACAGCCCCCAACAGGATCCTACTTCAGACGACCTTCTAGAGCTGACAGCAAACCACTCACACCTACTTTTGAAGAATGCTATTTCAAGTAACTACGCACCCCCTTAATGAGAAATCTCATTGTATTTTAATGAGAATTCTGCATTTCCCTCTGATTATTTTCTATGCCTAGAGATATTGAGTGGTGAAATACAAACACAGGGAGATGGGACCTCACGACAGCGCTTGCACACATCACATGGAACAGACCTGGTTCCTCTGCAGGATGGTGGCTTTTGCAAATAGGATTCAGGACTACGGATTCATAGCCGTGGAGATCTGCTTGCAGGGATGGCCTCTGCAGCACGGATACAGGAAGCAGCCTTGCAAAGATGGCACAGAAGCCATCACAGTTGCCTCAGAAAAATGAAGGTGAAAGCCCAGATCAAAGCTTGTGTATTTTGAGGTCTGACTCAACAATGAAGCTCAGGTTACCTACTTGTCTGGTAAGTGGGACAGTGATGTCCACGGCAATCAAGAAGGGAAGGTGCTGGGGAGAATTTGGGCAAGAGACAGAGGGAACTAATCCCTTTTCTAGCTGTGCTGGGCTTCAGTCTTTGCATTCATGAAGCAACAAAAGTGACAAAAGAAAGCTGAGTTCCAAAGTGCATTTTACAGGAATATTTAGGTTGTCAGGGAAAATGTCTAACACATTTGCTTGTTTCTCAGCAATCCTCAAAGTGATAATTAATTGAAAAATAACAGTTTCATAGGGGTACTCCTCCCCATGTGGGAACAACTTTTACCAAATGCCAATTAGTGGTTTCCTGTTAAAACCAAATCAAGCTGGTTTTGATAAAGCTTTTTAATGAGAAATGGCTAAAGTATGAAAATTTCCCCCACATATATTTCATATTAAATCCCAAACTAACATAATACAGTCTCACAGCTAATATTTTTTGTATATAGAACTCCCTCCTGTATTTCCTCATTAATGTGAAAAGAAATGTATTTACTAAATATTTAAATCATCCAATAAACAAAGCCTTAAAAAAGCTTACAAAAGAAAATTATAATATCGACAAAAGCAATCTTAATCAGCCCTTTTCAGATGCTCCCCAAAGTCATATTTTACTGATTATTTATTCATTCTACAAATGTATGGCAAATTCCAGGAATTCTGAGCTAAGCGTTGTCTACTGAAAGCATCAGTAATTTTGACTATTCATCATACAGATTTAAAGACTAGCAGCAAAACACCAACAAGGAATGCAAACACCTACAACGCCGGCATTTGTCGCTTGCAACACTAAGATATTTGCAACCATGAGACATCAGCAGTTTGAACTGCTACCATTGGCAATAGTTTGTTTAAAAACAAAGTTAGGGAAACTTTGGAGAACAGATTTTGAAAACTTCCACTGTAGCAGACTGAATGCTCTTGGCTATGATCACTGGTTTCTGCCTTGTGCCAAGCGACAACCTTCCTCCCAAGAAATCCATTCCCACCCAACCTTCTGCAGGCATTCCTTGTCCAAGTCTTCTCTCCCACTTTTATTTGGGTTGCAACCCAACACTAAGTCTGTTGCATGATTTATGCGCCCTCCATCCTGATCATTATACTCAGCCATCTCGATTTCCCCTGACAGGATCCTGCAGACATTTACTGCACACGACGACATCTCCTCCCCGTGTTTGTGCTGGAAACACAGGTACTCGACAATCCTTGCAGAGATCTTCAAAAGTGTCGATACGCAAACCCTGGCACAGCATCTCTCGCCCTGTGTCTTGAGTGCTCATGCTTCCACTCCATGTTAAAGAGTGTGCCATGCTTTAAATGCTAAATTTTTGTTCTTCCACTACTAATACTAGAAGTCAGCTTGGTAAGTGCTGCACTTCCCTCTATGGTCATTCTGGTTAGCTCGTAACGCACCACAACCCCATCTGCAGTTTTCCCAACAAAAATTTTGAGATACTTTGTCTCCTCACCTGTAAAATATTCCCAGTTTTTACCAACTCAGATAAATGACCTTATTTCTAATATGTTCAGTGCTGCTGGTCTGTCCCTCATCTTCTAGAAATCACTTCCCCACCTTCTGGAACAGTAATGCTATCTGTGAAATATAAATTGGTTGTTTATCTTCTGCAGTCATCTCAGACATATTTTTCACCATCCAGTTCATGATTAATCATCAATAAAAATAAAACAAACCATGTCAATCTAATGTTTTAATAAATCACCCTGAATATTACTGAAACACCCTGTATTCCAGGGAAAATGCAACCCTGCACTGTTACCCGTATGTACAATCTGAACCAGGGTGTTGCTCTGTGACTGACAGCATGGCACATTCCTAAATTCTCCTGAAGCTGAAGTAGTTGTGTATGAAGTGCCAATAATGACTAAAATAGACACATGCCTCTCTAAGAGAGAGGATGTCTAAGTGACATGCCTGAAGGCCCCCAGTCCATGTGCAGACAGACCCAGAGCTGCACATGAGTTTTCTCAGCTCTCTCTTTCCAGTATGACAAGTGCAGGGATTTGAGGGTGGGAGAGTTCTTCCACATTGTTATCTTCTCTAATTCCTCCTGACAAATCCCCTTCCTGTCCATTCAGGATATACTGGTCTTGTGAGCCCAGTCTTCCTCCTTGTGTACCTTCTGCAGGCATATTTCACAGGGAAGATGATTTCCATTACTAAAACATTAGGGTGCCAGAAGAAACGGAAAAACTGATGGCAAAGAACCACAAAAGCACACAAATCACCAGCACCAATTTGCAGGAAGATGAGTGGCACTGGGTGGCTCAGGAACGCTTCATCCAGTGCCTTCACTTTGCCTTCCTATTTGTTAAACACCACCTTCTTGTCTGTTGTGTATTTCTAAGGCTTAAATGTGCTCAGCTTTTTCTTCATAACCTGCTGTGGATCATTCTTCTTACTAATATTAAAGCCTGCTTTTGAAACAAGTATCCTTGCCACTTCTCACATGTTTTAGCAGAACAGACACTACCTCTGGAAAGCTTTTCACTTAGAATTATTAGGGACAAAAGCAGGAAACAAGATTCAAAGCAAAACACAAGTTCCTAAGGTAATTCTGAAGCAAAGTACGTATGAGAGGACAAGGGGAAAGAACAACAGATTCACGTGCTAAGGCACAATCTGTGATTGAATAAATTTTCCTTGTGACATTAAGGGAGTAAACCACAGCTCTCGAGTCAATTTAAAACCTGCGAAGTGCCAAAGTAGCTGACAGAAGAAAGAGCACATGACTTGCATAGTCTTAGCATCATCGCTTCTTCAAAACATACTGCCACTCAGAGGACAGAGCTACAGAACAGCTCATCCAACGAGGATCAGAGATCTAAGAAGTCTTCTTGTATATGGAAAGAACATTTTTGCATTTTTTTAGACTTGCACATGAATTAACCAGTGTAACTCCACTTACCTAGTATTAATCACAGTCTGGAAGAGACCTGGGACAGTTGCACGATCCATCCTCTTGCTCAGACCAGAGCCAACTGCACCCTCATCTCTCCTGACAGATGTTTTTCTCATCTGATCTTTAAGATGCCCAATGATAGACTCCATATCTTTCCCAGACTATCCAGTCGAGGGCTTCCCTGGTAACAGATACTCTTCCGTTTCCTCACCTGCATATTCCTTACTGCTCATTACTTCTTGTCCTGCTTTTCACAGACATGGAAAGCAGATCATCTCCTTTTTCTCTTTACCAACACGTGTTGCTAAAGCAACACTTGTTGCCCTTTTCTCTTCAAACTTTCCCTTTTTTTTTTTGACTAAAGAACACCAATTAATTCAATGTCTCCATCAGCCAGGTTGTAAAACTACCGATTGCTCTCATTCTCTACTCCAGGCTCTTTTAAACTGGTCCACAGCACACTTCCAGGCAACTAATGAGGGTTTCAACAAAAAACCACTACTCAGCATAGTGACCCACCATACTTTGGCCAAGGCTGTGTCAGCCATGTCAAGTTAAATCTTTACACCCTCTTACTCAGGTGGAAACTCTCTGAAGCAATGGCTCAGCAGAAGCTAAAAGGGCAAGTTCCTCCTGCTCCTTCAGCTTCTCACAGTGAAGGGGAAGTGAGTAATGGAATCACACCACTGCAGACCACAGGCGGAGGTTTCCGAACGGCTCTGGTGATAACCAGCAGCTCTGGAAAGAGGAACGGGAGACATGGATATGCCTTCATAGCAGGGACTACACTTTTACTGGGGGGAAGAGCAAAAAGGATAGAGACTTAGAGCACTGTGGGATTCAGGGGGAAAAAAAAAAAGAAAATATTGCCAAGAGCTCCATGTAGCAAATTTTGTAAACAATGAAGTACTCTGGACTGCTCCAGCACTTCCAGACAAAGCAATGAACAGAAGTGTTACAGGCTTGCTTGCTTTTATCTTTGCTGCTCATACAGATGCCTGAACAGCAATTCATTTCAGCAGCCTCAGGAAAATCAGTTGTTAAATTGAAATGCCATACAAGACAGAGAAGTGGCACAGCAAGGCACAGAGGAAAAGGGGCATCAGCCTTGGTCTGGAGGAGTCCCGAGTCCACAAACCTTATCTACCCGGGCAGCATCCTGGAGGTGCAAGCTGGAGCCCTGGGAACAGACAGAAAAGCTCACGGGCACCAGAGAGGGGACCCACACGAGCCAGCCAGCGACTGCCTGGCAGAAGGCATCCAAGTAAGAGCCAGCCCTGGGCTTCAGTCGTGTTGCCCAAAAGCAGCACAGCAGTGGGAGAGTTTTTGCACCTCTTCTGGGAGAACCTAAATCTCCCCTTCAGAGAGCAGTGATCACACCTCCCCATTTTGTGTTTTGAACCTAAACAAGACACCACGTATGGAACACGAACTGCCCAGGAGAAGTGTAACCTCGGAGCCTGTACCACGAGCGCTGTGAACTGCTGGAACCAGACAACACCCCGTCCAGCCTGCGCACCCCGTGCCCCACGCGGCACGAGGCAGGCTCAGCTGGAGCCTCTGCAGGGCTGGCACGCAGGGGGGTGACGCCGTCAGTGGTGTGATGGGGCCTCCAGCAGCCAGAACTGGCAAGTCTGGAGGTCAGCAGACCCATGCCAAAAGCCTGAAAGGCTGTTCCTGGAGGAAAGACAAGCACTGCTGGTAGCTGGGCACTCGTCGGAAGGCGGAGCTGAAACCAGAAAAACTTGAAAAAACAAAGGAGGACTGAGAACATGAACCTGAGGAGGAGTTGGAACAAGTATTGCGGGATGCGAGCTGTAAGCTTTCCAACTCCAGCAGTGTCTGCTTGAGCCACCTTTGCATGTGAAACAAAATCAGCAGCAAAACACAAAGCACAAGGACAAACCTTCAACACCGTTTTTAAATCGATGCCTGGGAGCTTACTCTGTTAACCAGCCCTCTTCAAAATTCTGCATTTTTAATCATCATTCCCAAACACAAGTGACTATTTTGACAGTTACCTACAGTGTTTTTGAGGATGGTTCAAGTTAGAAGGTCACACTGAGAGCAAGGCAAGAGCTTTTAACACGGAGGAAGACGAACACAAAAGTAGGAAAAGTCCATTGCTGAACAAACAGATCCCTACAAGATCCAAACCAGCAGGATTGAATTTTTGTTTTTCACAAGGTGTTGCTGCACTACCACCTCACAGCAGCATCTTAAGGTCCTCTTCTGAAGAGTCACCAACAGGAATTCCATGCAGCAACATGAATATCCCTTCTGATCCCTCTTATGAGTAAACCTACAGGACAATCTGGGAGATCCAACAAAACCACAACACAGGAGAGCGCAGTTGCAGTTAAATTTAAGGGGCATTTCAAAATACTTTGCAGTTAAAATTTAAATGAAAAATAAAAGTTAACCATACAGGTACCCCAAATGGCTTCCGTTTCTTACACACCGGGTTGTTTTTTCCTTTTGAATTCATGAAACCATGGTTAGCAGAAAGCAGCTAAAAATGTTAAAAGAAAACCAAAAGGATACCTTTTTGCTACATCGAATTTTTTCTTAGTTTTCAGTTTTCTAGTACTCATGTTTTTACCCTCTTCCTTTTCTCCCTATTTCCTAATAAAGGAATAATAATTATATATATCACATAATATGAACTAACTGAAAATAATACTGCAGCTTTAGAGCACTACAAGTATAGGTTATTAAACAAAATGGGAAGCTGGACAAAAAGGTGAAGTACTGTATCTAATTACTGATTCTCTCATTTAATCTGTTTTTAAGATTACTGAAATATTTTAATGACTAACAAATGGGGATATCTGCAAGTGAAGACTACAAACACACACAGCATCACAAGATGAAGAGTCTGATACATGTAAACATTTCCAAACCCCGAGTCAAGTTTCACAGCAGTCTCTGTACGCAGAGTGATGAACTAGGCAATTGGCAAGGTGAAATCGATTTCCTTTCCCTTTGATATCCAAAGAGTACTAAGTCTCAGCAGTGTTTTAGGTGGGAGTGGAGGCAGAAAAGGACTGCAGTCTGACACATTACAGACCTCTCAACGTTTCTCTGTCCCCTAAGCACGCACACGGCACAAGAGGGATCTTCTCTGACCACACAGCAGAAGAGCGAGGGATGCTTGGTCACCAGCTCACATCAGAGGGGCAAGATGGTGGTTGGGGGTGTCCCCTCAAGTCACATCATATAAAAAAATTTCCCTTCTCCAGGCTTCAGCACAGAGCAGGAGGGAAGCCAGGAAGCGCTGTGCCACCCTGGTAGCAATGCAGCATCCCTTCCTGGGTGCAGCTGGTGGTGGCACAGGAAACCACGCCGAGCACAGTGTGGAGCTGGGGTGTCTCACTGTGCCCCACCCCACCCTGGGGCTGCCACGAGAGAAACCTCAATCAGGAACAGCAGCTCGAGGTGGGAGCTGGATGCAAATGTCTCGTGCAGAAGTGAGAGACTCGACAAATCTGACCACAGCACATGCTGGAGGAAACTTCATGGAAGTCATTCTGGTCTGTAATTAACTAAAAATTAATTACAGAATCTTGAAAAGAGCATAAACCAAAAATGGGCCAGCATACCTTCATAGTGCAGTTGCTCACTCTGAATCTCTTCCAATAATTAAGTCTAGCATATGGCACTGGAGTTAAAAAAAAATTAAAAAATCAAAACAACAAACAAACTGCGATTCCCCCAAAAGTTTTGGAGTCCTACTTGTCCAAGGGATATGTTTGTCTGCAGTGCACACACTTTCTAGAAATGAGGAGGGTGAATTAACCTGCTATTTGGCAACTTCAGCTTTGTACAAATTACAGGTTGCAGACGCTTCTTATAAAATCAGAACAAAAACTGAAGAAAGAACATAATTAGGTAAATTATTTGCTGACTTGATGAATAATTTTCTAAAGATCATTAGAGAATATAAGAGCTTGGAAAATGCTCCAATTTTTCAACAAACAAGAGGATGAGGTAAACAATAAAACTGCCAAACTAATCTAGTTGAGCATTCATAAAAAGGTGTATTTTGTATCATAGAATTACATGTATTTTCTAAAAAGTACTTAAAAGCATGGCATGCTGCCACACACCAAAATATTGTTTAAAACAAAAAATAAAATCAGCGTGCTGGGAAGTAGAATATGTGCCATCCAAACAAACCTGTAACACTTTGATGCAACGAACAACAGAGAGAACATTTTAAAAACTCTGAGAAAGAATACAACCAAAAGATTTAAAAAAAGCCAAACCCAGAGAAAAAAGGTCAGTGTATTAATCACATATTGTGCAAAAATGTGCTGCAGGAAACATGGAAACTCTCTTTCTGATTTCCAGTTTTTGAGTACCGAGATTGAAATCTTCACTAACAGTAGGAAGAGAATCACAAACTTTCAAATTACAAAATTTGCTTCTACACGCCCGGTTGTAGTAACCCAGAGGAGCTGGGTGGCAGCCTGGATTCTTTCACTCCCATCTGTAGATGGGGAGAGCTGCAAAGAAGTGAAGCTCTTTTCCGGTCTATGGGAGACAGGACCTTTTCCCTAAGGGAACACTTCTTACAAATCATCTGGAGGTTTGTATTTTTTTTTTAATAGAGGAGATAAACCACTATAATATGTACAAGCAGAAAAGAAAAAGTTGTCCATGGCTTCAGCAACCTGCACACATTTGAGCCCTGAGCTATGCTTATGACCCTTTTGCATATCATTTTACTCTGTTTCTCGTGAACCAAGCTCACAGGCATCTCTGATGCAGTTTGTCTTCTGTGTTTACCTTTGCTTCCATTTGAAGGGTGAGAGCTTAAATTAGATCTACTGCACAGAGAGCACAGCATTGTGCAGCGTGACTCAGCTAGAGAGAGTACTATGCTGCAAATAGGACTTAAACTAAATTGCATTTATAAATTCATTTTCCTCCAGCTCCTTACTGGTCACGTTGTCTAACAAAATACTTGCACATTTTCCCTATAAATCCAAATTAGAAACAGGTAAAAGCCCATTTTTATTGGAGCAATGTATATTCTTGGCAAAACTAGGCTGACCACATGAAACTATAAACTATGATGTATCTTCATAATATGAGTCTACTCAGTCTATTCAAGCTAATTATGAAAAACGTTATTTAATACCAAACCCTGGAAGTGTCTATGAAGAGAAAAATTACTGGTTTCAAATATGCATTATTATCTCCTCTTGCCATTTTCATCACCGTTTTTGTGATAATCTCCACCGTATCAAAACCCTCCAACAACTGCACACAGAAGTTCCCAAAATTAAGTCTGAGATGCTGCATTGCTCCTCTGTAGATGCCCAATGCAAAGCTCACCACCAGGGAAGGATGGCCCAAGTAGCAAGTGGCCTTAAGCTACCAACATTTCTGGCCAGACCCAGGCTGGCTCAAAGGTGGAAAGGTCCGTTAGAAGAATCTGGTAGCCCCTGGGGCCCTCTGATAGCAACACCATCTCTGGGCTGCAGGCAGTTTACCTCTCCCCAGCAGTCCTCCCCTCCGCCTCCAACCTGGACTCTCTCCTGGACCATGCAGAAGGCACCACGTTGCACTGACATCCAGAGCTGCTCCCCTACTCCCTCATTGATTGTAATGACTGAAGGACCTTTTTATGCCATTGTAACCCCTTTATAAAGGGATCAAATCAGGAGTGACAACTTCACTTTGGTTTCTCTACGTGAAGACAATCCCCACCGCAGCTAAACCGCAAGGCGGGCCAGCACGACAGCTGTGCACCGCAGAGGCAGGCTGGGCCTCCCAGCTCAGTACACACACCACCACCTACAGCCTCCAGCACACCACCAAGCCCCAACACAAGGAAAGAGTCTCCAGCACACTCCTCATTTACAGCACTACAGCCAAGTAAAAAATAAAACAAATCAAAACAAAAGCAACCCCCTCAAGCAAAGTTTACCCCTCCCTTCGTCTGTTCGTCAGACCCAGAGGCACATGCAGAAGGTCACCCAGTCAGAGGGCAGCCCTGCACTTTCCTCCAGCACTGAGCATCCAGGCCTGCCCAGGGACACAGGGCCAGAAGAGCTGCTGGTGCTGCACAAGGCATGGCAACAAAGGGTGCCCTGCACTGGCTGCCGTCCGGCTGTAGCAAGATTTCCAGCACTCCAAAGCACTGGGCTTCCTGCTCCACAAACATTTTCAGACCTTTTTTTGGCAAGACGGAGCTACCACTGCGGAGCTCCTGTTCCATAAAACAAAGATGCCCTTCTGCTGCCTTGCCAGGTTCAATAGCACAGACCAAAATCAAGGGAAAGACACCAGTATGCCACGATCTGGTCCCATATTCCTCTGGGAAGCAGAAACAAGAGGCCTGGGGACAACACATCATCTTGGAACTGGGAGAGGTGTTGAAAAGAAAGTCTTAACAGAGTTACTTTCCCCAAAAAACTAAGAAGCAGCTTGCTTGAGTATTTCTGCCAGGAGACAAGACAGAAAAAGAAGTCTGGGAGGTAGAAAAAGGTACCAGGCAGAAGCCAGAAACCAGGATTTTGCATATAACCTATGAAAGACAAGAAGCTAAATCTGTCTGTAAAACTAAACTAAGCTACTAGAAAGCAGGTCCAAGAGGATAAGGAGCAAATTGCAAAATAGGAAACTATGTGGAGGAATCAAGTGTTAAAATTTTCTGGGATAATAAAAACATTCTAACAGAAGGGTCACTCTGGGCATCAGGGAAAGGATCCATAGTGGTATCCACACCACTGCTCACAGACAATACAATAAACCTAAAAGATGGGGGAGAAAGTGTTTATAATTCAATTTGCTCAGGTCTTGAAACAAGACACCCACTGAAGCACAGCCAGAATAGTACAGACATTGCAATTGAAGAATTAAAACCAACAGGAAAAAACACTATTATAAGTTATGCTATCATATAATTTCTAAAATACTTTTGATAATTATTAAGAAAATGTGTTGCCTTTTTGTTGTTGGTTTACAAATGATGAAGTAACTGCATCAAAATTATTGCATATTTGAAGAGTCGCAGAAATAAATCAATAAACTGTTGAATAAGCAACTTAACAGTTGAGAACTTTCACTATGTATGAATTCACTTTCATGATGATGTAAAATGTTCTGCGGTATTTCAGAGTGCTCATCAGCAAAAAAAAAAGCAGGTAACACTTGAAACCTTAACTTTTTTAGCTATATGAGATTCCACTAGAATTACTGTCATCATAAAACACCCACTTTTCTTTTTTTCTGAGCCATAAAATACATATCTCAAAACCCCAATTTAGAATGACAATAGAGTTTATTAGCTATTAAGCACTTCTTCAGGATAATTCCACCTTAAACTTTTGAAATTATGCAGCTGTGAGAACTATAAAAGGGCTGCACATTTCCAATGTTTTTGCTTATTCAAATTAAGAGACCAAACCATTAATATTCTGCTTACCTCCTAAATTCATTCCAGCCTGCAGACATTTCTGTAATCGACAGGCTGGGCAGTTCTTCCGTCGAATTTTATCAATGATGCAGTCATTCCTTCCCGCACACAGGTAATTGTGCTGTCCTGAATGAACCAAAACGAAAACACATTATTAGAGGATGCATCTAAATAATTCAAATTTGTTCTTCTCTGTTGTTTTGCAGTCATTTGGAGCTTCTTATTAATACAGACACTCCCAATTCCATTCTTTAGTGTTCCCAATAGTCTTGTGACTTGTCATGCTCACTTGTCCGTGAGCATCTCCTCTGTTTAACTTGCAAAAGAGTTTTGGTGTGTCACCTATAAGAGAGATCTCATTACTTTTTTTCTAAGCAGGACAGGAATTTTTCTTTTTGCAATAAACAATTGATCGCTTTGAGCTTTTCCAAACCTTCTCACACGTGCCTTATCACAAAGGGAGTCTGACAAAACCAAGGGCTAAAGTAGTTCAAGGGGTCCACAATCTAAAGCACAAATGCAAAATAGAGGTTAACCTTCCCAATACACTCTGCTCTCTTCAACCAGTACACTGAGTGTTTGATTTCTGATTTTATCAGCTACATACGACACAGCAGAAGGTTTCTGAAAGGTTTACCAAAACAGGCTTAAATCACAACTGTATTACTTCAGTTCTGTAAAGCCCTACGGAAGCACTCCTGAGCAGACAGCAGGTATTTAACACACAACATTTAGCAGAAGGGAAATACATGGCAACCATCGAAATAGGCTGGCATTTAACAACTTGGATACTCAAAAGGCATTTGGCTTTGTGGGAGGAATATAAGTAGAGCAAGCGGATGCAGTGTATCAGACGAGGGCACTGCCACGTGGGCTTTTCAAAGGAAGGGGCTTGAATTTGATGTGGAAAAATAAAGGAAGAGAGAGGCTGGTGCAGTGAGACAGGAAAAGTGAGAGGATAAGATTATTTTAGCTGCCTTGATCCAGAAATGGCACAGGGGGACCTGGGGCAGCCAGAACAAATGGTTTGCTGCAAATGCGACAAAAAGTAATGAAGAGAGTTTCCAGAGGAAGGATGAAAGGAGAGGACACAGCACCCAAGTACAATGGACAGTAAAGCAAGCTGCAGGGCTTGCCAGTGTGTGAAGCTTTAGACATAAAATCATAGAATGGTCTGGGTTGGAAGGGATCTGAAAGATCATCCGGTTCCAACTCCGCTGGGCAGGCACACCTCCCATCAGACCAGGCTGCTCAAGGCCTCATCCAGCCTGGACTCAACACTTCCAGGGGCATCCACAGCTTCCCCGGGCAACCTGTGCCAGTGTCTCACCACTCTCATAGCGAAGGATTTCTTCCTCATGTCTAATCTAAATCCTCCCCCTTCTAATTTAAAGTGATTCCTCCTTGTCCTATCCCTCCAGGCCCTTGTAAAATCCCTCCCCAGCTTTCCTGGAGCACCCTTCAAGTACTGGGAGGCTGCTCTAAGATGTCCCCAGAGCCTTCTCTTCTCCAGCCTGACCAAGCCCAGCTCTCTCAGCCTGTCCTCGTAGCAGAGGTGGTCCAGCCCTCAGACCATCTTTGTGGCCTCCTCTGGACCCGCTGCAACAATTCCATATCCTTCTTATGCTGGGGACTCCAGAACTGGAAACAGTGCTTCAGGTGGGTGGGTGGGTGTTCTTGTGGTCTCACAAGAACAGAGTAGAGGGGGAGAATCACCTCCCTTGAGAATACATTTGGCCTTCTGGGCTGTGAGGGCACATTGCCAGCTCTTCGAGCTTCTCAACAACCAGCACCCTCCAGTCCTTCTCTGTAGGGCTGCTCTCATCCCTCTTTAACCAAACATGTTGATGCCAATGACCAAAGCAAGCACCAGGTGTGGGTGGGGAAGCCCAGGCAGGCTTGACAGTGAGGACAGACCTGCTGTAGTACAGGAGGCACAGAACATGCTGGCCAAGATATTTTCCACAGGAAAGATTCATGGGACACGGGAGATCTTGCTTCTGTTTTAGGCTCTTTCAGGAATTTGCCTTAAAACTTCAGATGAGCAATTTTCTATCTCTTCATCTGACTTCTCTTCAACCCTTACCCAACATTATCTATTCAGGCTGTCGACAGAGGTTTTGGCTGCTGCTTGCATCTCTTCACTGAGCATCTCACACAAAGAGAACCAATCTTATTTGAGTAAGTGAAGTGTTACTGTACCACAAAGGTACCAACACTTAGATAATGCTTTAGATGTTTAAACAAAAAACAGATGGCCAAATAAGGGTTTTTATTAAGGGACCTTACCTAGCACTGTGACACAGATGAGAAACAATAAAACACAGGCAAAATAATTCATGAACTTATGAAGTTACATCAGGCATAAAATCAAGTTGCACAATGCAGTGGCGGCACCAGTATCCATCAACTGGACTTTAGGTAACATGGCTGAAGAATAAATAGATAAAATCCTGAGCTAATCACAAAATTTAAACCTGCTTATCACACAGTGTTTATTTTATGATGTATCAAAAAACAGATATGAGAGAAACATCAACTTAATTCCTATTTATATTTTTGCTCTGTACTGAGCACATCTGATGAAATGTCACGCAGAGAGCATGAAAGTAAAGTAGAAAACAAAAGTGTTTAAAATAATGATTTGCAGTCTAAAGATGGTTTATAATGCCCTTGCAAACACTGGAATATTGTCTTTTTGTGGGAAGAGGGGAAAACCAGTTCTTTCCTGCTAAGAAAGTGAGTACGATTGCTCAGTGCTCACACAATGTCCTCTGCACGTCACACAGTACTGCAATACCATTTTTAGACTTCCCCGGGCGGGTGCAGGTTATTCATATGACAACACATCTCCAATGCTGCAAAATGAACCCCACTGGAGAATCACCCTGAAGGCAGTTTGCTCGATGGAACTGTACACCTGTTAAGCCAACATTTTTCAGTACTCCTTTCAAAAGTGTTCAATGAAAAGTATTTAACATTTAGGTATGCCAGGATAATTACTTGGGTCACATTTTTTAAAATTGTGGAAATGGTTATTTGACTCAATCACTGTCACACTGTGACTTCAGAAGAAATATTCCCACAACAGCAGAATACTTCCATAAGTCATCCTTCAAAACTGTTCAGGTAGCCTGCAATTCTTACTTTCTGGCCTATCTACTCTAGACCAAATAACTTCAGAAAACCTAACAGTCAGGGTACATAAATTTTTCAATCATGCATCCCTGAATACTAATGTATGGTACAATATCTGTAAGTAATTCTCCAAATAAGCAAGGCAAAAAAATTCTTTCCAAAAAGCAAATGTCTTCTTGTCAATTTCTAAAAAAAAGAAAATAATCAAAGTCATCTTAAAGCTTACATTAATAGAAGCAACCTGGAAACCCTTAAAAAACAGATCAGATCAGCACCAGACAAACCCTCTATGTAGAGTACGGTTAGAAAATAACAATGAAGAGTTTTTCAGTCAACAAGTTGATCCTCTACGATGAAAAAAATGGCTTCAGATTTCCATGCAATCACATAATGGTACATTTCAAATAAAACCACACCCTGAAGAGCCCTAGAGGTCTTGAGAGCTGCATTAATTCCAGATAGGTAGGTTTTTCTTTCAATTCTGAAGCTGAGGAGCATCAGTGAGGCTCGTGCTACACAAACAGGAGACCCTGGATCATTGTGAGCGTCTTTGCTTTAAGAACTTATCTTACAAGATCTCTGTGAGGTGGTGGACACTGTCCTGCAAAGAGGGTAATGTTTTTGTGGTGCTACATCTCCAACTCTTCCAACACACGTACTGATCTGCTGGTGAAGTTTGTGTTTAGCTTAATCCTTTCACTCTTTTTATCCAAGTTAATCACCCACAGGTGGACTGGAAAGTGACAGAACAGATATTGAATTCTCATCTCCCGTGTGCTAATGCATTAAGATGAAAGTAATTTTTACATAGGCCACCATTAAGTGCACTTACATGAGCTAATTCCTGTTCCATCTAAAATACAGAGTTACAAAAGATGCCACAAAAATTTCCTGTTCAAAATAAATAATTAATAGGCACTACACAGTCACATACTAAGACGCAGCAGAGATCTATCTTATTCACAGTAGACCTAGAGGAATATTTGAGTTTGCACTTTCTGGGTTATTGTGTCACTATACACCACAGAATGACATACCCAAAGGTATGCACAAAAATAATGTTTCCAAGTCTCTCACCTGCAAAGGCTCTTAAATTCCCTGCTTTTATAGGCTTACAAAAGAAAACAAAATGGAAGGATTCATGAACTTCAGTCTTCCCTCTTACTACATTTTCTTGAACAAGCAACATCCAGCATCAAAGCAGGGGAGTAAAACAGTTGTTCTTATTTGGCCTACGAATTACTGCTAAAAGGAGGCTGCAGCAGAAATGTGCAGCAATAGTTGTGCCTTTTCCCACGTCCAAACCCCAGCACAACGACTGAGCCACCGCTCCCAAACACTGACTTGCAATGATGAGCTCATATACCTGAGCAGAGCGCTGCTGCACTCTTCAAGGGGCCACAATATTTCCAAGCATCTAAGGCTGCAATAAGAACGGGGAATAGATATTTCTTCTTAGTAATATTTCTGTTACTAAGGAAAAATTAGAAAATTACAGAAATTTCTGAAATATTACACCTTTTATCTTCATCTCAAAAATTATTTTTTCCCAGCTTTCTGAAGTTTAAGTCAGGAACTGCAAATCATTATTGAGTCTTATGTTTCTGCTCTCGTTAAAATAGCAACTACTATGATCAAATGTTAAATTTTGTAAGGAAAAAAAATGCAGTGCTGAAAGAGGATCCAAATACTGTTTCATTCAAGCCTACTCAGGGAAGCAAGGTAAGACTAGCTTAACAGTTCAGGCAGGTGAGGGGTTTCTTCCTGTCTCTAAATTTGTGTTAAAACCTTCTGAGGAAATGTATTCTGCAACTTCTCTACAAGCCATGTGATTAGGCAAGTGATTGTCCAGCCTTTTAACTGTGTCTTCTTCCTTTTGCATTTAATCCAAACAGGAATATTTTGCAACTGAAAGAGATGTTAGCCCTTCTCCCAAGACATACAGAGTAATAGATCACCACCTTCACACAATCCAAAGATTGATGTCCCCCCTCTCTTCGCTAGACTAAACAAATCAAATCCAGTTCTCAATCTTCCCTCACAGGTCATGTTTCCTAAATCTGTCATCATTGCTCTTCATTCTCCTCTGGTTTCTCTCATAAACCAGAGTGCTCCAAACCATGAGCATTTTTCTCACTGAGTTTCACCATCACTAAGCCCAGTAAAATGGTTATTTCCTTTATTGCACACAACGGTTCTCCTAACGCAATCCTGGATCAGATCTGGCTTTTGGCAATGTCATCAGGTTGCTGGCTCCTGCACACTCATGTGCCACCAACACCCAGCTCCTCTCCTGCAGCACTGCTGCCTTCCACGCTTTCTTCTCTGCTTTTACCCGTGCAGTCAGCTCTCTTTCTTCCTCTGCTGGAGCTACACAACCACAGCAACACCCTCTGGGAAAGGTAAGGGCAATGGCCCAAAGCCACTGTGGGTGCAGTGTCTGAAACCAGATTTGCTTTGAGGTCCCAAGAAAAAGATGATTGAGGACGCCTCGCAAAAGGATGAGAAAGTGAGAAAACAGGAGTGGCAGCTGAGGACCAAACAAAGCAAAAGTAGTTTGAAAATACCTCAGCTTTTAAAACAACACCTGACTAAAGCACATCAAAGCACATGTAAAATGCCTAAACCTTCCTTTGTCCTCCATAGTGAGAATTAATACCTTGACTCATAAAACTACAGGCAAAGCAGTCTTCTCCCTGGAGATTGCTGGAACAGCCAAGCTTTCCAGGGTTTGAGGAGAGAGGAGCTGGAAACTACCTCCAGCCCTGCAGATCTGGAGCTCGGATCCCTTTCGCAGCTTTTGGGCTTAGATTTTTCCCTATTTCCCAAGTGGGAAGATCGAATTCACGCCAACAATGATACGTGTTAAAATCTTATGGCTTGGAGTACCTATTGGCACCTGCTCGGGCAGAAGTTTATAGGTGTTAAACACTACTACCTGGGCATCTTTTGTGCAGGGAACTCCTCTAAAGATCCTCCTGCTGCTCCTATCAGTATTTACCAGCATAACCATCCACTTTACTGAAGTTACTCCTCATAACACTAGTGAATGAGGGGAAGAAAAAAAATCTGGGTTGAATGGCTGTAATTCTACACTAAGTTTCTCCTGATTCCATAAATGTTATTTATTGCTCAACTCTGTCCCTTCCTCTTACCCACAAGGCTGTCAGATTGCACGAGCCCCTGCAACCCTTCTGACCTATGCTACAGACCCTCCCTGCTGAAGGAGAGACAAAGAAAACAAGCTGCAGAAAATCATCAGGATTTTCAAAGGGAGGCCTCTCACCTCAAAAATATCTGTACAGCAAACAGAACTTAACACCAGGTGTTTCTACTTTCTAGCATAGCCCTAATGAAGGGCTTTGCCTCCTACAGCAAGAAATCACATAATCTGCACATCCTAACCTCTCATTTGTGCTCACTGAGCTATGTGATGTGTTCCTTTCATCCAGCTCAGAAACCTTCACAGATTCTGTGAGATGGATGTTATCTTTTTGTGTTATCTATTTAATCCATATAAGCTCTTTTAATTAATAAAAGTAAACTATTCCTACATTTTAATGGCCAATATATAAATAAAAGTACTGCTAAGACTTGTCACTATGGTTTTCCACATACCGAAAAGGATCTTCTGTTTGACAGGAGTTATATCACACTATCAAGAAACAAACTGCTTATACCTGAGGTTTTTATTTCACCATCTGCAGTAGGCAGGTACTCTCAAATAAATCAGCATGATAAGTACAGTGAAGAATCTCTTCCCAAATCTCACTTTTCACAGAGTTTCTATTTCTTGCAATGAATAAAATAAGGAAAATGCGCGCTATTGAATGGAAATCAGAACTGCATTTTCATGTAAAAGGTCCATTTGTTACATAGTTGAGGGCTGTATTTTTTTTTTTAAAAGCAGTTGACAACTGCCCAGCAACAGCAGCCTATGTTTGCAGTCACTATTTTAGGCTACATCACATGTCAATTACATAACCTTGTTTTACTGCTCTTGAACTGGTTCAAACAACCTGGGAAACAGATTAGGGCAGTCCCTCCCAGGCAGCCACCCGCATGCGACGGCAGGAGCCGTCCCCCCGCTGCACTCCAAAGGCTGCAGCCACGGCCAGTCCCTCTCACCATAACTGGTTACTTATTGCTAGACCCACCTGAGACATTTGATAATTAACTTCCTGAGCGCTGTTTAAACCAGTCCAGTCTGACCACGGTAAACTAATAAACTCCTCACACTGAGATTTATGTGTAATGCAGAACAGGCTTATAAACACCACCGACAAGGTACAGAACGCAGATGTGGACATTGCCTCTTCGTTTTATACAGCAGAAGCTGGGGGTTGTATTTTAGATATGAAATCTTGTGGTTTCCCAAAATCACTCCGACTGCAGGGTCTATCTCCCTTGTTACTCCACAGCTTTATTCCTCTGGCCATACCATTCCCAGACAATACAATTTTCGGCTACAGACAAAGGCTGTTATCTGCCAGTCACTTAAGATGACAATATAGATCTGTTATTAACATTTTCACAGACTGTGCTAATAGTGTAGGTATAGTCTAAATCCTTCTCTGAAGCAAGAATTCAGAGCCTTCCCTCTCTTAAGATAAATTAGCAATTTACTTAAAATTTATTCTAATTTTGGCAAAATATTCACCACATTTGGGATATTTCATGCTTGCTTCTCATGCTCAACTACCTTCTGCTACTTCTAGATCCCAAGACATCTTCCAGTTTCTTGACCCTTTTATATTACTTGATTAATTTTTCTACCATTGTTATATTTTTGTAAATCTCATCACTTTCTACTCCCCCTCTCCTTTTTCTTGCCTTCAATAAAATTTATTTTCTAATCTTTTCCTTTGCCTACTTTCATCTTGAGTCTTCCTCCTGTTCCACAACTCTTTCTTCAGTTTTCTTATTTACCTTCTAAATGTGTTATTTCCTCCATTCAGCCCGTAACTGGTGATACCATAGGGTACATTTACCCTGCTCATTTCATTTACTGAAGCAAAGTATATTAAAACTACCTGGGACGTGGATAAAAACACAGTCTCAACAGCAGAATTTTCTGCAGCGTCTACAAAACCCAACTAGGGTTCTTTTAAAAGCACAGGGACCTCAGTTGGTGCTCAAACAACAAGGACAGTCTATGACTTCTGCAAGACAGTATTTTCTATGTTTTTCTAAATTTTATATGTGTTTTAAACCTTATGTTTAACTTTTATTTAATTATAAGATGTTATAATTAAACACCATTGACAAAAGCATTCTCAAACCCTGTGCACTGGCTTGTAATCACCTAATCTTCTTCATCTATTCCGCAATACACTACGGATTCTTACTTGGTATCCCAGAGCAGGAGCTGTGGGTTGTCCTTAGGTGGTGATTATGTCATAAACAATGATTTAATGCTTTCCACATCATGCACTGCACTCGTTTCCTTTGGAAAGCCAAAGCTCGAAGGCACAGATGAACGACCAGCACTTCCTCCAATGATGACTACAGATATAAAGTTGATTCCCCTTTTTTTTCCTGGAAGTGGAGCAGGGAGAGCTGTGTCCCCTGATGCTTTATATGTGAAAGCTTTCAAATTGCCATACTGTCAGGCACTCCCTATGCACAGCCAAGACCATGGACTCCAATGCTCCACCGATTTCAACAGAGACTGTCTCCTGATACTTCACCTCCCCAGGACGCCTGCTTCCACACGGGGTTGAGACCAGGTTAACAGAAACAACTGGTATGGTCTGTTGATCCTGGCAAAGGAGACAAGAAGTTATAAAAATGGTTCTCACTCACTATTTTAAGCAGACTGAAAGGGCACTGTTGAGAGGGATCAAGGAGAGAGAGGAAATTTGGCAAGGGAGCATGGGATGTAGCCCAAAGGAGGCTACTATTTTCTGCAGCAGGAACCATCCAGCAGGGATGAAAACTATTAACCACAGTGAGATAAGTGTGCAAAAAAATACGTACAGACCTAATATTTGAGGTACATGTGTGTGTTTTCTTCTACTGTACTTAAAACATGCTGTAGAATTTTGAAAGCCTCTCCAAGACTGTGCCTGGTGCTCCACCTGTCCATTATCCAGAGGGACTGAGCCACCAACATGAGATATGCCCCAAACTGGAAGGGAAACCACCCCCCTAGGGCTCCCACTGTCATCTCCACAAATGAGGCAGAGTTCATACCAACCAGCCTTGCTAACAGTCAGTCTTGGAGGACAGCTGGGCCTCCTGAAATCCAGAGGAGCTCAGAAAGCTTTTGGTTCAGCATGCTGGAAGTCTAAATACGGCCACATGACTGCCTGTGTGGTAACGCCTTTTCACGTGGTCAAAGAAACACTGAAGGATACCAGAGAGCACAGAAAAGGAATAGGAAAAGCATCTGATCATTGCAAAGCATTTCCAATTCAGTGAAATCACACAGCACTGGAAATCTGTTTAGGAGGAAAACCAAGGATAAGTATCTACAAACACCAAATGAATCCTGTAACCAAGTTAAATCATTTTACTTCTGGTTTTAAATTAGTTTTTCAGTTCAATTGCTTTTGGTTTTAGAGATTATAACAGATACAGTAATACAAAGAATGAGAATTAGAGCTGTAGACGATGTTGTTTTAACAAATTCACACATCTAATATTTTACAGCATCTTCTTTCACAGCAAGTTTCCAAATTTTCGTTTTAACTGTAGACTAATTTTGAAATCTCTGGACGCTGCTATCTGCAGAGTAGCACATATGGCAGATTGACAAGAGATCATGTCGCACACATGATGCCCACCTCTGCTTTCCCATGCTAAAAATCTGATAAGGCATTCTTGACATACTACAAATGCACTTTAGTGGAAAATTTCAATGTACAACAATGGTCTAGAAGGGCTGGAAAGACTTTTGAAATCAGCATCATGCAAAAATCTTTAACTGCAACTGAAATGCCCCTCTCTCTTTCTGACAAAAGTGGTCAACCACTCTGCTACATTTACATACGAGGCACAGTATCCCACTCTACAATTAGCTCACTGTTACCACCAGATTTCAGGAAGTAAACAATGCAAGATAACATTTGTGTGAAATACCAAGTTCATTTAAGGGAATGTTTGTGAGGGGGTGTGTGTGGGTATTCTGGAATATGGATCGCTGACCAGCAAAGAAAGGATTTCTAGCTGACTGTATGACTCCCTAAGTTAAACTCCTTCAGTGAATACTCTACTGAAAATATTCACCTCCATAAAAATATTCGTATTTCTAAGTGTCTATAGGGCTGAAGACCAGGACACTCTATTCACTATTTCAAACTGCTTAATTTGCCCCACCATCCTACTGATATATCCAGGCACACATCAACCTGTCTTTGTAGTAATGATATGGAAGAGGCAAATGAAGAGAGAACTATTCTCTTAGGACAGACAGAAAAATCAAAGCATATAGCATTAACCCTGTGTTTTGCATCTCCACCTTATAATTGGCAATTCTGGGCTGACTTCTTCAATGAGATGCATGCTATTTTATGCAAGATATTACTAGAAAAATAGGCAATTTGTTTCACAAAGTAAAACTTTCCCCCAACTCTTGACCTCAGTAAAAACGTTAACTTTTCTTAAAGTAGCCATCCTTTGGTTTTGCAAATATTTTGAAGTTCAAGTCTGTTATGTTCTTGCATTTAGCATACTCAGCAGATCACAAATTTTATTCTGAATGACACGCTATCTTCAAAGCATATTTTTCTCTTGCATTTTTCATGTACAGTTTACTACAGCTCAGACTGGAAATATGCTAAATTTGTAATAATGAATATTATTATTAATAATAGTGACAATTTAAAATATTGTTAGCACATACATTGATAAATCTTTTCCTCTGGAACCTTGATCAATAATAATTTTCTGTTACAGGCTGCAAGCAATACCCTCAAAAAAAGCCTTTTAGCAGAACTCCTTGAGATCTCAAACACAGAAATATTGACCAAAGTAATATCAGACGCTCACCAAAGTGAACTTAGAAGTTTTCTGCACTTGTTTGCTCGCTTTTTGAAAAGGAATCTGTTTTATCCTTTGAAATATGTACATGTCTGCCTACTTTTTTCATCTTTCTCTCTGTTCATTTATTATTATCAGGAATTTCAGCTCTCTGTTATTCCAGGTAAATCTTGAGAGTCCAAAGAAAGAGGATGACAGGATAGTAGATTTGGCGATTACAATGAAATTTCACAGTACATTTACTGTTAAAATACTGTAACAACATAAAACAAAAAGTGTAAATTAAGTAGCAGAACGGGTATTACACCCATTACGATTGGTATTTTCACCATTAAAAGGATGAGTGGGTCGTCCTGAACACACACCTTCCCCACCCTTCAAGTGGGTGCATTTCTACAGGGTCCCTGACCTCTCCACCTCCTGAATTTGGGTCAGGATGTCCAGGTAGATCTATTCACAGGCCTTGCTCACAACCCCTGGATGGGACAAGGCAACCCTCCCTTGCCCCTGAAAACAGCTGCTTCCCCCTTTGCTCACTCATCCAACCTCAAAAGGCTGAGCAAAGTATCACATCAAAGTGACATCACCTCAAAGTGACGGCAAAGTTTGCCTTTTGGTGACAGACCAGCACCTTCATTACTCCACCTTTTCACTAGGAATTGCAGTTTGTGTTGCCACAGACACAGATCAAGTGGGGATCTTTCACACTGGATCCTCCTAGGTCTTGAACAACTAAAGTCACAGATGACTCCATCTGCATCCAGCATTTTCAACCCCTGTAGTGTTACCACTGAGAGTTAAAACCTAAATGCCCACCCAAACAAAAAAGCATCATGCTTTAAAGCACACCATTTTCTTCAGACACTTTATTCTCAGGTCAGAGGTAGATCTTGAAGAGATCAGGCCTTCTCTTCATTATAAGGAAATGGATGTTTAGGTAAAAACAATTAAGTCAAATTTCAGCCCAAATGATGGTGGCTGCTGAAAAGAAAACTGAAAAAATAGACATTGAACAAGTCAAAAAAGGGTCATTTTAGGGTGTGAACACATCACTAAGGCATAAATTGAATTTTTCCGTTCTACTTTCAAAGATCATTCTGACTGACGTAATTGCTGTTTCAAAATTTGTTTTGCTTAGTGAAAACTAAAGACCAATTATAATTTATAGCCAGAATTCACCCTGTATTAGGGCAGCTGCACCTTCAGGACACATATCATCACCCCTTGCATTCAATACATTTCAGAAAAACAAAATAAAAACCTCCCCAGTCTATTCACATTTAAGTTCACAAGGGGTGTGTTTGAACACAGATTTTTTTACAATTCTGATTCAATTTTCATAATTAAAATTCGGGTAGTGCTAAGCAGATTGAGTTAATTTTAGTTTCCTGCAAGTAGCTGTTTAATCCAAACTCATGTGAACGGAAATGTCATTGCTTACAAGAAGCATATAAACAGCACAAAACCCCTTTAAGTTAATCTTCATAAAATACAGCATTTTCACGTTACAGTGACAGACAGAAGCCATCTCCAAAGCCCAATCTCTTCAGCAACAGCCATCAGATCTAGAGATTCACAAGAGAGGGCAGTGAAGCAAACGGATGATTGGGGATGGCAGTCATTTAGCATAAAGCCATCGTGGAAGCTCAGCCACAGTTTGATGTGGCTGACAAAGTATTTCTGTATTCTGTAAATGGTGGGTTTCACTACTGGCATCAAAAGTAATTAATTTATCTTTGAAAAAAGGCAAAATTCTACTTGTCTGAAACATATTTTGTAAGTAAAACGATAAAAATTGAATTAAGAAAATTCTGAAAAGATCATAGTCATCAAAAACCTAATCTGCCTTCTACTTAAACCAGATTTCAGTGTGATGTAGTTCACTCTATAATTATGAGAGGGTAAAACAGTCCCACGTTTCCTTACTGCATCCCACATTTCCTAGCTCTTTTTTGCCATCTTCAGAAGTAACTTTGAAACTGCCAGGCACCAGCATTAAAAGCCTCCCTGAAAAGGTACACTCGTGTCTCAAAACACACAAAGAAAAGATCAAAATGAAAATTAAAAGCAGATGCACTTTTTGTACTAAAAGGCTTTTCCACTTTGATAAGTGGATTATAATGAAGTGTGGCACCATGTTTCATACAATTTATTAATCCAGTCCCACTTATTTACACTCTGAAGCAGCGTAATGATCTCAAAGCTGGAGCACAGCCAAAACTCACATGCAGAAATAATTAAGAAGTTATGTGGAAAGATCAGTCGCTGTTGGGTTTCAGGGGTTTTCCAAAGAGACAGACTGTCTTTCAGTTCACCAAAGTTGAAGTAGTTTGAAGACAAAATGAAGTGCAGAAGTGAACTAATTCTGAAAGGGAGTGATGCTACTAAAAGGCAACTGGAGCCTGACTTGCCCTGCCATTACAGCCCCTCTAAGCCTGAAGAATCCAGTACAGAAGATCTCTCCATGCTAGCACTGACGCAACGAGGGAAACTCCATTTTTTTCCAGATGACACCTATGTTCTGGTCTTGAATTTACCCATCAGCTACATAACTTGGCAGAATATGGTGAGCGTGTAAAACTACAAATATCGTAGATACGGAAGGCACAAGTTTCAAGAGGAAAAAGGAAAGCTGGAAAGCAGAATGTGTGGGTCATGGTGAGGAGACCAGATGATGCTCCACAAAAGCTCCAAGCTGGGTGGCAGTGTTGATCTGCTTGAAGGAAGGGAGGCTCTGCAGAGGGATCTGGACAGGCTGGATCCATGGGCTGAGACCAACGAGATGAGGTTCAACAAGACCAAGTGCTGAGTCCTGCACCTGGGACACAACAACCCCAGCAGTGTTACAGGCTTGGGGAAGAGTGGCTGGAGAGCTGCCAGGAGGAGAAGGACCTGGGGGTGTTGGTTGACAGTGGCTGAACATGAGCCAGCAGTGGCCCAAGTGGCCAAGAGGGCCAATGGCATCTTGGCCTGTATCAGAAACACTGTGGCCAGCAGGATCAGGGCAGGGATTGTGGGGGCTGGAGAACAAGTCCTGTGAGGAATGTCTGAGGGAACTGGGGTTGTTTGGCTTGGAGAAGAGACCTCATCACTGTCTACAACTGCCTGAAAGGAGGCTGTGGGAGAGCAAGTGTTGATCTCTTCTCATAAGTGACAGGAGATAGGACAAGAGGAAATGGCCATAAGTTGTGCCAGGGGAGGTTCAGACTGGATATCAGGAAGAATTTCTTTACCAAAAGGGTGGTCAGGCACTGGCACAGCTGCCCAGGGAGGGGGTTGAGTCACCATCCCTGGAGGTATTTAAAAAAAGGATAGATGAGTTTTTGAGGGACATGGTTTAGCAGATGATGGGTGCAGTTGGACTCGATGATCTCAAAGGTCTTTTCCAACCAGAAGATTCTATGATTCCTCCAGCCTCTGAAAGAGGTACACCATTGTCCTCAAGGGATTTCTTGGACTGCTTGAAGGTCCACACCTCCTCCTGCAGCACTGTTTTTGGCAAGGTAAAACTGACACTAGTCCAAGAATACAAAGGCATTTATACCTGTACAAAGCAAGCAGGAGGCTCTGCAGGATAGGAACGACAGTGCTTTACCTCTATTTTACCCAAGTTTAGATGCCTGCACCAAGTGAAATTGGAAATCAGGATGTAAGTGTAAAAAAATTCACTATTTCTTTGCAGGAAAACACACTGCTGGCGAGTAGTTCCCTCCTGGGTGCAACATACTCCAGCCTCTAGAAGCATCCTTACCCTTTGTGTTTCCAAGGTCTCTGAAGATGGTGAGCCACCCAGTGACTCGGGAATACTCGCCTTGAAGGGTGAAGCACACAGATGTGGAAATACTGTTGGAGATGCACTCATGCAGGAAACGTACTTTATTTCTTCATTGATGCGTAATGCTCAGTTCATTTTATCCATTACATTTCTCATCCACTAACCACACTCTCCTTCTATTCCTTACCTGAAAAAAACTGTCACAGACTAAGCAAGAAATCTAGAATCCAGTTCACTGTTATTTGGTGGGATTTACATGATGAGAAGACCCTACATCAATTCTGTCATTAAGAATTTCTACAGCAAGTTCCTACTGAAGATAAGCCACCGCCAAACATAGATGGTTTATCATGCTGGAAAAGTATCCTGTGGAGTACAAGAGGGACTACTGCTTATTTTGATCTCTTCATTGGAAGCAGGAAGAAAGGAGAAAGAGTTATCAGCATCAGTGTGGACAGAAAAATAACACAAGAGAGTGTAGAGAAATTTGAAGGACAGGAAACAAGCGATAAAATTGCAGTCCGAAAAATGCTTCTGTATAAACCAAGGGAGGAATCCAAGATAAAGAGTTAACAACAAAGGAAAATCACAAAGCAAAATTTGGAAAGCATCAACATGGAAAGACGCCTAGGAATAGGAAGATAACAGGGATTAGGAAGCAATGCTGCAGAGGAGACCCAAGTGCCAGTAACACCTCTGGCTCTTGCTGTAGGAGCATCACACGGTGGAGCAGGTTGGCACGGCAGTGCTGTCTTTATACATTTCTTTTGCAGCCACACCTGGAATATTGTATGCAGTTCAGGCACTTCATTACTGGAAGATATAAACAAACTGGAGGAAGTCCAGAGAAGTGGAACGGAAATGATTAGAAGCCAGAGGGAGCGATTTACCAAGAAAATTTAAAGTAGTCCTTTACCCGCCTGCAACTTCTCCGATAATTAAGAGATGGGAAATGATAAAGTGCAGTTCAAGTCTCCAGTATGTGCCTTAAGCCCTTCTGCCTTGGGCACTTAAGCATGTGCCTAGTTTTAAGAATAAAAAGCACACAAAAATTTTGACCTGATGAAGAGTATAAGATTAAATAAGGAAAAAAAAGTTAGGCTGCACACCAGTGAAATCCTCTCAGGAATGGATTATGACGAACTGAGCTACCACAAAGGACAGAGCCTGTATTGCTTGAAATTTCACATTTTATTGCTGATACTGGAAAGAGTTATATACACCTAAAGCAGATCTTCCATGAGATGGCAGGACTATTAAAAATAAAGTGTTACCCACGCACACAAGTCTTCGCAGTCTTTGCCACAAGCACACAGCACCAAGTTATCCTGCCCAGGTAGAGACACCCGACTACGGAAAGGTTTTTACCCCAGACTGTGTAATCCAGGTGGAAAGGTTTTGAAAAATGACAAATTATATCCCAGCAGGAAGGTAACTGGATTCTCTTAGCTCCTCACATACTGACGTTGCTGGAAAGTGATTTTTAGGAAGGCAGCATTTTATGTAACTGCTGAGCTGTCAGCAGGGCTCTACTGAAAGACACTTTAAAAGTCACGTAGACACCGCCAGAGTCTGATCCAGGGAACGGGTGGTTACCCTTCACACAGGTTTTGCATACAATTTTGAAAAAAAAAAATAAACCACAACCAAAAAAGGCAAAGCCCAGCTGTAGGCAGCCTGCAAACAAGCCTGCTGGGATGCAACTTGCTATATAATCCCCAAACAACATTCCAGGCCAACAGCCATGTTCGGGCACGTAGGATTCCCAAGCCCCTCTACCAACAGGCAAAGCCTCCCAGAAATATGATCTCAAAGGTAAATGTGTGCACCCACCCCCTACCCCACCCCTTTTCACCTAGCTTGTGCTTAAAATCACTACTTCATGCTTCAGATAAGCAAAGTTCATAGTTCCACTCTGGAGAAATACCCTGGACAGATTGTTAGCTCATAAATGTATAAAAAAAACCAACTCTACAGGAGGGGGAGACCTGAAGCAAGACAGAAGCTTGCAGTGCTGACTGGAAAGTTAGCATTTATTGCTAAAATTGTGTTAGATGTGCCTATGTGCACAGCATGCTACCCATAGCTTTTGTTTATGCAAGTAATGAGAGCTTTGATGTTACTGTTTCTGCAATATTTTTATAATTCAACGTTTACCTACAACCTACATTTTGATTTATGGGAATGAGATAAGAACTGGCACAAAATCAACAGGTCTCTGCCTCAGTGCATCAGTGCCTTGATTTTATATTAAGATTTTTTTATGGTCTTTCTGCAGTGCAGTTTTAAAGGTCTGGCAGAAGGTACAATGACTGCATGGTTGATCATTGGTTTCACTACTTAAAAGGTAGTATCTAAGCCTTAGAGTCCTACTCCAGGGACTTTTTTCCACTTTCTTTGCATAGTGTATGACAAAATGAATCTGTAAATTGGATGAAATCTGTCAAAAAACAGATTGTCACCAGCAGATCTTGCAGGACTACATATAGTTAAGGTTGCCTGACACTCCTCATTTTCAGACCTCGCTTTCTATTGCTTATAACTTTACCACACATTAGCAGTTAGGGATGAATTTTTCCATGCTGGATGTCTGCCTCGGGCTGAATTTTATTTTGCAAGTGTAAGAATGCATCAGCTAGAAGTAGTAACTAAGCTTAGTGCAAAGTAAGTTTGTGAATAAGGGTAGGGAGAAACATGTTAGTTTTCCCCCGTGTTACATCTTTTGCAGACATATTTGAGAAGCTCAAGAGCCTTCACACTCTGAGACAGACCCTTTGAAGCATCACTACTCTGATACCACAGATGTGCCTTTTGCCATCTCATACATTATCACTTAAAATTATAGCGGATCATAGTATAAAACACTGAGAAGTTGCAGTTTGTACGTGATATGATTTGCAAGGGTTTTGGTAATGGTTGGCTGCCAACCTCCAAACTTTCCTTCTGCACAGAGCATGGACCAGGGCAGAGGGTCTGGGCTGAGCTGGTGCTCCAACCATCTCTTCCATGTACCAGGTGATGCTTTGACCTGAGGACTCCATGCAGAAAGTCCACATTACACTCTTGGGATGCACCAAGGGAAGAGATCGGAGAGAAGAGAAACAAGGCACAGGTTGCAAGAGCAAAGGGAACCATCAGGAGCTTAATGAGGAAAGAGGACAGGAGTTTGGGGAGGACTTGGAAGAAGAAAGGCTCCCAAAAATGCAGTGGGGAAAGGAAGGCAATACAGGCAGTGGGGCACTGGAGAAGCTGGGGAAGATGGGAACTGTCGTGAGAGTCTGACAGTGCAGAAGCTGATGAGCTGAAAGGAGAGAAGGAAAGGTCCAGAGGTGAGTGCTGGCCAGAACCAGAAGGGGCAAGGGATGAAGACAGGTGGTAACTAGACAAACAGAAGCAGCTGAGAAGAAAATTATTTGGGGGCAGAAAGTCAAGAGAACATCTACCTCTACACCATTAGGGCTGAATGCAGGAAACCTAAGACTCAATTCCCATAGAAGAAGGCACAACCATCTCTACTTTACAGATTGGAAACTGAAGCCAAAAGAGAGTAAGGCCAGAAACATTAAAAGTGTCTACTAACGCACTGCGCCTGACTTCCTGAGTGTTTAGCATTTTTGAGAGAGATTGTTTTCCAAGGTGGCTGACAAGCCCCTGGCTGGGTGACCAATCTCCAATGAGAGCAGCTGGAGTCAGGTGCTGGTGCTCCCAGCTCTGCCTCATGTGACTCCAGTTCTGCCCACAAGTTTTCCCAGCCCCTGGGATGTCATTTGCCAAGGCTGTCTCAGGAGGTGAGCTCAAAACAGGCCTGGGGCCACCTCTGCTGCTCTCTGTAGGCATAGGAAAAAACCGTCGGTGGCAGCCACAGAAGCTACAGATGCAAGAAAGACACCGTTTGCCCCCACATGACTCCCACCACACAGCTACACAGCCTACAGTGGTTCCTCAGGTGCTGCTGTAGCAGACAAGTGCTGCACCATGCAACAGATGTCCCACACATGTCCCAGTTTATCTCCCCTCCTTTGGCCCACACGGCCCTGGGAAGAGCACAAGACATTACAGGAGCTCCACAGCACCTGATACCATGTGCTGGTACAGGAGGCTGCAAAATCTCCCTCATAACCTGGAGTTCAGCTTCAGGAGTTTAAAAAATACTTACCTTAGCAAATGATGACAATATTGGCTTTCGATTTATATTCTCTGCCTTTCTAAACCTCTTCAGGAGCTTTAAGGTCCTAAGCACTGAGCAGAGCAGCTCTGGAGGACAAGGCTCTACGCTCCCGCCCGCCCTGTGCAGCCCAGCCTCCCCCCACCCCTCTGGCTGGTGGGCAGAGGCAAACACTCCCTGTAGCTTAAGAAACAAATACAGGTTGGGCTAGATAACCTCGGAGGTCTTTTCCAACCTTGTGATACTGTGACAAATTTCAAAGCATGAATTTGTGAACCAACAACATCAAAACACTCAAGTAAGGCACACTACAGCTGTTTCTGGACACACAGATACAAACTAAACTTCAGCGCTTGGAAGGGACACGGATTACTGAACCATCACAAAACACTTGGGCTGGAGAGCACCAGTGCTGCATCCACACATTATACCATGGCTGTAACTACACACTCCTAAAGCAGACTTTGCTAAATCGAACAGTTTTCCCGCACATGCAATTACATCAACTTTAATTAGGCAGCTGGCTCAGTGGTTTTGATTGTTTTGATTGGGTAAACACATAGAATCACAGAATTGTCTGAGTTGGAAGAGACCTCCAAGATCATCAAGTCCAACCCTTAATCCAGCACTATCATGATTACTAGATCATGGCACTAAGTGCCACATCCAGTCTTATTTTAAAAACCTCCAGGGATGGTGAATCCACCCCCTCTCTGGGCAGGCCATTCCAATGCCTGATCACTCGCTCTGTGAAGAACTTTTTCCTGATATCCAGCCTAAACCTTCCCTGGCAGAGTCTAAGCTCGTGCCCTCTTGTTCTGTTGCTGGCTGCCTGGGAGAAGAGTCCGACCCCCACCTGTCTACAACCTCCTTTCAGATAGTTGTAGAGAGCAATGAGGTCACCCCTGAGCCTCCTCTTCTCCAGGCTAAACAACCCCAGCTCCCTCAGCCTCTCTTCATAGGACTGGTGCTCCAGGCCCTTCACCAGTTTTGTTGCTCTTCTCTGGACCCTCTCCAGCACCTCAATCTCTTTCTTGAGCTGAGGAGCCCAGAACTGAACACAACACTCAAGGTGTGGCCTCACCAGTGCCGAGTACAGGGGAAGGATCACTCCCCTCGTCCTGCTGGCCACACTATTCCTGATGCAGGCCAGGATGCCACTGGCCTTCTTGGCCGCCTGGGCACACTGCTGGCTCATGTTTAGTCTCCTGTCCATCAGTACCCCAGGGTCCCTTTCCACCTGACACGGATTTATCTACAATGAAGATGAAAATAAGTCTTCATATTTAAGTGGTGGAGTGGACACATTTTTTGCTGCCTGAGGATGAAGGAGTAAAAGTACAAGTTGGAAGAGCTCTTCTCTTTGCTCAGTCACTGATTGCTGACCTCTGTTTTTCATTATTACTAGGAAGTGGTCAGTTAACCCTCATCATTAAGCAATAAAGCATGACAGAGAGTGCTGATTAATGCGCTGCTCACAAATACGGTCAGGCACGAGGAGAAACCCACAGTGGCCTTCTGGTAGTTATAAATGGCCATTAGTTATAGTTGTGCAAAATGAAATTAATCCAGCTAATCAAGCACTGGGAAGCCATGGGTCTGCTGAGGGTCAAGGGTTCCAAGCAAACAAAGGTACAGTGTGCTCACATACCATTAAAAGGAAAAAACCCTGATAGGCTGATGTATGAAAAGGAATACTTACGATAAATTTAACCAAAGAGTGAATAAACATAACACCTGCACTGCCACAGATGACCCTGTTTAGACCCTTGTCCACAAAAGCTTTTTTGACTGTCATTCTCTGCAGACAGGTTTGTATTTAACCCCTTTGTAGACTGAGTCACATGGCCCCCCCGTGCCCCTTGGGCTGAATTGTGGCAGCACCTGGATCACACGTACTCCTCACATTCCCAAATGCTGTTTGTAAATCCTTCTATCAGACCCAGAGAGCTGAGGAAGCATGTGGAGCAAATGGTAAAAGCACAAGAGAAAAAACACAAGCTAGACATGCACATGAACACATGTCAGCTCATTCTCTGACAAAGACAGAGGGGTCCTTGAGCACCAGGAGCTTTTTCGGAACAAGTATCTTTCTCTCACTTTAAATTTTAGCTTATTAGTCTTGGCAAATCCCACTTGAAGACATTGCCTTCTTGTCTGGAACAGGAGAGGTGTTTTTACCATGGCCTGCTCTGATCCCCTTTCTGGATGCTGGATACATCCTCCTCCATGCTTCTAAACCTTTGTTTCTGATTTCAGCTAATGATGTCCCGCATCTGGATGGAAAGAGTAAAATTCTAAGGATTTCCCCCACTACTTCAGTTGACAATCTTTAAGTGAAGCCTCCAAGAAATTCACCTGTAAACTGATTTTCCATTATAGCCTGCATAACCCACATAATGCACATGGATTTTGAATTACCCCCACCTGCACTATATGGCAATGCTTTAGATCTGCCTCTGCCTGCTGAATCTCACTGGGCATCTCTGCTTGTAGAAGCATTGGCAGCGTTTCCCACTCTTTTTCCTTGGTGGCTTATTGTTCTTCCACTGTGAACTTGTTACTGAAGGCTTCAAGGACAGAAAGAATGGTGACAATGACAAGGACTTTCTCCCATTCTTAGTGGAATTGTAATAGAAAATACAGTAAGTGTGAGAATGGCATAGGAAGGGCTGAAATGGAAGTCAGAAAGATGATACTGTCCTTCAGTTCTCTATTTCTGGAACATTCCAACTCTACGGGAAAAAAGGATGTTCAAGCAAGCAATTGTACCAAAATACTGTTTAAAAAACTTTTACTGTTCAACCCTGTTTTGTCTTATCACAAAACCCTTTAAGCATATAATAATACATATGTTTTGCTTGTGCTTTTAATGTCCTTCACTTTTTCATAAGCTTTTCATGAATGATCTTCTATTATTAAACAGTCAGTGAAAGATCTCATCCTTGTCCTATTTCCTCTTCCTACTTTTAAATGAATAATTAACATGGAATAATTGGTAGGTTACCCTTCTAAACTCCTTACACACAAAACACAAATGAAACAAGCAAACCCTGCAGCTCAGTGTGACTTGTGTCCAGGTGCCTGCGTTATTTTCCAACACCCTAATGTATTTTAGAGAGCTGTATGCAAGCTGCTGTACTGAAATATGCAGATATCTACTGTACTTGACAGACTGCCTGCTGCCCTACATTCAGCACAGAGCACCTGCATGATGACACTGCACAAGTATGAGAATATGAAATACCACTTAGAATTCCAAGGGCTCTATTAAACACCTAGAATTCAACTGCATGGCGGTGTGTGCCTTTGTATGCAGGCATTAAAAACTGTCCTCCCCCAAAAAGATAGTTTTGTTCATCAATATTAAGCTATCATTGTATGAGTACTGTCTTCCTGTTATTAAAAGACTAAAAAAACGACTAGCAGAAGACACCATTTTTAAATAAGTTAGTGTCTTCTCATTCCCTTTTTTTTAATTTTATGACTAGTTTAGTATGCCAGTGCACACAACCTAAGAAGTACTTATTATTTTTTCCCCATAGTCCATCATTATCATTCGGTTGTATCAGAGAAAATTAGCACCTATCACTTTCATAATTTCCAGCAGTATTGTTAAGAGTGGAATTTGCATGCATGATATGGTGTATAGGCTAACACAAGTCCATTTGCTAAGTCCACGTGGTAAAATGGCTGAATAAATAATTGGATGCTTAGCTCCAAATATATAATTATTCTTAGGGAAAAAAACTAGAGCACAAGTCTGCGAAAATACATATAATAATACTCATCTACAGCTAAATACCCTAGATAAAAAATGCCCTTTCAGCAATGGAATCATACAGTTAGAATCCTAAAATGTTTATAGAAAACTTGCATAAATGCCCAAGTTTTGAAAGTACAGGACTACTGCACTTCCTCCCCATAGGTATTAGCTTTAAATTAAAAATGCTGTCCAAGCCTAACGAAGAAAAAGTGCAGCACATTACTTGTGCAGAGCATGTGAAAGGTTTGTAAACCTTCGTATTTCAGTTTAAATTGTTCCTGGTAGAACAAGTTACAGCTCAGCTGTTCTGATCTGCTCCCACACACAGTCTCACGCAGCCTCTCCGTAAGAAAGTAGCATTACCTTTTTCAATATCATCCATCTCCCAGCTCTGCAATAAGCGTCGCTGCTCTGATGTTCCAAGAACTGTTTGCCGTGTCTACCTCAAACACACAAGTCCCTGTGGTTATTTGTTACATGGAAACAAATGAGGGAGTGGGCTTGGTAACAGGGAAATAGGAAACATCAAGTCCCATCCTTTTTTCCGTATTAGAGTGCGACATAAACCAATTTCCAGATGAGGTGAAATGGACAGGTGGGTACAAATGAGAAAAGTATGTGCTAGTGCTTATGCCTGGTAGGAGCCCAAAGGAATGTAAATATGCCATAAATGGGAAATGAGTGGAGAAAATTCCCCTATTCTGGAGACAGTTTACAGTAGGAATGAAGAAGAATTCAAGGCAAATGAGACTGATGTACAACTGGATACAAATGCATGAATGCCAATAGGAATGACATCTCTTCTGGAACAAGGTGTGAACCACTGAATTATGAGAATTCCAAGTATGCTGTTTATCAGAATGCTCAGTAACACACAAATGGCTGGCATATTGCAATAACTACTAAAATTTTCAAAGAAATTTAGTTTCTTCTTACCAAATGTCATACTGCTTTTCTGTTTTAATTGACAGCACGTTGTTTTTTTTAAATAATGCTTCTGTCTTGCTACTGCAGAGGCTATTTCCATTTTGGTATTTTTCTCACCCTGTGACTTGAAAGTCAGCCTACGTTCTAAATCTCTGGAATAAATTTCTATCCTATAACCTTTCCACATTTATTTTCTGAGACATTTATTTAGTCCTTTTGAATTTCTTCAGATATTCTTTTCCAGGCGAGAGTCATTGAATAGTCTCAATAAACATAAAAACCTACTGCCTGAAATGGTAACATCGTTACAGCTGTTTGTTCTTATTACTGGTTATCTGGTGTACCATTGAAGAAAATCTGTAGATGGACATTTTTAAAATTATTATAATTTAATAAATCAGAAAAAATAACATGTTATGAAGCATGGGAGTCAGTCCAGAGAGAGAGAATATCATTCAGACTTGACAGAGATTTAAGTCTGTCTTTTCCATTTGCAACCAGGTATTAACTAGCAGAGTGAGTCAGTGGGAGATCTTGGGTCCAGGCAGGAGCATGGGCAAATCTAGCAGTTAACCAGGCTCTGAGAGAGCAACTCTTGGCTGTTTTCCTCCTGTACTCATTTCCTTAGGTCCGAGTTGTTTTCTTTTCAACTAATGGATTGCAAAGTCCATCAATTTACAGCAAAGCAATCCGATAGAGCAAAAAATGTCACGGACATTTTGTAGATGAAAATCAACTAAACCCAAAGCAGATCCTGTTGCTTTGAAAAACAACAGTGGAGGAAAAGTCTGAGCAAGGAAGACTCGCCCTGGGAGGAGAACAAACAGCCTGCGGAGCACAAAACAAATGGGACATCACGACCTGCACTCACAAGTGCTGAGTGAACTGGTTCAAATCATTGAGAGACCATCCTTGAGTATCTTTGAAAGGTCACTGCAATCGAGTGAGGTGGACAAAGACTGTCTTCAAGAAGAATAAGAATACTTTTTTTTTTATGGCAAGGGTGGTCAAACAGGTTTCCCTGAGCAACTGTGGAGTCTCCAGCCTCTGAGCTGGAGCACTCAAAACCCAGCTGGACACAGTGAGGAGTAACGTGCTCCGAGCAGGAGGGTTGGACTTTATAATCTCCAGAGAGCTCTCTCAACCTCAACAATTTTGTGATTGTATGATAATACTCTCTCATCCGGACAAAGTTAATCCACACTAAATGGTGCTCTTCTCATAAACCTGCACATAGCCTTTGATAGTCCTGGGGGCAAACAGTGATTAAGGCCCACCTTCCATGTTGAAGAAATCTTATACCAAATATTAGATGAAGTGACACAGAAGGAAGCTCGAAATAAGAAAAAAAGTATAGCTTCTAAAAAGAAAAAATACATTCTGAACTGTCTGCAGTATGTTCAGAAAAGACAGCAAGTTAACCACATCATAACAACGCGTTTTGGTAACCTGTGCAGAAAACGCATACAGAGAAAAGACTCAAACTGAAATATCAAGCCATGTTGGGATGCACTGTGTCAACAAATATAAGCAAGGATGAATTTGAGGAACCCTAACATAAACTCCAACACAAGTACCAGTATGTACTAGAGAAGCTCAGTTACAATCTTCCCAAATCCATTTCAGTCGAACAGTTTAGGCACAGCTCCTAAGACCCCGAGGCACCCTTTGCTGTTCAGTGCCACGTACCTTTCCCAGGAAGCAGAACCACCATCAGCACTTCCTGCATGGGACCACTGCCTAGGAACCTTGCTCTGGTTGCTGTTGCTCAACAGGCAAGAAGTCTCAGACTTCCCAACACCTCAAAACCTGAATTCTGGTCCCCAGAGCAGATTAACAAATATCTCTAACTACGTTATGTCTTCCATCGACACCTTTGATCCCACCTTGCCAGGTGTCTGGCTTATCCTGGGGACAATATGGATGGTGATTTAACACTAATCAGGAGCATAAAGTCAAAGGGATTCTTGTCCTCAGCGTTCATATTCACTTGCTACTGAAAACAAAGTACATAAAGGATTATTAAGATTTAAAGAAGAGGGTAAAAGAGAGGAGAAAAAGTCAATGCCTGAAGCAGCCAAATCATGCCCTGGAGAGCTGGACTGCATCTCCTTTGCTACGAATTCACTTTATAATAATAAGAAAGAAAAAAACACTAATTATCCTCCTTGTTTCCTGAATAACCAACTTGAGATCCACAGTCTGATTTGCAGTGGTTTAAGCAATCATAGCTGCAAGTAAAATCAATGGGAATTGCACTTTGGACATATTAAATGCTATAAAATGCCAAGTACTTCTGCCCACTGAGATCCTAGATATTGTAAATCATGAACCCCAAATCAGTGAGTATATCTGAGCTTCATCTGTGTCTTAACTCCCCAACTGTAAAACAGGGGTAATAACCACTCGTCTTGTATTGTAAGGATAAATTAAACAATGTTTGTGAAGGACTTTGATATTATAGTGATGAGCATCACAGAAAAGCTCTGTAAGAAATGAGTAATTATGTTTCCTAAGCAAGGGATGAATAGCAATCAGCAGTGAAGGCACAGCACCATACATTGAGCGATGAGAAGAATACAAGATATTGAATAGCTGCTCATTAATTGAACGTTATCCAATCTGTTCAATGAACAAGGCAGAGGTCTGATGGAAAAAGCTGTATGTGATTGTGTAATTAAGGATGAATTAGAAATCATTACATGTGGTGCAGATGAACAAAGACCATGCAGGCCACTAGCATTCATTATTTTCACTTTTAGCTGCGATTTTGCAAACTTCACTTCATTCTCCCCAACACGTTTCTAAAAAAGCAAACCAAAAAAAAACCCAGGCAGCTCAAAAACCCTGAAACCCATCACTGCACCGAATATAAGAACAAAGAGGAGCAGAAAGGGGTGGGAGAGGTCATAACACCCTCAGGTGGCCCTGCCACTTCAAACTCTAGAACAAGAGAAGAAATGCTCTGCCAAAGTGCCTGTGAACAGAAGCAGGGCATCAGGCAGTTTCACTGGACAGGAGCCACAGCATGCACCACCCCAGGCACGTGCTCTCATCTGCTGCGTGCACAGCCTAGAGACAGAGCTCAGGCTTGAGCCGCACCTACGGCACACGACGGCTGGTGACCAACGCCCTGCACTGCAAGGTCACTCCACAGGCTGCCCAAGCCACTGCACCAGTTCTGCAAGGAAGGAGCTCCGTTACAGCGACAGCAGCTCCTGGCAGCTGCTCACCTGACCCCCGAGCAGACGAGCAGGACTTTGCTTGTCTCTGCCTGGTCTTAGCGTGGGCAAGGCCCATACGAAAGCCCCACATCATCATCCTTCTTGAAATAAGTGAGAATGGACTCACTGACCCACCACCCCTTCCTTGGGGCTCTGCATTTGGCACCTCAGCTGGGAGAGGTGGCACCAGACAATTTCACAGGATGAAATTTATCATTACTAAAATAATTCTGTCTTACAGAATTTCCTCTCCTTAAACAATAAGGAGCCTGGGCTTCAAAGCTGACCATCACTGTTTCTAAGAAACCTAACAAAACTGCCTCAGTCTAAGTCTAGACTGCAAACCCAACAGAGGCACTTCCAAACTTCAACAATCTAAAACTATGCTGCAAAAAAGGCTGAAATTCTGGCTTCTTTTAAGGCAATGGGAGATTTGCCATTACCTTTTCCCACTCTATTTATATCCGAGATGCTAGCAGATGCCTTGTTCCCTCTGTCTGTAACAGACAGATCTGTATGTACATTTTATCTCATTTTTTTTCGTCTGGAGACTGTTTTCCCACTCTCTTATTTAAAATGGGATTAGGAGGTACAAAAAGATGTTTTGTTTTTGGCTTTATGTATTTATACACTTATTTTGAGGTTTTATCTATTTAGAATTTCTTGTCAGCCATAACACTGCAAAATTCCTTATCTCTGACATTGTTTCGCTGAAGGCATCTTGCAGGATTATCCCCTCTTAACTACCTGAGAGTGGAAGAGCCTTTTCAGGCTGTAAAAAATTTCTGAACCTTAAAGGTTGTAGAAGAGAAGTGCTATTTGCTACTAAAAGTGAAAATTATAACACTGCTCTGATAGCCTGCCAAGCCAGGCAGATAACAGCATTTTATAAAGTGGCATCTCCTAAGAGGCAGCACCATAGCTGTAAGGAGCTAAAGCATCTGACTAAGGATGCTTTATGATATTTGATATGCTTTATGGTATTTGATATAGAAGATCTTGTACAGATATTTATGCCCAATTGCAAACTCCAATTTGAATGTCCATTCATGCTTTAGTTATCCATTTACAGTTGTACTGTACTAGGCATTACAAAATAACCCCAGCAGCACAGTGGCCAATTATACTTCGATGACAGAGGATTTTGTGGCAGCCAGGCTCTCACTTGAGGAGATTACCAGCAAATGTAATCAAGCATGGGGTCACCTGATGGGATCTGGGGGTACCTGCAGAGGCTTAGTTGGATAGGATGGAGTTATTTTAAAGGACTTCACTCTCCTGAGCGTTTTTTCAGAAGTCAAAATGAGAAAAGTCATCACAGGAGACAGAATTCATCTGTTAGCACAAATACAAAACAGTTCTGCCTTACGGAAGACCTGAGCACTTTACATCAATTTTTAAAAACTGGAGTCTTGTATCCCAGTGAACATCTGAGCATCCATCATCACTACAAGTGGAATATCCTAAAAAACATTAATTGGTTCATGCTTTCTTTTACTACTCCTAATTTCTTCATTTTTGGAGTCAGATGAACTCTTCAGCCTTATCGGGACACAATATTAACCCAAAGAGACCTCTTTGGCTTATCTTCTACTATCACAGATAACCAAATCATATCATACATCAGCTACTTCTCTCACACTTCATTTCAAAGTAGGTACTTAAATCCTTCTGATTCCCTTTAGGAAAGCATCCCTTAAAGTCCCTCTTTTTGGTGGTTTGCAGCCTTCTCAAAACATCAAACTAACTAGTGTAATTTTTACCCATTTGCTCTTATTTCAGTACAGTTCTTAGTTCAAAATAAACTCTCCTCCCTCTCAGTTGTCTATTCCTCAACTATGAAATATTTATAGACAGCAATCATGACCCTTTTTTGTTAAGCTAAAAAAAGCTGAAAGCATTTAGTCACCTGATATAAGACAACTCTTGATTCCCCAGATCAGTTCAGAAGCTCTCCTAGTGTGTTTACTTGACTCTGAATCGAACTGCCTGTAACATGCTGGTGACCAGATGATACACAATACTCCATATAAGCACTCCCAGCATCATTTGTACCAGGATGGTGTGAATACTGTGTGCTTGAAACACCTGGTGCACCTGAACATATGAATTTTGTATAACTACGTTACAAAAGTGGCTTAGCCATCTTGGAACTATCACCTAAAAGGTGAATTTCCCAGAGAAGGTGTCTTTCTTCTCTATGTGGCATATGGAAACAATCCACTCCTGTTTTTCTTTTTAAAAGAAGGCAGTTGAAGTATTCAAGAAAACACTAAAATGTTGGTGGTGACATCTGAACTCTTTGTAGCCAAAACGTCTGTGGCGACTTTGACTCAGCACACATCCTGGCCTGCATCAGGAATAGTGTAGTGAGCAGGACCAGAGAAGTTATTGTCCCCCTGTACTCAGCACTGGTCAGGCCTCACCTTGAATACTGTGTCCAGTTCTGGGCCCCCCAGTTTGGGAAAGATGTCAGGATGCTGGAGTGTGTTCAGAGGAGGGCAACGAAGATGGTGAAGAGGCTGGAGCACAAGCCCTACGAGGAGCGACTGAGGGAGTTGGGACTGTTTAGTCTGAAGAAGAGGAGGCTCAGGGGAGACCTCATTGCTCTCTACAACTCCCTAAAAGGAGGTTGTAGTCAGGCAGGGGTTGGTCTCTTCTCTCAGGTGACCAGTGGCAGAACTAGAGGGCATGGACTCAAGCTTCGTCAGGGAAAGTTTAGGCTTGATGTTAGGAAAAAGTTCTTCACTGAAAGGGTGATTGGTCATTGGAATGGGCTGCCCAGGGAGGGGGTGGAGTCGCCGACCCTGGAGGTGTTTAAGGGGAGAGTGGATGAGGCCATGGTTTAGATGATGGTTGGTGTTAGTGTTGGTGTTGGGTTATAGGTTGGACTTGATGACCTCAGAGGTCCTTTCCAACCTTGTGATACTGTGATACATTCACAAGGCCATCCCTCCTCTATGAAGGTTACCCTGTGATGTGTTAAAAAAGGAAACAACTAAAACCATTACTGGAACTTGGTTTCCTGTCACATTATAAGAATGTTGAATTCTTCCCTGTCTTACAGGGATGTAGAAGGTAAGCACGTAAAAGCGTGTCCATTGCTTGAATTTGTGGTGATGGAAGGCAGTTACCTAAGATAAACCAACCTCACCACTGCACATGTGTTCTGTTTACTACACATTATGCCTGTGTAGGCTGTCATCACATACTGAATATATTATTTTATAGATGAAGCAGTCCAGAAATTATTATTCACAAATGAAGAACAAAAGACAAACAAAAGAGTGCTGGAGCAGAGCAGTTGCATGCAGACTTTCTAGCATCACGCAAGCATTTTTCAAGGCTGGACAGCAGTCCACATCTAAATTCTGATCTCTGTGCTCATCTCTCCTCTACAGAAAAACCTGCTTACGCGGTAAATAAGTTACCATCAAAAGAAAACTGCAAATGTTGGAAAGTCTTGAGAAAGGAAGAAATTACTTTTGGAAAGGAATGACTGCATATTTCTATCTTCCTTGATATAAAATATTTTTTCAAACAATTTTCCCAGCCATTAACCAACTTGTGGTTCTTTGTGGCACTGCAGCTTGCTAAACTCAGCCATTCTTTGACTGTTCTAAAACCAAGACACGGTCTCACCTAGCCGGTTTCCCAAACCCACCCCTCCTTTCTGAAGAAGGCTCACAAAGCTGGTGAAAAGGAGAAAGAAAAAGAGGGGAAGTCATATGAGGAGCAACTGAAGTCATTTGGTCTTGTTCAGCCTGGAGAAGACTGAGGGGGGACCTCATCGCAGTTCACCGCTTCCTCACAGGGGAGGGAGGTGAAACAGGGGCTGAGCTCCTCTCTCTGGTGACCAGTGATAGGAGCCAAGGGAATGGCAGAGAGGGTTAAGCTGGACATCAGGAGAAGGTTCTTCCCCCAGAGGGTGGTGGAGCACTGGAACAGTTCCCCAGGGAAGCAGTCACAGCCTGACCATATTCCAGAAGCATCTGGACAACGCCCTCAGCCCCACGGTGTGAGTGTTGGGGTTGTCCTGTGGAGGCACAAGGATCTGGACTCGATGGTCCTCGTGGGTTGCTTCCAACTCAGGACATTCTATGACACACTTGCTCTACTAGCACTGAGATCCACCTCTAAGACACACCCAGCATTTATTCCAGAGTGTCACAGTTTCTCACATGTCACATATTCCAACAGCCACAAGGAAAGCTTTTCCTCCCATTCCACCTCTCCACAGCTTTAAAATATTAAATTGTAATACATGCTCCATCCTTTATTAATCTTTCTTCCTTTTGTGTCACATTTCTTGCTGCTTGGTTTTATCCCCTTTTTTGGGGTCTCAGTGCAAACCTTTCTAGCTCCTTCCCCCTACCAGCCTCCTGAACTCTGGGTTCCCAGGAACCAAAGCCAAGCAGGAGCAGGAATGAAGACTTCATTTCACTGAGCAATACTGCCTGCCAGAGTGAAAAATCAGGAAAAGTCTTTTTTATGTCTATGAAAGCATGGAAGGCTGGTGGCAGCTTCAAACCTATGATGACCTAATTATTTAAATTTCATTTTACACCTTTTAACCACAGCATATCAAGTAAGAGTAGCAGCTGCTACATGAATGTGACCAGCTCACTTGCCCTCAGCAGATCACCCATCTGCTTGCTCTTCACCTAATATTTCTGTTTGATAGGTTGTAAAACAGATTCCTGCAACAGGTCAAGAACAGAGTCAACTTCAAATCCCACATAAAAAATTCTATGAAAGCATACTGACATCCATACTGAGTGATGTTGAATTTAGAGAGGCCACTGACCTTATGAAAGTGGATAAAAGGAAAATTGCAGCCTGTGATGGAAAAACACTGACTCCATTACAGTGAATGAACCAGACTGGAGCGTGAAGAACTGTATCTGTAATTAGTTCTAGTGCTACAGGCCCACAAAATTCATGGGTGCACACACTGCAAAATGGTGTGGAAAATGTCTTTCTATAACGTAGCAATTTCAGCTTCTACAGCATAATTAATATTCCTTCTTTAAGTGATCAACAGGTAAACGTTCCCGTTCACCAGCAGTATTTTATAAAAATTCAAGTTATGCTAATTAAGTAAATCATTCAAGAGCTATGCATTCCAGCATTTAAATTCTCATACCTTGGTATTTTTTCCACCTCAATTCAAATGAATAAATTAGAAGGCACACGCACTGGCTCTAGTGTCTCTTCATTTTCTACTGAGGAGTGCAAAGCCTTGGGAAGTTTTCACCTTCACTGCATGGGAAAACCACAGGAAGATTACCTGTTTCTGAGAAAAATATTGCACATAACGTACTACTTTCCCTCCCGTGCAGCCTTCTGGAAGTAAAGAGAGTCCTGGGGCATTTAAGCATTTGGTCCATTGCTAAACAGTTGCACAGTGCCTTTGCTTGCCAAAGAACTGAATTTATCCAATAACTTACGACCCTTGACATGAAGATGAATCCCTAGAAGACTGCTGGATCCCTTTGCTTCACTGCCTGGCAAGGCAGACTAGGAGTTACCCCAAGTGACTGGAGGGTTGGCCCCTTGATCTTGCAGCCCAGGTTGTTTTACTTCTATGTTTTTAGAACAGCCTGGCACAAAAGGAGATGAAGAAAGACACTTTTCTGTAACCCTATCCTAGAGGCAACCTTGGTTCCCACACCTGTGCCGACCCCCTGCAGATGGCTAAACAAGAAATGTCATCCCTTCCACTACTGAAATCTTGGATAACCTGCTACTCCAACACACAGTGGAGGCAGGGTTTCTCTGCTACCAGGCTGCCTGCTGAGGTGCACAGCACATTTACTATATCCAGGAGATCGTTTAAATAAGATGGCATCAGATTAGACTTCCAAAAACTCCCTTCAGCCAAATTTCCCTCTACTTTAAATAGGCAAATGGCAAACGCTAAAGTGAAAAAGAAATGCAACTGTTCTGCTGCTGTGACTGTGCTTTTACTCCAGAGGTGAAGAAGTCTCTGTTTCTGACTTAGAATATCATAATTGGCTTTAAGGTGAACCTCCTGGAGCAGAAAACAATGGCAAAATTTGAAATGAACTGAACATCACACCTTTGTATTTAAAAAAAGAGCAAGCTTCCCTGTTTAATATGACATCATTTGCTCCATTTCAATTAGCAAAAAAAATCTCCTAGCTACTACGTAAAATAACTGGAAGAAAATGGTCATTTTTGCTGTAGTCTTTAGCACCGTTTGGAGATGAAAAAATGCCTTCCTTTTTTCTTACCAAAGAAGAATGAAAGATTAACTTCAGCAACTATAGAAGTGATATAAATTTTGATTTAGGACAAATTACCTCATGCTTGTCTGGAACTTGAACAAATGAAGGCTAAAAATGCAGAGCATACGCAGGAACAGCTGTGACTTTAAGCCTGTTACTCTCCTTAGAGAAAGCTGGCTCAGTGGAAAAGACAAGACAGGACTGGCCAGTTGCTTTAGGTCTGCTCATGGTATAGTCTATTTTCAGCATATGACTCTATTAATGATCATATATCAAAGTTTAAATAACTTTATGATTTGCCATATCTGTAATTTAGGAAATCACACAATTCAGCTAACCTAGGTAAAAATGTATTATAAACACAAATGTTTTAACTTTTCCAGTGACACCATTTATCAACACTTTCATGGTTAAAGGGTTTTAGTGTTTGCAAGGCAGATCAAATTTGTATTAACTACACAATCACATTACTTCATACCAGATTCCTGCTCATCAAGTCAGTTAGCAAAAAGTTCATGATCACTTGATACCAAAATTTTGCACTTTGATAATTTACATCCCTGTAATGAATTACATCTGAAACTACTTTTGAAATTTCACCAACAAACCCATTTTAATACTTCTTTGGTCTACAGCTCTCCTTCCCATAAATTCATCAGTCATTTCCTGCAAGTCCCGCCCAAAAAGATTCACTGGGAATAAAATTACTAGATTTATAACTGGAAATGCAAGCTTTAGTCTCTTTGTTATTGCATACTTTCTTGTTTTTAAATTTAAATGCAGTTCTTTTCTGTTATTATGCCTCTGTTTTATAATACTTCAGAGTGCAAAGGAATTGGTGCTCAAAAGCTGTTAAAGCAGGCTGACAAAATTAGCAATACTAGTCAAGCCCCAAGGAGGTGGGTAGTGTGCAGCAGCCCCTCTCTCCAAACCCTCCCTCCTCTCTGTTTCCATGCTTTTCCACACTATTTGTCTTTCACAGATTGGTTGGGGTTGGAAGGGACCTTTATAGGTCACCTAGTCCAATCTCCCTGCAATGAGCAGGAACATCTTCAAGTAGATCACTTGTTCTTGTCCTTCTACCTGAATACCAGTTGCTCTCTCTCTCACAATTTCCATCCCATCCAACATATTTTTGGAAGGACTATCAATAATTAACTTTTAAAATGAAACTAAATAAAACTTCCATTTAATAGGTAGAAACTAAGGACCAAAAGTCTCTTCCCTTTCAAGGAGAGTTGCTCCATTCAGAGAGGGCACAAACTGAAACACAGGAGGGTCTGTCAGAACATCAGGAAGCTCCTCCTACTGTGAGAGTGACCAACACTGGCATAGGTTGCCCAAACAGGCTGTGAAGTCTCCATCCTTGGAGATATTCAAAAACCATCTCGACATGGTCCTGGGCAACTGGCTCTAAGTGGCCCTGCTTGAGCAGGGGGAGACTGGACTAGATGACCTCAGCCATTCTGTTGCTCTGTGAAAATGGCACTGGCTGTAGCTACTCTACTTAATAACAATTGTAAGAGGTCATTTTTGAACAAATATAATTTCTCGTGCCACTTCCACTGCAGAATGTTTAGCAGAACAAGCAAGAAACACACATCTCTGTGTGTGTGTGCATGTAAAAAGTGCAAGAGATAGCTGGAAAAATACTCATAAATTTTTAAAAAGTCTGATTTCAGAAATGGTGAATGAAACTTGAGGAATCTCTTATTTTCTACAATCTTTTAGGAAGGGGACAATTCATTTTTACTGAAATAAATTAGCGACGCACTTTATAAATTCCCCAGAAAGTTGTTTCTATGTTCATAGAGGGAGTTTTACTGTTTTCTTCGTAACAAAGACAAGAATGCGAGCGCTTAAGCAAAGAGCACAGCTGTAGCTCAGAGCTGAGACAGATGTGCCCAGGATCTACAATTAAGGTAGTACTTCCACTTGTATTTATTTTTTATTTATATCATGCACTGAACTGCCATAGTTCCAGAAACATTCTCGTGAACACATAATACAGAGTAATTACTACAAATACTTCATTTAAAATAGGAAAACTCAGGAAGGGTTGTTTTAATGGTCATGTACCTGACTGAAAAATTTATGAGTCTATATAAAAGTTTTGTTAGTTACAAAACTACCTACACAAATTTTTATTATTCACATCGACAGTTTCAGGATGTTTGGAGCCAAAACGAGTATCATGTTTCTGCTATGTCCTTTGGTGGCTAATATTCTACAACGAACTCCTCTGCATATATCTACACAAACACACTAATGTATACATATAAACAGAAAAGTGCAACCCAGGTTTTCAGTGTTTGCATAACAACAATGCTACGGGGAAGCATCAAGAGCTCACAATCGTGCACATCAAGTGGAAGTCTAGACAGTGTTCACATACCAGTGGCAGAACATGCATGTTAATGTAAGAACTCCAAATAATATAAGATAATTTAAAACCCCTATCTAGTTTTTATGGATTATAGGGCTGTTTTCTTTCATTTCTTAGGGTTTTTTTTTGTTTAAATGGTAAAATTTTGGTAATTACTGATAACTTTTAACTACATTTCAAAAATTAATTTCTAGCCTGATTACAGAGTAATCCTTTCCTCATAATTCTGGCTTGGAAACTTAGTCTTCCTACTCTGTTAACTCCTAAACTCCTGTGATGTTGGACAGGGCTATCTATCAGATTACTTCAGAAAGGACATCCCAAGAAAGGGGTCTGGTAAATGTAGATATACAGTATCTTTAAATGATAGTGATTCCAGACTGGGAGGGAAGCTTTTCTGGATGGTACGAAAGGAGGAAGGAAGATAACAAAAGGTGCTGTCGCTTCACGCAATATAAAGAGGTGTATGCAAAACCTCACCACCACAAGAAAAAACATCCTCATGATTCAGTGGGCAGCTTCGACTGTCTGAAGACTCATCCATGATGTGGCATGGAAGCACATGGAGGAAACCACGTAGTGAAAATACGTTAAGATTTTCCAGTGCATGTGACGCATTAAGCCACTAAACACTCCAGGAAGAATCAGGCAACGAAGGCACCAAGGTCAGCTGTTACACAACAGCAAGAAAAAATGCTTTCAGAAGGGGGAAACCTCTTCTTTGTCCTTACAACTTTGGGAAATTTATTTCAATCAGATTGACATTTTTGATGCTAGATAGATAAATAGATTGATAGAGAGATATTTCATGAGGTCTTGACTTCAATGACGCACAAGCCCTCCAGGTCTATTTAACAGAGCGGTAAATTCTTATTGCCATCAGCAGCAGATTTAATGATCACAGAAGAAATTAATCACGCCACACACTGCCTCGCTCTTCTCAGCACACAAGCTGGACACCATATTAAGAGCCTATTTTCTTCCTTCTAGGTTTTTCTTCATGAAAATAAATCAGTAAAGTAGATATTGTTTGCTTCATCAGCAAAGAATTAAAAAATCTTACTCAGATTTATGTCCTTTGCATGTCATGACTCTTTATCAGGAATTAAAAACTTGATTTTCATCACTTGGAGAAGTTGCTTACAAAGTCTGTAGAAGTCAAACATTTTCTTTAAGCCAAACAACCCAAGTCACAGGCTGGCAACACCTTCTAAAGGCCCTGTAGTACTCCGAGTGACCCTAACTTCCTTCTATCGAGGTGCCCTGGAAAGACTAGCTATACCATAATTAAGAAAAAACAGGGAGATGTCAGCAAAACACTCCTGTGATGATAAAGCTATCAAAACACAGCCCTCAAGAACATCCTAGTCCCTAATGAAGAAAACAATCTCTGAGGAAAGCACTATGGTAACTCCTACTTCCTCACAAATCTACTAGAGTACTGTAAAGCCACTTCTCTTCTGCTGAAAGACAAAGTAGATGCACTACTGAGTCAAAAGCCCTGGAGGTACCCACAGGAGATAACTGACCTGAGTGAATTGCACTGTCATATAAGGCTGCCAGAGCACTGTAAGACAACTGTATTCATCCCCCAGTACAGGAGAATCAAGAGTGTGTTTACATCGATTGTATCTGTGCCCATTAGAAATTACAGAAATCCCCTTGGAGGAGTGGAGCAGCAGCCTGATTCAGCAGTGGCAGGAAGGAACCCAACGCACTCTTTAGATTGGGCACATCACAAAACACCTTGCATATTCTACATAGATTACACCACACCTAACTGGAGTTCATTTGACCTTTTTTTTCCCCCTAGATTAACAACACAAAACTTTATCAATGGCAGAAAACACACAAGGGAACACATACATGCCTGTGTGTATATATATCTTTCTATTAAAAAACCCCAATCAAACCTGTGGATATTCTGTCTTTTCTTTAGCGTTTTCTTACCTTCTACTGCTCTCTTGAAGAAAACTTTACAGCTGCCACATGTAACGACCCCGTAATGACATCCAGATGCCTCATCTCCACACACCAAACACACTTTGGAAGGTCTAGAAGATCCAGTTGACACACTTCTCAATGAAGAGCTGGAGTTAAAAACAAAAAACCAAACAAACCAGCTATGAATATTTCAATTCACACTGGCTATAATGCAAAGTTCAATCAAGAATTTATAACAGGTATATTGCTCAAGGCACCTAACAATTAGGAAACCACAACTCTTTTTGGCAGTGCCTGGCTGAATACATGAATTGCTTTAATTAGTAAGTACAATATTTTTATTGTCGGTTTTCAAACACTTATACTCTATCAATGTTAATGTGAGAAGTTACCACAAGAGCACTGGAATTTATTGGCAGCAGATGATTAAAACAGAAAATAAGCAACAAACAAACCAACCACGCTGGTAGTGACCCGATAGCTATAAATTTCCTTTCTGTTTGTTTGTTCGTTTCAAGCCTTTACAGCCAAGGAATACCTGTAATAAAACCTCTCAGACCATTTCACATGGCAGCTCAGCAGTGGTATGGCCTCTCCTGTCCACGTTCCTGTTCACCACTACAGCGGCAGCTTATCTCTGAAATTCCTGTAATACGACAGCTTACTTCCGAAAGAGTTCCGAAGCCGTTTCACATTCCATGAGAGCGGTAAGACCTTTGCCATGAGACTTCAGGTTGCCAGAAAAGCAGCAGCAGTGGTTCAGAAACCATCCTGCAGAGTGATGCGTCTGAACAAACCCAGTTCCACCCACCCACCGCCTTGTTAAAAGACTGGGCATTTCTGTTGTTGGGGCTTTTCTAAAACCATGACTCTCCGAAAGCATCTCTAGGAAGTATTTTCCACTGTAACTCTAAAAGACAATGTTTTTCACAAACAAGTCAATTTTCATGATGCCACAAGTCTCCTCTCTCCCTTCTTCCCCCGGGAAATGGAAATGCATCCTGGCATGCCTGGAGAAATGTGCCAGATACTGTAGGAGATTAAAGCTTTGAATCCCTCCCTTACCTCTGGGGGGCTCTGGAGTCTCATTCCACACAGCCCATCTTCTCCAGGTAAACGTGACCTCCTGCATTTCCCCACTTTAGCTCTCTGAATACTGCCAAACAACTACAAAAACAACCCTAAAAGGCTTCACAGCAGTGAACTAATCTGCTAGTTTAAATTGCAGGTCACAGGCAATCTGTTGGTCAGTTATTGAGAAACGAAGTTCACAAGTAGTCTTAATTCAAACAGAAGATAACCAGCTTGCGTAATAAATTTTGTGTATGCAACCTTTGCCTTTTTCCAATTTTCTATCTTCCTTTATAGAGGTTTACAGAGGCCAAGGGATTCATCCAGGGGCACAGCATAAATGTCACTCAAGATCAAGGACTGCAACTCTCCTGGCCTGCAGCTTTACTGTAACATCAACTCTAAATGTCTTTTTAAATGACAGCGTTCAGATGCTAATCAAAATGTTCCAAATAGTTTTCCTGTTCTTGTCTGCTTGCTAGTCTGTTGGATTTACTAGTTTTAGTTCTCATGCTATTTATACTTCCATTACATAACATCATACTGCTTGATAATTGCTAGGTGATGGCATTAGCTCAACTGTTAGACAGACAAAGACAAGCCTCATCAACTCTATGTTAAAATAAGTTCTGTGTGTTCAAGTCACAGTTATACCTATGCATACTGCATTAATGCACCCCTAAAGGAAAGGCAGCTTCTTCAGGATTTGCAAAGACTGGGCTGGTACTCAGCTCTGCATTTGGATTTGTTCAGTCGACGAGTGGGACTTTCTCCCTCTACCACATTCCATACAGCACGAAAATCATTAAGCCTTTTGTTAAACAAAATTCTTCAAAAGGTGTCTGCTTTCTAGGGAAAATAATAACCTGGAAAACTAACTCCTTGAAAATTCTTCCTGTTTCTTTTGCACTTTTCATTGCAAACAGTGATATTCTGTCTGAGAAGGGAAAGATTTCAATTCTGCCGTAGTACCAAAATGTCTAGGGGCATCTGCAAATTTGATGCTGTGTGTTCCCATTTCTTCATGAGACTAGCAAAAAGTTTCCTAGTCTTTCTACCCTGAAATATCTAATAACATCTTTTAAAATCTAAAAAAAGGTGATTCTGTTAGAGAGCTCGTCCTGTGAAGAAATGGAGGTTTCCAGGTTATCACAACAGTATGTGTAGGGTTTTTTTTTATTTGTCTATACATACACACACATACTGTATATATTTAAGTATGTACTATTTTTAGTTGAAAATAACTTATGTAGGATTTGCAGAAGGTGGGAGAGCCTTTTTTTAGGTACAAGCTACCCTATAAAATTCCACTTACATCAACTTATTGAGTAAAAAAGCCAGTAAAGACAAATTGAGACACCAGTTGATCCACAACTATTATTAAATGCCTACCTAAGACATAATCTATAGCTGTAAGGTGAAGATACAGCTTGAATACAAAGCATGTATTCAGCTACTCAGCCACAGTATCACAGATGTAAACAACATTCTGGAATAAAATTTAATTACTCCCATACACCCTTCTAACCGGTTTAAAGGTGGAACAGGTTAAAACACAAATCAGGTACTTTCATTCTTAACAGAGTATCTAACACGGAGCAATTCTCAAATACTCTTTTGCAAAGAAACATTGATATTAGCTGTTGGCACTTTAATCTCCTTCAACTTGTGCCAGTTCTTGCTAGGACTCTCTTCTAATGAACAATGTTTGGCTGGGTTTTAAAATCTCTCTTTCACCCATGATACACCAAACTATTTTCCAATTCAAAATGCTGTTACATTACCTCACACAAAGTAAAGGGGTGTTTGTACATAGCAGCAAATAGTAAAAAGCTGGGTCCAAAATATATGCTAAAAACATATTGTTAAACCTCAGATTAAGACATTCTCTCCATGGAAGTTTTTCTTTTTCAACAAGGCACGCACAAATGGTTAGACCTTTTCCTCCTGAATCTCTTACCTTCAGGTTTTAATTCCTTTCTTAGCAACTTGACCATGGCTAGCAAGATCTGCATCAAGATCTGACTGGCAAGAAAACTACCCCTCTGCCCTCATTTCAAGGTTCAGATATCCAGTGTTTATGATACAGAAACACATTTTATTTATTCAGCATTTTTATTAAACATATTATTTAATTATTAATTAATTAATTACTTGATCCTCCTCCCCATCCCACCAGAGTGGGGAGGAGGCAGTGAGTGGCCGCTGCGGTTCTTTGTTGCTGGCTTGGGCTCAGCCCACCGGTCACACAGTTCTTTGCTGTCAGCTTGGGGGCTAAATCACAACAGCAGGAAACATTTACAAGGTAAAAACTGTGCTGAATTCAGTTGATTATAACAGATACAGACATTATTTTAACTTTAGGTCTTTGTTTGGAGCTCAGTTTGAATTTTGGCTCCAGATGAGAAGCACAGGTACAGTAATCCAGATTATTTAGGTAATACAAAAATCTCTTAAGGAATACAAAGAGTTGGTCCAAGTAAGAACAGATGTAAAAAAGATCAGGAACTTTACAACCGACTCCCTGGACAGCAATTAGCCTACTACCAAGTATCTATTTGAATGACACGCGAAATCTAATGACATCTGTGGGGCACAGGAGGACTAAGTCTTAAAACTTTAGACCAAGTGAAAACACTGTGTTTACACATTTGTCCAAATCCAAATTAGAGTCCCAAAGCTACTGTTCTGATATTTAACAGAGTTTTTTTAAATTTTCTCTCATTGGACTACTGTTGACCCAGAAAATTTCTTGTGGGCAGCAACCTACTCTCTATAAAACCTTCTAATTGAAAACACAAGAAATATGAACTAGTGCCATGGAGCTGGGCACTCATCACTGCTCTCAGAAGGCAGCAGTTTCCATGGGTTGATTAGGTGTTATTACTTTCACGCCTCTCTCATTATTTCCAATACAAAGGGAATTAAAAAAAAAAAGCAAACGCTCTCCCATACACACACACTCTGCAGGATTCAAAGACAGGAGATCTAACAGAACACACATATTTTATCACAATGCTTTTACAGCCAAGGGCAGCATGGAGCAGTTTAACAATGCCAAATCTATCTTCTAACTGATTTGTAAAATGGTTGCCTGGATGGCTCCTTTAACATTTGTCACGTTGTAGGGTATGTGGTTAGGAATAAGCCTGATTTATTATCCTCAGCAGTGCAAATGCTGGCAGTTAAATGCTGACCTTGACTACCCATTGCCATCAAGCTCATTTGTGCCTCTGTAAGTTGGCTTTAGTAATAGTTATATGGAGAATTAATTAGAAATAACAGATTTTGTAAAGGAGAGTCAATAAACCCACAGATAATCCAGCATTTTTAAAGCTGATTATACAGGTTATTACGCTTTTCAAACCAGATGTCATACAGGAGCACAGTTTAAACAAATGATGCCTCTCTGATGATAAAATGAAGCACTCTAAAGAAGCATAAGCCATAATATGAATCCCAAACTCATTTGTTCTAAGCACTTTTATTATTATAAGATCTAGATGAGTCCTTTTTTAATTCCACATCATTGACTTTTTCATACAGAAATTTTCTGGTAGTAAAACAAACAGAAGGAACCCGGGTACATCTTGAATAAAGTTATGCAAAAATAAAGGTAAAAAGAGGTGGAAATCAGCATCATATTTTCACCAAAAGAAAAAAAATCTTTAAAGAGGAAGAATCATCAGGGGAGTCAGGATGCAGACACTGCCAGCATCTTCCCTCTACCCTCTCATCTCATTTCTGAAGGGTTGTAACCTCCAGTGAGAGTCATCATCTACCAGGGACTGCACATGAAAACTTGGTAGTTCATTTTGCAGACACAGATACTGAAACCAACCCTCCTGCAGCCCAAAACAAGAGCTGTGCATCCCAATGGTATTTAACAGCCATGATGTTGACAGTCTGGAGGAGCATGGGGACCAGAGCCTGGCCTACCTTTCACACCCAGGGAAGCTCAGACAGTTAGGAGGCAGCCCAGAGTCAACCAAGAGTTGACCAAGAGCCACACCAGAGCCCTCAGCACCGCCAAGCTGCTTGTGCCACCGCAGCAGCCATTGAGACTGATTACTGAGTTCATGCCACTCTAGAAACACACTTATTGTCCCCTCCAAATAGTCCCCCGAATCCTGCCTGGTTTCCACAGCTCATATCACCTCTCTACGTGCTTCCTTTGACTGCTCACTCCTACTATTTTCCTTTCTTTAACTGATTGTTCATTCTGCTATCACAGTAGACAGTATAAACATCTCCACATTACCCCATAATTTTTCACACAAATTCACAAAGAAACAATAATTTCACTCCCAAGATAACTCTAGCAGTTATTTAGAAAATATTACATTTGTCAAAAACTGTCCAGTAGATTATCTGACCACCACTCAATGATGGTCATGATTTCGGCCAGCAGCACGTATCACCTCCCAGATTTTACTCTGTGCTGCTAGTTTTAATTGTCAATTCCAAACTTTGACTATTATCAGTTTTATCTTGTGCAGCCTGAATTTCCTCTATAAGTTTCACTGCAGGAAGACACCCTGGTCTCTCCTATAACCACTTGCATACAGCAGATTAGCAGACTGGAAAATGGTATTTCTTAAATGTCAGACTACATAAACCAATCGTCTTGTCAGCAGACCAAGAAAGCACAGAGCAAAGGTGCAGAGATGAAACGCTCAGGTTTTCTGAAGAGAAGGCAGTCACAGGGGACCTCCTGAGCGCTGAGCTAAGGAAGGGCCACTGACAACAAACCACCCTTGAGCCACAGCAGCAACGCTCCTGCTTGCAGGCAGAGCAACATCCACTCTCTGACGTCTGGCAGAGGGGCATACACACTGCTAAATAAGCCAGCCTCAAATCCTGCTGCCTGAGTTTCTCCTCCTGTGGAATTTCTACTCCTGTGGAATGAAGACAGACATTACAGGAAGGGTTATGTTTCCTTGGATGAAACAACAGGACTCATGTGGCCACTATCAACCCATACACCTGTAGCCTTAAAAAAAAAGAAACAACAAACTAAGATTATTTTTTAAATACTAAACCTTAAAAAAACCCCTAAATTTAAGACTCAGAATTCTTGAGCATGGTCTAAATATTTTTGGAAAGCTGTGTACTTCAGTGCATATTATGGATGATGGACACCAGCTGTAACACCTGAAGCAGCACACACTTACTCTGAAGTGTGTAATACTGTTACCAGTCCATAAGGTTAGGGAAAGAACTAATTTTTTTTCTTTAATGCCTTCTCTCTACAAGAATAATAAAGATTTCATAAAAAACATCAATCACAAATAAATTTTCAATGTGAAATATTCGGGAAATTCTATTAATAAAGAAAAATGATGAAGAAAATAGTATCATCTTGTGCTATAAATCAACTATTTTCTAAACATCCCAAACTTCAGGATCCTGAAGCCTTTACTTGGATTATCATTTATTTAGTTTTGTTTGTTTTGTTCCAGCTAATGATGAATTCATGCAATCTGCTATTAATAGCTGTAATTTAAAAAAAAAAAGAATCAGTATCTCAGCAAAACAAATTTACTTTGCCAACTATGACTTTGAAGGTATATTTTTAAGAAATTAAAAAAACCCAAACAACCTAGAAAATTCAGTACCTGTGATACTGAATTTAATATAGTAGCTAGTGTCAATACATTTTTTTTTTTAGACACAGAAATATTCTATTCCAAGTCAGAAAACTTTCAATGAAACCTTAAACATTACAACCCTAATTCCAATGTATATAAGATAAAACTAATCCAGTATTTATACTTTTTTTTTCCTCTTAAGAAATGCCCAGTATGAAGAAACATGGGGGATTGGAGGGGAAACAGCTTTTAGTTAAGAGAAAGAAAAGTGAGAAATCAGATGGTTTTCTTCCTCAGCAGCTCCAGTTTTCACATTAAGTTACTTTATTTAGCAGTGCCTAAGGGTCATATATCCCACTTTTGTACCTGGATCTTAATTACAAGCAAATCTGACGTGATAACAGAAGAGTCTCCATCCTTCTTCCCAAGTCTCCCCCCAAACATAAGAAAAACACTCATGATTTTTAGGAAGCATTTAATCTGCAGTGTTTATTCCACAAATACAAGCTGATGGGTTCTCCTGTGCTGTAGCCACCAGTGAACAGGTTTGTGCATTTAGTTTAACCTGAAGGCATACGTTGATTTTATAAAATGAAGCAAGTGTACTGAGCTCCTTCAGCTTCCATTTGCCTTGGTGGATGCTGATGGGACCCAGCATTTTCCTCAACTCACCTGTAACCCTTGACTTTTCCTTGACCTTCCCTACTGAAATCTTTTGGAAGCAACTATAGCTGGCTCTTCGATACTTCAAAATAATCTGTTGACTACAGAAAACTAAAGCGTAAATGTGTTCTGGTAGTTTGAAACTGAGGAGCTTGTATCTCCTAGGTAAATAAATCTACTTTTTACCTTCTGATTTCGTGGTCAGAGAAGTGTGATGTTGTCCTAATATTCTTCTGCAATGCACTGTTCTCCTCTAACTACTGTCACAATGCACCAAGATCCGACTGCCCCAGGGAAATAAAATTGACTTGTTATGCATTTTTTTAGTACATGAATATAATTAACTATTGGAATAGAATGGTTAACCTAGACAAGAAGTTTACTATCAGGAGAAGACCTCCAACTTCGGAGGCCAGAGAACAACAGTAAGCCTTGGAGTGGATTTGCTCTAACTTTTGATATTTGGTCCGCTTATAGAATTAGTGCAGTTTAAATGCATGCAGTGCTGGTACTTGTGCTGCTGATTATAAATTGCTATGTATTGTATAGCAAGATAAGGCAGGAACAGTTTATCTGCAAAATGATCTAGTTAATTTTTGAAAGTCTTGGGGGGGGGGGGGGGGGGGGAGTGAGGTAGTTTAACCCTCTGTTTTCCTGCACTTGCTCACCTGCCATGGCTAAAATGAAAGAGACAGCTTAGAAAAATCCCATGTTTCATCTTCTGCCTCTGAAAAATATGTAAACTGATTACGTATCCTGAATAGTCTTGCACAAGAGCATGGTAGCCTTTACTCGGTGAGGCTCTGCTGTCTTCTTGGCCTGCAACACCTTAAAACTGCATAAAATGCAGTGATTCAAGTGAGGTTCACCTGCTGACGGGGGCACAAGTGGGACATCATCGCCACGAGGAACTGCAGGCCAGACAAGGCTGTGTGACTATTTAGCTCTGCTACTGAGAACTTCTAAGAGAACGAAAAATTGAACAAGCAAGGAAGACAAATTTACACAGAATTCAAATGTAGGAAGATGCTACTAGGAATAAGATTCTCTCTTTAAAAGCCTCCTCTTCTCAAATAAAGTTCACTACTTTTCTCAAGGTCTTCCTTGAGTCTAAACCAGCAACTCCTAAAAATACCTGCCTTTGCTTGAAAGCTTTGGTTTATGAAGCCCTTATTACAGCAACCTGAAATGGCATTAATGACCACAGTACTGCTCAGTTTTCAACCTTAAGAAATGCTGTTCTATTGCAGAGATAAAGTCTAAGTGGTATGTCTGGGAAAGGCTTGGCCCCGTAAGTCCTAAATAATACTTACATCAAAAATACCACCTTATAACAGAAGCAGCTTGGTCCAGTTATATGTACTTGCCTATTATAAACTATTTGCTTTATCTTCTGAGTGAATAATATACTTATAGAGAAAGCCACCACACCATTAATGCCCCAACCACACAATACAGAAAGTTTACAAGAGTTCCATAATCAATAAATAAATAAAAATATTTAATAATAGCAAAAAGTAAACTGAACTGTCATCCCTAGTCTACTGAGGATTAAAACACTGCAATAAGAAAAACCTCCAAAGCAACCACGAAACTATAGGGAAAAAATGCACCAGAGCACAAAAAAAAGGTTACCATGGGAACAAAGGAGGTTTTCCAACTTGTCAAATAAAAGCCCCAGTATGGTAGACCTTTACTTATAAGAGCAATCCCACAGGCTTCAAAAGGCAACGTGTATAATTATTGCTTGAGCTGAAAGAATCTAATGGGGGAAAAGAGGTGGGGGTTGCCCCTTCAACTCCCTCCCCCAATCCAATGAAACAAAACTGGTTTGGATGTTGAAAGCATATCAGCAGGACAGCATCAGCGCACGCTATACTGTAATTTCACCTAGGAACAGAAAATAGAAGTAAGAAAGTCTGCACACTAAACCTAAACTTTGTTTATAAAATGTAGGGAAAAATGAAAGGCAACAGACTGCTCACAGCATTATTTAGTGTGAGTTACCAATGCAGAACTGAGTAATAAGACTCAAACCCGTAAGTGTATCAGAGAAATTCCTGACATGACCAGACTTAAACATATTGCAACGTGTGGTGAGTTCTATGTGCATTTGGAAAGGGAAGGCTGGAAAAAAAAGATCTGCTGAAGATGATCTTAGATGATTAATAGATGATATTCTACTAATCAAAAGATAATAAACCTTGATAAGGTCAGGCGCAGTACTTTACTTTTTACTGGAACTTTCCAGCTTGGCACTTGTTTCAGCAGATGCAGTAAAAGCTGAACTCCAACTTTACCACCACCTCTGATTAACAGGCATTTCAAAAGGCAAGTAGTCAAATTATTTTGAAAAAATTCCTGTGACTTCTAAAACCACCATCTGAAATAGTGAAGGCTTCATTTTAACTAACATTTTTGTGTTTTAAGAAATTCAAGCCGTTCATGGTGGTTTACTTATTACCCGGTACAAGAGGTAAGAAGACTGGTAAAGCTTTAGGTTGGAGAATTACACAGACATTGGGGTAGTTTGAAAATTTGTCTTTTCCACCTTTGTGGTCCCATGGCCCCAATAAAACATCATTCTAGAAAAAGGAGGTGGAAAGCCAGAGTGATTTCTTCTTCTATCTGCTTCAGTGTTCCCTTCTTGTTGCCCTCAGAGGCTTTGCTGCCTTTTGACAGTGTAATAAGAAGGCATTTGTGATGTTTGAGGAACACGCAAGGGTTACAGCAAGCAAAATCTGCCTGCATTGAGCAGGCAATACAGGGCAAATGGATGTGGGATTCACACCTGCCAGCTTCTGGCAGAAGGAGAAAACGCAAAGAAGGAAAACGAGAATCAAAATGTTTTTACTCAGTCAGACCTTCATATGATCTATTTCTACTAATGGTAAAGCTGGATCTCGTGCAACAATCCCTCATTTTTCTGACTGCAACTTCTTTGCTTGGCCAGTTGCATCTCCAGTGGCCTTTGCCTGTGCCTATCTGCAAACGTTATCCAGCCTAGCACTCATTTCCCAGTCTTCCTGACTCCCAGGATGCTTACCAACAGTCTAAAGGTGGATTTCCTTCAAAACCTTAGCAAGTTCTACACACCTTTTAAAGAAGTGGTGGGTATCTAACACAGGTGCCACTCTGAGGCTGGGGATGAAAAGTAGGTGCTTTTGAAACACAACTCAAACCCCAAACTCATCACATACCAGCTTTAGGTTCTAAACGTGCAGTCTCACATATAACCTGGTTTTCAAATATAACCCATACATTACATTTCTACATCAGCACACTGTGAAGATCCTCTGTTAAACTGCTCCCTACACGCCAGCTTCCCACAGAGGATTCTCTCATGTTTACAGAGTATTTCAGGGTGAAATCAGACAAATACTCCCATTTTCTCTTCAGTGCAAACAAGTAGCTGTGTAACCCTCCTCCCACCTTACCTTCAGGAGGCAAATATCTACCCTGCACAGCTCCACCAGTCTGTAACTCCTCAGACTACAATGACTGGCTGCTGGTAAAGGGCTCCCTGGTGCCTTCTCAGAAAACACACTGACAGAAGATAAAAAGTTTTAAAAGGATTCTCATCCCAGTCCAACCTGTGAATTTCATCACAGGTGGAACAGCCTTCTCAGCCTTTTTATTTGCTTCTATAAATGGGGATTAGCATGGGACATGGCAAATAGCAGCTCCAGTTCAGACAGGGACATCACTTCCCACCTGTCCCACATCTGCTACACACAGTTTGCAGACATCCTTACTTCTATATTTACAACAAGGCAAGGCACAGTCACTGCTGTGGATGGTGATATTGCTGATCATCACATTTATTGGCACAGTTTATGTCCCTCTGCTTTCCATTGCCTGTAGTTTTTGTGCAGGGTCAGGCAATATGGGCTAAAAGAGTGATACATTAATGAGTGTTCAACAGTCCTACTTCCCATCCTACTGTGGCAGAAGGAAAACAAATTCTTTCCACCCTTCTTTCTAACTTAGAAAGCCAGGCAAGCTGAGAACAATCGCTCATCTTTGCAGAATCTTCCTCTCTTCATTTTCTCTCTTACAAAAACCCTTGGTTTGAAATGGACACACAGAAAAAGATGGTCTGAACTCATCATCACCTTCACCAGCTAGAAAAAACACTGCATACTTGCATCCCCAGGAGCAATCAGGAAGACAATATTGCTAGAGCAGCTGATCTCATACTCCAGCATACACATAGCCTATACGTGTGCAAACGTAACAACAACTGCACTCATGCTGTAGAGTATTAGAGTCATTTTTAATTTACATATCTCTTGGATCTGGCTAGAATTAGACTTTTTCCAGACCCTGGGAGATCACAACAGAGGGTCAGTTTAGCTCTTAAAACGGCATCAGACCCAAAACACAGTTATTATACCTCAGAAGCAAAGACTCTCCAGCAGAAGTACTACTGAACCTGGAAGGTATGGGTTTTAGAAACTAGAGGCATGTTTCACATTCAAGAATCCCTTTCAAAGCCAAAGAAAATTACATAATAGGAAATCTCTGCTCCCATTAACTAAATAAAAGTTCTACTGATAGCTTGAAGAAGTAGAAGGTAAAATCTGTGTATTTTTAAAACATTTCAAACCCCAAGTCCTTTCAACTCCCCTCGTTTTCACAGCAAGTGTAACCACTGACATGTAATACAGTTATACTGTATTAAATAACTATAGATTTTAACTTCTGAATCAATTAAAGTATTCCTCCATTATATGTCAGAGTGACAAGTAATAGCCTGTCGAGTGCCACAGAAAATTTTGGTCAAATAGCAGATGAGGGCTGCAATCACTGACTGATACCTAGGAGCAAAGGCTTTTGGTAATTCTCCCACAAGCAATCACAATTGCTGACAAAGTTCAAATTTGTCTTGACAGGATTGTCAAGGCAAACTAGAAACGTTCACAATTGCAAGTCAAAGAATTCATTTTTATTCAGCTGAAATTGGCTGTACTGCTCACATACTAATGATACACAGTTCTGTACCTACCACCCTCTCTGGCTCAACAGCTGAATCTACAGCAAAGACTAAAAGAAAGCAGGAATATTCAGCAAAACATAGACCAAGTTACATTCTGCAACTAAGGCAGCCCCAGAGCCTCTCCTAAATCCTCTTCTGCATACTGTCAAAACTCTACTGCAATATCCAGCAGACCTTGATTTTGGAAGGCAGCTTGTATTTAACTTCAGTGGGAATAAGAGCTGGTAAAATAATTAAAAGTACCATAACCCCATCACCCTCCCCATTTCAGGAGAAGGTCTTTTAACTGTTTATGCACAAGAGCACAGCGAAATGACAGTTCAGTGTGGATTACTATGTGCTTATGCATAAATTTACACAATTTACATAGTAATCAAGGAGTACAGTAGAGTGAACAAACATCATTACTTTCTAAACCGTCACCCCCCAGATCTCATTTATGCAGCCTGTCTGTGGCACAGACTTTCAATCTTCTGTGATATTTACATTCATTGTTAAGCCACAACACCACTCACCAACACAACAGGTCCCACACAGAGTCAAACAGAAAGAACCTGACAACACAAATTCTTTGCTCCATTAAGCAATTTCTGCCCATTCTAAAACAATCTGCTTTTTATCCCCCCTCCCCCCTGCAGCCATCAAAATTACTTCTGATATAAACAGGTGTGCAATATGCAGAACAAGCACTTGGGGAAGAAAAGAGACAACTCAACAAAAAGTGAGTTTTGAGGACCCGTGCTTTTGAACGTTGCAGCAATCACAGTGTAACTTAATTTTATTACATGGCTGGAGGATCTTTGCTTGCACCCCTTCAAGGCTTCACACCATTTGACTCCATGCAGCTCCTGGCAGAGAAGCTCACTGCAGTCCCAAAGTGTGAGACCTACAGGTTCTTCTTGCCTGCATATCTGCTTTTCCATATCCCCAATTAACATATACAAAATAAAGGAAGTGCTGACTCCAACGTGTATGAAAATGGATTTACTAGTCTTTTAAATTATGAAGTTGCTATTCAGGTGCAGGAATAATGGAACTCTGTTTCATAAGGCTTTCTCCATCCCGCGTGCAACCTTTAATAGGAGAAAAATGCAAACTATCACCTTTCCTCTAGTGGGAGCACTGATCGGGTGACTCTCTTCCATCCAGTCATTTATTTTAATGGAGCTGGTAAGAGTTAACAGCTAAAACTGAAAGAGGTAATAGTTACTCACTGTCAAATTCAGCTGAAGTTGGCTGACATTCAAAACTTATTAGGTGGGAACACACAGACAGCTCAGTTACATAAAACTTAATTTCCTTAGGCTCTGTCTACGGTTCTGCTGGACTCACTACTATAACCAATAACCAAGAAAAAAGTGCTCAAAAAGCTATCATTACCTTAAAGCTTTGGACCCTCACATATACTTGCATATTTAAACAGCATCATCTGGTTAATTAAAGCACACAACCCTCTCAGAAAAACCTGCCCTCCGTTCCACTGAGGGTGTCCAAACGCCCCTCTGTGAGCCAACACAAACCCTTCTCCTTCCTCCAGGCAGCCACACCTCTGCCCCTCTTGTGGTCCACAGCCTCGCTGCGGAGCCCACTGCTGCCAGCACAGCATCGCTGCCTTCTGCCTCACACCTTCCAGGTCTCTTTAGGGAAAGGGGTGGGGAATATCACACTGTGACATGAGTGAATATTTGATTTAGGTAATTCAAAACTAATTTATCATAGAACCACAGAACCATAGAATGGTTTGGACTAGAAGGGACCTTAAAGATCATCCAGTTCCAATCCCCTTGCCTCCCATTAGACCAGTCTGCTCAAGACTCCATCCAACTTGGCCTTGAACATCTCCAATTGTGACGAAGCCTTCCTGGGCTCAGCTTTACAGAAATTCCTGCTTTTTAAAAATGATTTATTTTATTTATAATTGTCATTTTATTTATCATCAGTGGCACCAGTAATTACAAATCTTGTTAGCAGCTCAACAGAACTAAGCTCACTGGTAGTTGTGCTGCCACACTGCAGCGTGTGACTCCTCTCTCTAACCCCACCACGACCACTACCCACAGGGGAACCTCACTCCTCAGTTCAAAGCAAGCAGAAGACTTTGGCCCAAATGGATCAGACACTGCTTTGTTTCACACTATTATCTTCTAATTCAAAATGACTGAAGGAAAGTATCGGCTTCCTCTAAACGCAAGACAGTGCTTCTGTCGCGTTGCTCACCACTGTATCTGCACATCCCTAAAGGTCTTCTGCAAGCTTCTGGGAAGAAGTTTCCATTATGATGATGAACTAATGCCTGCTATTCAGTGTAAGAGTTTGCTTTTTCTGACTTAAGCTGGCAAGAAATTAACCCCATTTTTGCAGAACATTAACAGCTACAGACATTCACCTGATTCATTTTGTTTTGCTTGTTTTTCCTGAGTAATGCATTCTAGCTTTGCATATACCTACAGAAGTCTGGTCACTGAATCTGCAAAACATGGACCTCAGTGGATAGCATCAGCGTCTTATGCATGGTTTTTGACTCCATATGTGGACTTTCCTTGAACACATCCTTGCAATATTTTCTGGAGCCATTTTGATTTCAATGAGTCCACAAAAAGTGGCTTTGGGCAGCTCATCATCCATTCTTCTCTCTGTAAAATCTCCATCTGTGCTCCTGTATCTTCAAACAGGTGTATCTAAGCTGAGTATTTGAAAACACTTTTAAGAACTTGACACCTAAAACCTTTTCCAGGTCTTTTAAACCAGCAAGGACTGAAAGACAATCCAAGAGGAACTGGTTAATGCTTGGAAGAAACAAGTCTGTTATCCAAATTTCACAGTCATACAGAGGAATGTTAATAAAAGCAAATGCATACCAAGCAGTTGTTTGAAGTTCAGGGCTTCTTTCATTCCAGGAACACTGCTTTAATCTCACAAATGCTGCTCTGCCTTTTGTTATCCTCTTTCGTGGATGGTGTCAAGTGCAGCACTCGGACAACTTGCTGCAGAAGCCGCAGGGATCACCCACGAATGTCGGCACTGCCAACGTGCAGATTTCCCAGCAGTCCAAGCCTGAAGCAGGACCTCAGTTTTCCTCACAGAAGTGTCCAGGCCAAGCGGTTTGGCAGAATAATCTGGAAAGTCAGACTCTCCTGGTTCTCAAGCACTTGGGAACCAACTGCAGTCGCTGGCAGAGAGCAGGCTGCAGGTTATCTGCTGCCTGACCTTGGATCTGATGCAAATATCGCTGAAAGCTGATTGCTCCCCCATCTCCTCACACGACACACGGCTTCCCCTGTCGCGGTCTCCAAACACGTCAGGAAGCAGCTCTGCATACCAAGGCAGACCAGGGTAGGGGCACAGCCTTGCTCTGTGCCCTTCTGACAGTGAAAGGCTGCAGTGTTCTGCCCTGACTGAGAACACTTGCCAGAGTTGCCAACCCAAGAGCTTATCCCAACAGCTGAGTTTGCTGAAGCCTGAAGAAACCCTTGAGATTAATGGTATTACAGGCTTCGGTTTACTTGACAAAGACAATATACAGGCCTTTATTCTCAGCTTTTCTGAGATTTCCTTGGCTGCAAAACTGCATTAAACCAAACGAAAGGTCTGCTGACCATTTTTCCAGCAAAGGCAGAAGTTTCTTTTTCCTGCAAGAAGTGAATCATTACACATTTCCAAAGCCTGAGTTCTATTCTTTTTGTACAGCTGCATCTTCGCATCCATGAACTGCTGATGAATCACCCTCTTGCCCTTGGTGGCTACAAACAGTTGTGCCTTTATCAGGCCAGGTGGTGTTCTCTGACCAACTACTCCAGCAGAAGTACCATGAGCGCCTGCTGCCCTTCTCCGAAGCGTCTACAGGACAGGTACCAGAGTTTGTGCTATTTTGCTGCCAGCTGCTCTCAGCTGGGCAGGCTGGCAGAACTTCAGTTAATGCTTCATCAGAGACGCCAGATGAACATTTTAGTAAACTGGTAAAGAGTTCAGATTTGGGATCTCCCTGTGCCTAAGCTCTCAGTGTTTGACCACCTTGACTATGGACTGATGTGGCACCACTGAATTTAGAACCACAGCCTAGTCTTAAGCACCCATAGAAGCTCTTACGTCTTTTCTGCCATTGTACCTACAGTTCAAACCAAAGGCAGCCCCGTGGGTTTCTGTAGGAACTGTTTGTGCAGCCACAACAAATTCTTGGTGGCCAGAGTCAAAGCATAAATGATAAGCTTTTACCAGACAGACACAAACGAAGGCACTAGGGACTGCCTGTGGTCACTGTGATAGCTCCTAAAAAATACTGGTCTCAACCAGCAGAAGGTATAACTAAATAAAAATACAGGAAAAGAAAATTATTAAAAGGGCTTTCATAAAAACTGTAGAAACTGGTTAAAGCCCCCCAACATAAACAATGCAACTGGCTGTGCTTCTTAGGCGTTCCGTAGCTATCTTAAAGACTGCATGAAAAGAAAAGCTAGCCATGATACGATGAGTCTAAGAAGTCTATGAATGAATATTGATAAATTGCTGATCATGATGTGCCATAATTATTCTTAGAGCATGAGGTCACAATCCTAAATTATGAAACTGCTGAAATAATATTTTTAAAGTTCCATCTTTCCCTTATGCATAAAAATCTCTGCTAAGCCTGCAAAATCTTGACCTCAAATTTAAGGACATTATGCTGCTTTAATAAATTATATAGAAGGTTTGACTTGTGATCAAAAAAATATTAAGTCTTGGATTATTATATTTTACATTATATCTTTACTCATTAAATCTGAAGAGCTTTCATTAAAAATCCAGTAATTCAATTTGCTGCCACATTATTAACAAAACATGATATACATATTTAAATTCCAATACTGTAAAAGTGACAACAAGGATAAACTATAAACTGAAGAGCTGAAATACAGGTGACGTACAAGAAACTTGTAATCTTTTACATAAATAAAGGACTTCAACATTTTAACTCAGTCCAAGTTCATTTCCATGGATATCATGTCCTAAAATAATGTTTAGAGAAAAAAATTTGGATTGCTTTAGATACTGTTGTCTTAAACAGATAGACTTCAGCTTTACACTTCATTAGCATTAGATGGGAAAGTTTCTCATCAACTCCCATTCCACCTCAAAATTTGAAACATCATTGCTGCTCCTGAGGAGGCTGCACTGGGCCCGTTTCCATGATGTTTCCCCACCAAGCCAGTTACTCAAGTGCACAAGCATGGCTATCCCTCCAATTAACTATTTATGAGCTGTTCCACTGCTCTAGAAAAAGTGCAGTGCTATCAGAAAAGAGCTGCTCATTAGAAACCAGTCCGTTGAGGTATTTTTAAATATAACAATGGCATTTCAGTAGACGCATGCACATTATTTTTTAAGGAGAACAGGAACAGAAGCATTTTACTCTGGAGTTGAGCGGTTTAAAATTTTAATGAAGAAAGGCTTTAAGGTTGTATTATAGGAAACCATGTGTCATTGACAGAAACGTAAAGTAGTCGTGCAGATCTTTTCCATCTCCTATTTCTGTAACCTTTACCCTAGGCATGCATATGCTTCCACTCCCTCTCTGCTCAGGAGCAGGGTGGGTGCAGCCTGCAGATGGGCAAGGAAGCAGGGGCTGGGTAAGAGAGGACCTCTGCCATAACCTCCTTTTACATCCAAAACACTACTGGGAATAACTCTGCACTCCAAATCTGAAAGTCAACCCCTCTCAAATGGAGGAAACATTAAATAATTTAAGTGAAGAAGCAGCAAAATTATTCTCCTCTGATTATGCTAAGCAGATGGGGAGAGAGGGGGACGGATGGCAAATGTGTTCTGGCCTAACTTTAGCAACTACTGAGTTGCTAAACTGAAGAATACTTGGGTTATTATATTCAGAATGTTTATATTCATCACTTTCGTATTACTGCAGTCCTGGAGTGTTTTAAGAAATTCAAATACGTAAAACAATCACTACCACTTGAAACTGTGCTCTTCATTCCCAATTTTCTGCCACGTCCTTATTAAAACTACCCAAGAAACCATTTCATCTAATGCTCTACCAGGCAGTGGTATTTTGGACAAATTTATAACTAATAACTTCAAAAAATAAATAAATAAAAATAAGTAAAATAAATTTATAACTTCATAACTAAATGATCGGATTGATTAGTGACACTATAGCACTACCTGTCAAATTGTTACTGAACTTCACCTTCAAAATTACCACCTACCCAGTTGTTTCAAACGCAAGTAGTTATGCTAGTCCAAATGAGCTTGTTGCTTAAAATACTACTGCATCCCACGCATTTGTTCCTGGAAGATAGCACGATGGAGACCACCTGAAACACCGTCGGGCACATTTACCTGTCTCAAGCCCTCACTTTATTTTACGGCATCCTCACCTGCTGAGACATCATCAGAACAACACTTCCATGCAACAAAGCACACAATCATAATCTACAAGAGGACATATTATCTCAAAATGCAATAAATGCAAAAGATTGTTATAAATTGCTAATACTCTGATGTTAAATTATTGCTCACACTTGACCTTAATGATCACCCACCCACATGCTCAGATCTCCAAGGATGGTTCCAGTGATCCAGCCCTTCACCAGCTGTTTTCTATATATTAAGCTGTTAGGCCAACAACCTTCCCTCCAGTCTCCCACCCTGCTCCTCTATGTCCTCATAAACAATGCCACCTAAAAATAAAATGATATGCAAGAATAACAAAAGGCAATATTGAGATTTAGCCCAGGAACAGAGCCAAAGTATGGCACTTTCAGCTGCTGTACTCCAAACTCCAAACCCGTTATGGCCAACGCGATCCTCTTCAAAACCATCCCGGATCAGACACAGAAATGCAATTCTGAGGTACTCCAGAGTTTGGTTTTAGTTCACTCTCAGCATGCAGAGGAAAGCTAACAGAGTAGAGGACAACTGCCATGCGTAAAGAAGAACAATCCTTCCCCACCACCCACCAAAAACCTCCTTAATTCACTACAAGGCCTGTACTGGAAACACAAAATAGTTCAACACATGCACCCACTAAAAGAAAAGCATCTCTCCTCTGGTTTCCCAGTAAGACAAAATTACTGTTAAGATCTATGATCACCTCCTCAATATACTACCATATGTTTTACTTATATAGTTATGCTCTCCCTGTATTTTCCAATAACCACCTAGATTTTTGCCTTTCAGCTGAAGATAACCCCTTCACATTTTATGCATCATGGAGCCAGAATGAGTATGAATGTCTAACGGTGGTTCCCTGAAATCTCTTGGGAGAAGAGAGAGAAAAGATAGGGAAGAAAGGTATTAAAGAATATATTTACTTCCATCTCTTGTCATTTTACGTTAACATGGAGTGGGAGAAAGGAGAAAGTCTAATTTAGTGGTCTGAATGATATATTGGAAGCTCTACACACTTGCAAGTCTACTTCTAAAGAAAGTTTTATGCATATGCAAGTCTGTTTGTGGAAAGGTACCATATGCTTATAATCATTCATCCTTTATACAATGCATACTTCATGAAATTTGTATGGTCTTCTTTTTCCTCCCACCCCGCCGCTCCCAACAGCGAGATTCGCAGATCTGAAAGGATGTTAAATACTAAATCAGTAAAGGTTCATGGGATGGCAAAACTCCCATTCAGTTTGGATTACATGCATTTGGTGAAATTCCAAACAAGCCCGTCAATGTGTTCCCCAGGAGAGAGAGGCATCACTTGTTTGCTCTGTGATGACCTCTGTGTACCAATGGCCAAGGATGCCCTCTGGGTCCGTGCGCTGCCGCAAGTGTTACAAGCTGAAGGTGCCTGCTCAGCTGAGACGGGGCCAAAGGTCCCACGCAGCAGCTACACGCACGAACCACAACGCCGTATAACTTTAACTTTAAAATTACATACAATGTGGAATGTGTTAGAAAGCCATTCGTCCCCCAGATGCTTACTCCTTTTATAGCCAATTTCCAAATTATGTGAGGAGAATTCACAGATTGCAACCAATTCCTCGCTCTCTTCCCATCTCCCTATTACAGATATGGATGAATACGCAAAATCTTTCCCATCTTTGCCCTCCCCAGCCTTTGGTCAATGTTTGTAAACTACCTTACATTGAACTATCCCCTCTGCAGTGTTGTACCATAATTCAAGCACTAAACTCCAGTATATTAAGGAGACTAGAAGAGCTTCACACACTTTTCACTTCTAAGCTTTCACTTCAAGAGTTTTTCCCTTGTGACTGCCTTACTTTGTATTCCCTTTCTTATTTCCTCAAGCTTTTCCCTTAAGATTCAGACATTTTCTTCCACTCTTCTGCATGCTAAACATATATTTGGGTAGGATTTAAAGGGCTCAGATGTCAGGTAAGTAAACTATTTTTCTTTTGAATGCAGAATTGGCACATTACGCTATTCCAAAGATAAGCATCTGAGGCAGAAACTTGCCTTCAAGTTTTATTCTCTTCTATCAGCAAAGTCATCTTGATAATCTTGGCTACAGTGAAATAAGAAATGTTGTACTCATTTGCTAAAAAAATTCTTTTGCTTAAGTGTGTCATCATGAAGTTTCAATATACTGCACCACATGATCGTGTATTTTTCTATCCAGTTCCACAGGTTTCTTATAGAATTCATCAAAACACAGGACCTGGAGCTAGTTTTTCCTCTTCCCATGTCAGTCAGAAGTCATATATGCAATGTGCTAAAGTAAAAATACAGTCCTTGGCATCTGTGGTTATCTGCTGAAGCTCAGTTCTGAGAATAAACCAAACCATCTCATCCTAGACCTATATCCAAACTACAGTGACTGTGTAATCATCCATAATTCACAAGCAGCACCTGTTGGGTTTGTATTAACAACTTGATATTATTTAATAAAGAAAACTCTTCAGAGCTGGCACCAGCAAAACCACCCCGTTCTAGCAAATTCTACATTGACCAGAGACTGGTTTCAGTAAGCTATGCCAATATTTTCACTTTAAAAAAAAAGGAGTAACAAATAGGGCAATCTCGAGGCAAGATGCTCAAAAGTTACAAGAACGCCACTATTTAAAGATATACTTAGAAAAGTTAAGATACCAGTTTTGTGGGGGAAAAAATAAAAAGACAACTCCCACACTTTCACCATTTTCCCCTCTTTCTAAACATTGCCCCAGTTCCCAATAGAGCACATCTAAAACTAACCTGTCAAAGAGCCATCCATGTCATATTTTTATCAATATGCAATAGTGTCAGTTCCTCACAATTCACATTTTTAAATTATAAATACAAATACACTACTTAGGCCGCTGTGTGTACATCTCAAAAACCTAGCTTGGTTAGTCAGACATTTGTTTGGGAATGAAGACTAGCAGCTCAGTTTTTTGACACAATCAAGGTCAAATTTCTGCACACTCGCTTCCTAAAATTGAGTAACTGAAGATCCAGAGAGCTAGAAAAATCAAGTTTTGATGTCATCACAAAATCTGTAGTTAGTCATGGTAATATACAGCTTATTAGGTACACTGCTCTTAAGACTATCATGGTGTGAATGTTAGGAGTGTCCTATGTAGGGACTCAATGATCCTTTTGGGTCCCTTCCAACTTGGGTAATTCTATCATTCTATGATAATGCAGTGAAGTCAGAACACAGAAGAATTGTTAGACAAATTTTCCAAGTGACTTCTACATACAGTGTGGGAGGCAATGTAATCTTTAACATCATTTCTAATCACAAATTGAAGTAATCTCAACCCTGCTGTAACTTATAGTAACCAAAATGTCCAGTCCAGAAGTCAAGGAATCCAGTCTGGATGGAGCATCATCAGGATGTCTTGGTGCCAATGGCCACAAAGGCTTGTAACATGGTTCTACATTACCAAGCCATCATATGCATGCCGAAGGCTGCTTTACCTTAGTGTCACAGGTTGAATGACCATGCCAAGACCTAATATATACATATTTATATAATTAAAATAACAAATATAATGAATAGGTATGTGTATAAAAGATACAGTGCCATACAGCTGGGTGTGTCTTTTTACTGTACAGTACCATTTTATTTCTAGGTCTCAGATTTAGGAAAATATAATACAAAACACCAATTATGGAGACAGGTGGGACACAACAGTATTTCCTTTCTGGTACTACTTTCCTTGAAGATTTATAGCGGACACAAGAAAGTAAATCAACTTGATTCTATACCACTTCTAAAACTAATGCTGCTATTTTATTGTATAAATAATCATCAAATTAAGTGGCTATGAAATATGAATTCTGTTTCACAGTATCACACACAAGGTTGGAAAGGACCTCTGAGATCATCAAGTCCAACCTATAACCTAACACTAACACCAACACTAACACCAACCCATCATCTAAACCATGGCACTCAGTGCCTCATCCAGTCTCCCTTTAAACACCTCCAGGGTCGGTGACTCCACCCCCTCCCTGGGCAGCCCATTCCAATGGCCAATCACCCTCTCAGTGAAGAATTTTTTCCTCATATCAAGTCTAAATTTTCCCTGACGAAGCTTGAGTCCCTGCCCTCTGGTTCTGCCACTGGTCACCTGAGAGAAGAGACCAACCCCTGCCCGACTACAACCTCCTTTTAGGTAGTTGTAGAGAGCAATGAGGTCTCCCCTGAGCCTCCTCTTCTTCAGACTAAACAGCCCCAACTCCCTCAGTCGCTCCTCATAGGGCTTGTGCTCCAGCCCCTTCACCATCTTCATTGCCCTCCTCTGAACACATTCCAGTATCCTGACATCCTTCCCAAATTGGGGGGCCCAGAACTGGACACAGTATTCAAGGTGAGGCCTAACCAGTGCCGAGTACAGGGGGACAATAACTTCTCTGGTCCTGCTCACCACACTATTCCTGATGCAGGCCAGGATGCCATTGGCCTTCTTGGCCACCTGGGCACACTGCTGGCTCATGTTGAGCTTCCTGTCAACCAGCACTCCCAGGTCCTTTTCTGCCTGACTACTCTCCAGCCACTCTGTCCCCAGTCTGTAGCTCTGCATGGGATTCCTCCTTTTCTTCGTAACCTCACATCTTGAGATAGACCACCAAGACATCAGAGATAATGAAACGTCACAGGGAACTTCTACTGACACAAAACCAAGTATGTCCAGAAGAATTCATCTTCCCAAGCCAGGTACGAGACAGCCTGACATTGAGGCGCTCCCACCTCATCAGATATGAAATAAATAACAAAAAAAATAAAAATTTAAATACACAGGAGAGGGTCCCATGCTGGCCATTTCAATGAAGATGCCATAGCAAGAAAAATCAACACGAGATACCACTGCAGAGACTTCCTGTTCGGAAGGAGATACTGCAGCATCAGTCCTCAACCCTCAGGACTGACCCAAGCAAAAAAACCCAAAAGAAACAAAACAATTCTGAAAACATACACTTATACTTTCATCACTTATTAGTCTGTCTCCATGTATTTCTTGTATAAAACAAAGATCACATTCAATGACAAATATAGCCCAGATGCTATAGAAAGTCATCTCCTCTGCCACACTCTACTGACACGTTCAAGACTTAAAGACCAGGGAACAAATAAACTGCAGGTCAGGGAATGGTCTTCTCTTGTGAAGCACTTGTAAATTCTAAGGGGGCAATCCTCCTCTGTGCCAAATGGACACAATTTCTCATATCGACCCTTTGAGATGGGATAAATGATTGGTTTAGCCAGAAATAGAAAAATAATACCAAGTCATCCATTCTATAACCATATCAGAAATGTCCTGCAAGGATTCTCATTTCTATTCTGCAGCTAAAGAAGTTGACACGTAGGTCTCAAGCTCTTTTTACTGAAATTTCCAGGACATACCCATTTCTAGTTTATGCTGATGTACATTTTTCCATCCCTCTATTTAGGGCATTCACTAGTTTGTGAGCCTGAGAATCAAAAAGTTATTGATTATAACCAAATTGAATATTTAATTTAAACACTGAAGATTTTACTTTTCCAAGGACTGTTTGCACAGGAAATCCGAGGGCTGTGCCTCTGCAGCCACTCTCACCTGTGCAATCAAGCACTGCTCCCAGAAGAGCAGTCCTGCCATGGCACCACAGAGGTGAGCAGTACAACAACACGTGTAATATCTTGGATATATAATCCAATAGCCGGATACGTAGGAAAATCTCTGAGCCCAGACTGAAGCCCAACTTCCTATTATTAGCCAAATATCCAAATGCTGAAAATGGCAAGAGGAAAACCTCTTCAGTAGAGTTACACTGCATCCAGTCAGAATGCAAGATCAGTTTAACTACCATCAACTGAAAGAACAAGTAGCAGGGCAGGTTGAAAAACAAAACAAAACCAAAACACGTAAGCACTTAAATTCAGAGGCTTACACAAGAGTATTTATAGAGCCCTATCTCCACCCAGATCCAGAGAGCACACATCTCAATACATCAGGAGTTACAAACTACAAATTTAAGAGTAGGACGGAAAAGCAAAAAATTATACAAAATTCCAATACAAAAAGAAAAATGCAACCTAAATATGAAGAATTAATTTTACTGAATTAAGCAAGCTGTGAGCACTTATTTAGATCTTGGTCTCATAGTCTTAAGTAAGACCCAAGTCTCGCTGAGACCTGCGATAAACTTTCTACCTAATTCAACGTAAGCCAACACCTCACTTCATGACTGATGCAGTTCCCCAGGCCAGCTACTGAGCCACGATACAAAGAAGCCTTCACTTATACCAACACACCAAAAGTTTTAGCCACAAAGGCACAGTAAGAACCTGAACAACATCCAAGCAAGCAGCCAGAAGGCACACATACTCCTGGACAGAGATTTTATCCTCACAGAAGAACATTTCTTTGCAGCCAAGCAGAGACCAGCAAAACTCAGCCTAAACATATTAAATACTAGTGAAGTACACATGCATCTTCCCCCCCCTCAAAACCTTCAGGACCAAGGAAGTAGAAGAAAATACCAGTATTTTTTTGAAATGAAATTTCAGTTATATTCCATCTGTCACATTGCACTCTTTTCTGTTTTAGAGTCAGAGAACGGGGGAAAAAAAAAATCCAAAACCCACCAAAAAACCTCAAACCTGAAACTGCTTCAAAATACAGGTTTCTTCAAAACACACTATTCAGTATAACTTGGAAGCTAGGGAATAGTTAAGAAGTGCTTCTTATTTACAGTATGCAGAGAGGAACTGTAATAACTGTACATCTGGGCAGCGGGGCAGAAGTGGCAGAGAATAAAAAACGCCAGGGAATGTTTTATTCCATCTCCTCCACACTCCTCAAGGACATGGCAGCTTGCATTAGAGGACAGCAGCAAGGCAAGCACTCGCAGCGTGACAGAGCTGGCACGTGAGCTGCATCTGTGCCTCTTTTAAAACAGCACGTCTGTCCACATCTGTGTGTCTGCACACACAGGGGCACGTCACTGCCCGCAGAGTTCAGTCCTCCACCGAAGGTGCGGGCTGACACTGCCAGCAGCCAGAAGCCAAAGCTGCCCCTGATCACCACACACCGAGAGGCAGGAGCTGCCCGGGCCCTGCTGCACCCCAGCTGCACCCCACTGGCGTGGGCCTCCCCCTGAGACTATGGCAGCACAGTTCCACCTGCAGGGATCACAGCCCCGGGCAGCTGCCTGCCCTCTGCGGGAGCGTAGGATGCACTGGGCTCAGCTGAAAGAGCCAAAGAATTCCAAAGGAAAAATAAAACAACCTCCAAAACCCCCACATGATTCCTCGTGGAAAGTAACATCTGGAACATGCACAAGATGACTATGAGTTATACAGCTACAACTGAGAAGTACCATAAAACATTAACGATAATATATTAATTACTTCTGCACCCTGTGTTGCTTTTTATTAACTGTGTGGCGAAGTTAAGGAACTTCTGTGGAACAGCATCTACAATTAAAACTGCCCAACATAGCTCTTTTTACCAGCAAGCAGAGAGAAAGTTTGTTTGTTTGTTTGTTTGTTTAAAACTAAGCATTAATGCTTTCCAGCATGGGTGTGTTTCAGGCTAGAAGAATTCCCGTTTCAGTAAAAATGCTATAGACAAAGTGAGTGGAAAAAATTGTTTTGACAGTTTTCAAATTTGCTACAATTGACCCTTTGAAACCAGTATTTCCATGCTTTAGTGTAGAGACTTTGAACTGACCTTGGAGCCAGAGGAGGTGCTTTTTCCAGCCTGGGGAAAATCCACTCAAACCCACCCTCTAAAAGCAGTGTTTGCATGCACTCGATAGTGGGGTCAGAGCATTTGGCAGCATTCTCTCCATATTTTATCTACACTGAGCAAGCTGTAGATGAGGGCCAAACAAAGTTCACTCTTCTCCCTTTCTCCCTCTGCACAGATGCTCATCCTCACTGTCCCGAACAGAGATGAAGGACACTATCTCACTTCATACTGGCAAACGCGTTGTTGCTACACGAACTGGAAAAGAAGGAGAGGTCTCAACCCGAACAGGTGAAGGTATTCACTGAAGGATGCTGAGATGCAACAAGTGGATGCAAATGCAATATCACAAGGAGAAGGGCAAGGTGAGAATGTGCCAGTCAAGACAGACAACATCAGCAGAAGAAAGGAGGCGACAGACTCTTGGGTAGAGTGGCAAAAAGCTCTGCAGCAGTGAGAACAGCAGGGCAAGAGAGGCGATTCTCCCCCTCTGCTCTGCTCCTGTGAGACCTCACCTGGAGCCCTGCGTTCAGTTCTGGAGTCCTCAGCACATGGATCTGTTAGACTGAGTCCAGAGGAAGCCATGAAGATGATCAGAGGGCTGGAGCACCTCTCCTATGAGGACAGGCTGAGAGAGCTGGGGTTGTTCAGCCTGGAGAAGGCTCTGGGGAGGCCGTAGAGCAGCCTTCCAATACCCAAAGGGGGCTAAACGGAAGCTGGGGATAAGCTCTTTATCAGGGATTGCAGTGTTAGGATGAGGGGTAATGGTTTTAAACTGAAAGAGGGGAGATTTAGATTAGATAACAGGAAGAACTCTTTTACTGTGAGGGTGGGGAGGCCCTGGCCTAGATTGTCCAGGGAAGTTGTGGTTCCCCCATCCCTGGAGGCATTCAAGGCCAGGCTGGATGGGGCTTTGAGCACCCTGATCCAGTGGGAGGTGTTTCTGCCCATGTTGAGGGGTTTGGATCTAGATGATCTCTAAGGTCCCTTTCAGCCCAAACCATTCTATGATCTAGACCAAAGTCTACATATAGAGAGATAAAGACTCTAGGACAACACAAACACCTCTCCCTGTACCTTAGTACTTATGCCTCTTTCTGCAGCGAGTCTGTTAGCAAAAGTACCAAGGTCCATTTAAGGTTCAATGAGCCACACGGATGCCAACACTGCTCCATGAAATGGAGTTTACTTCCATCAGCTTTCTTAAGAGGTCCCAGAAGTACCTGTGACTGTACAGTTTTGTGACTGTACGAAACCTTATCTACTACAACTCTGCTTTATGTGCAGGATGAATGAACCATTATCTGGATAGCAAATTCAGAGGAATAAATTCAAGCATATTCTTTTACCAAAAAATGTGTTCTTAGGAAGGAGACTGTGCCTCCTTCATTTCAGAAAACTGAACAAGGATGGAAAGTTTTGACAGAAAAAAAACCAATCTGAGTTAAGAAAGTACAATGTTAGCATGGAAAACTGAATTAATCATTACTTTTCCACATGCTACATAACAGACACTTTTCATACAAACACATGATTTTGCCAAAGATTTCTCTCACTTCTATCTTTGAACCATGAAGAGATTCCAAAAAGCTGAAGCTAGCAAACAATTCACATTTAAGGTTAACTGCAAACTTACTTAATACCGACAATTCAATGAACAACATAGGCTTTGAATAGCCACAATGACTACAATTTTCTGGAACTCAACTTACATACTTCGAAAATGCTTACAGAAAACAGTATTTACACCTTTACGCATGTGCAGTAATTGTAAATATATGGAGCCCAGGAGAAGCTCCGGATTACTTACGACACCCCAAACCGTTTGAATTATTTCAGCCTGCACTTTCTTCAGCTCTTCCATATATGCAGGAGGAGAGTCAAGAGGAGAGCAGGCCAGAACAAACACACCATCGACCACGAAGGCGGCGCTGGGAAGGGGAAGCACACGGCTCCTGAACATCAGAGCACACGAACAGTTCCTGCTGCGCGTCCACATGACCCTCCATCAGATGGTAACGATTACAAGGTCCTTGCTTCATTTCCACAGATGTGCTCACAAGGAAGAAATGAAGGGGGAGTGCAATGGGAGTTGGAGAAAGACTGCTACCTTCTTCCAAAGAAAATTCAGCTTGCCCATTTTAACTCTCCCCTTGAAAGTCTGAAAAGGCTGCCTTGTCCTTAGAAGGCATGATTTGTTAAACCAGTAGGAGACCTCGGAAAAAAGGTTCAAACCTGTTAATGCTCAGGTTTATACATAGAACTTTTAAGTATCTTTTAAACATTTAGTAATGCCAGACTCTCCACTGGACTTCTGCGTCTACGCTTTAAGCATTAGAAGTATAGCATTAAGTTCACAATCCAGTATTTTTGTCATGGGAATCGTTCTCAAGTTTCTAAGCTTAGCAGATGGTCGATAACAGATTTCACTATTTCCTGTTTTTCCCCCATTTTCTTGGATTTCAGCAACAGAATAGATCTTTTCCTGAGCAATCTGTTCACTTTGATTGCATGTCTTTTCTGAATTATATCCAGTACTTATTTTTCTTTTGTAGTTTCCCCCCATTCCATATCCCTCACTCAAAGTTTTCTCTTTGATTTGTAATTGCTGGACAAGAATAAAAGCAAATATCAGACGAGGCAAACAAAACGCATGTTAACTTCTATGCTGCTTTTCTCAAGTTGTTTTTATTATGCAAATTATCCTCAACAAGTCACACATACTTCCTAACCTGTAATTTTGTTTTTGCAGAATCAGAATTCACTTCTCTACATCTTGGCTCCACCACATTTTCCAACTTTTAGGATTCCTCCACAGAGTTAGTCCTAATTATCTTCGTACACACATTACAGATAATTTCCCTGTTCCTCTGTAACTAATTTCAAAATTCTCTGATCAGAACAAATCTACCTACTGCCTTGAAAATACCTCCACCCACAGAGAGAGAACTGAGATGCTTTCCCTGTCTTCCAAGATGCCCCCTCAACACCAAGATACGTCTCCACTCCGAGGTTCGCTTTGACGCAGCGGCTGCTCCCTGCTATGCAATCCAGACGTGACGGAGAGGAACATGTTCAGCAGGTTTATAAAAAGTTTGAATTGCTCTTGAGAAGAGAATCATATGCTGGCCTCCCTGCTGCCATAAAGGGAAATGCTTACGGCTAAGCGACAAGAGAAGAAAATCCCAGGTTCACTAGCTCTTTAAGTTAATGCAATAAATCAAGAGTTATGTAACTTCTTTTTTTCCCCCTCCTAAAAATACATTCTTAGCTTGAAATATAATTATTAAGACTGAAAAAGTAAAATGATGTTTCCATGGTTTTTACTAGCTCTTAGGCTGGAACATGGAGGCCTTCACAAGAAAGCTGCTCTTGGGAAGCAAGAAGATAACACAGGCAGCAAAACACCACCAGGATGGAGGAAGTTGCACAGCACCAAGAGCTGATAACCGTGCAAACCAGCCTTTAGCTGACACACTGTGAGAAGAGAAGGGAAATTAGTGCTCACCTACGGTCTTGGGGACCTGCCTTCCTCACTGTGATAGTACAGCAAACATCAGTAAGGTCGGCTTGATGGCCGTTTGGGTTCCAGAGGAGCTGATCCACTCTGGTCCACGTGCTCACTGTGGTTGGGGGCAGGAGCTGCAGCCCAAGGAGAGTGCAGGCTCCCTGAGGTGGGTGCTGCACCCCCAGCAGACATCCTGGCCCTGCACAACTTGCACCACCCTTGCGGGGCTCCATGGACAGCTGTGAGCAGCACACAAGGTCACCCACAAAAACTCCCGCTGGCCAGCACGAACGCAGACATTCCAAGGGTTGAAGAACACTTCTGGTCGGATGGTTCAGGCTGCTGTTGCCTATCCCAGCTGAGATGGGCCACGGCCCTTCTCTGCCAACCCCAGGAATGGGTACTGCTCCTACGAGAACCAGCAGCAACCCCTGCTTGCACCCCTGCCCCCTTGCTTTGTGCCCTCTTACCACTGAGGACAAACTCCAGCGCTGCAAGGCTAGACCATCTCCATCTGGGGACACCAGAGACCTTGAGGGTCTGCTCCTTGGATCAGAGGAGCTGTAATCTTTTTATAACCAGTTAAATGATGTCATATGCTCATTAGCTTTCCAGACTCTATTTGAAAGGCAATTTTTTTTAAATTCTCTTGTTCTCTTTTTTTTTCTTGACTGCTTAGTTTTTATTCAGCACAAGTTCTCTACTCTGAAAATACTGCCAAAGGTTTTCCACATTCTCTGCACAGCCCTCTAACTGCATTGCAGAAAAATAAGGCTCATATATACACATTCAACCCTGCTCCTCAAATGTCTTTAAAAATTTCCTCTTTATAATTCAAGTTCCTACTGGAAAAAAATAAGTTGATAATCTACCCAGAAACACAATTCTGCATGTTCCTGCACCAAGCCAAAACCACAGAATTTACTGCCACAGAAAACACAGAAGTAAAATGAATGAAAAGAATCTATCATTTTTTTTCTCCAGTCTCTGCTGGGTCATTGCAGTAATCCAGGAAAAGAACTGTTCTGAAATCAAAACTGAAGCACTAGATTCAGCTACACTGCTTCAATGCATAAGAACTGCCTACTCACACACAGCCTTTGCAAAATTGAAAGCAATTATAGATGACAGAAATGATAGAAATTACCTTGTTCAGTCTGGGATTAAATACATAATCTTAGGTAGAACATTAGGAAAAAAAACCAATAACAGAACAATTACTAACCTATCCTGAAATTCTATTTATATTGAGAGGGCTGTAGTGTTGTCCAGTACCACCATCTCAACTGTTTCATTACGAGGTTTGCAAGTTGTATTTAAACAAATCAGAATACAAACACGTATTTTTTTTTACCATAACTGAACTGTCCAAACTGTGCTAGAATAGCTTTTTTTTTTTGAGGCTTTTTCTTAATAAGTTAAACAGATGTTTCTCTCACTGAATTGTAAATGAATGACAAGTCTGAACTTCATCTTTTCCCTGTTTGTGCCAGAATGAAATAAACCAGCAGACAGGTTATCCTTCTGCCACAGCACTGAAGTTCTTCCGTGCTCAGCAGAACTGGTAATGAAACTGGCTGCAACTCCATGGCCTCTGCAGTCCTTCACCTTACAAGGTAATCCCTTTTATAAAAGCCTATTTTAAAACTAATAAAAATTTTGATCTTATTACTCCCATATTCAAAGAACTGTTTCTGAATGTTGCCTCTCAGATGACTGGAAGCCTTTTCATCTCCAGGTTAAATTCACACAACCCAGGCTACATGCATTCATACTTGTCCCAGCATTATTCCTCCTCACTTTAAAAAAAATAATTAAAAACATAAAAAAACAAACCAAAACTTTTCAGAACAGTCCTTACTCCCTCCAAAAGCCTCATCTACAAACAAAACACCACCTACCCCCCCAACCATAGAGTCTGTCAGCCTTCCTTTCCCTCAAACCGATATTACCTGCTTTACTAGTCTCAAGTAATGAGAGGGTTGCTCTTCTCCTGAGCTTACAAGTAGGATGGGCTTTCTACAGTGCTGAACACTCAATAAGCATTACACCATTCCTACCACATGGATATTCTTAATTTATTTTCAGAGCATCCCTTGTAAGTGATCGAATGGTGTCCCAAGTCTTTCTTTTTCGCATTTTCATAAAAATAGTACTGCTCTCCTAAAATGTGCTCCCTTAGCACAGTGCTGAGGATTATCATCACGACACAAAAGGATCAGAGTCACGTACAGGCACTGAATACCTAATTATGGAAGTGGGACAAGGCTCAAACATAGGAAATGCAAGATCCTGCACTTAGTTGTTCTTGACTTTCAGCTGTTGCCATAAGCTTGGGCAGAAGAAAACAACAGAAGAGGGAGACCAGTCCTTCGCTACTGACAAGCATTCTCAGGCACAACCTATCTGTGTCTCCCCATGAGAAGGTCTCAATCCAACACATCTCTTTTTTTTTTTATTATCATTCCTCTCTATTTTAAAGTTATGTATATTTTCAATTTGTCACTCTACCAAAGGCTCCACTAAAATACAATCTTAGTCTGGTACAATTACTTTCAGCAAACATTTTATTTCAATTACTTTGCATCCACCTACTTTTCTGATGAACGTTACTCTAGTGCTTTGCACACAGCGGATCTCAGGTTTGTGGGCTTGCAGTTATGTGGGTCAACGTATTCTGTTTCTCAAAGTTTAATATTTCATGGTAAAGGTTTCCCTTATTTGCTAATGAAAAGCCTATGGAGGAATCTGAAACCTCTGCTTCCAATCTGGAGCTGAATCAAAAATGGAGTAGGTCCACTGATTTTGGCACAACACGAAGGGCCCTGCCAGCAAAGATCCCTAAAACCTTGTCAGAACACAAATGGAAAAGCAGTCCTAGGAATCACCACAACTGTATTTTATGACTTCTTCAAAAGATAAATTTCACCCCCTGGAACTTTTCTTTCCAAAGAAATTTGGTAATAAAGACCTTCTTTGGAGGTTACGTAAATGCATACACATGCAATGGTTTCACCTGCAAATGCTGCTGACCTGAGCAAGAAACACAACATTTTATTAATTCTGTTCTCTCGTGAAAATGAGTGAATCACATAGGAACAACTTCCCAGTTAGACACACTTCTTTTTCCTCTGTCTCCCCCCCAGATGCAATTATATATCAGGATCTGAAACCAGAATGAAAAACCATTGCAGGAAACAAGTTTTCAGACAGTGAATGGTGAACAGATGGTTTTCTAGTTCATACAAATAGCTGTGCTCATATGTCTTTTAAGAGATCTGCTGCAATATATGTTATGCTCAGTGAAAGATGCAGTAAAAGATTCTAGCACTTGACTAAATTAACTCATATCTGAGATTTGTTCACTTTTAACATCATTAACAACTGAAGTTTAACCATGGAAGTATACAAGGTGCACTATATGAATGGCAAAACAACTATTTTTTAGTTTCCCATGCAGGGCGGAAACTTGATCAGTGGAAAAACCTTTTTGCTTCAAATGAAAGTATTCTCACTTCCTCTTTGGCACAGGACTTTCTTTTTCATATGAAAAAAATGTTTATGTTAAAATATACCTGAAATTAGATAAAACCACTGCAAAAATTAAACAGGATTACAATATCAGACTAGCAAGAAAGCTATTGCTGAAGCACTAATACACTGCAAAGCTTGCCCAGAGTCATTAATCTATCAAAACCAAGGAAACTCATAGATTCGGTGTGTATAAAAAGCTGCATTACCTCACTCAGAAGCAATGAAAGCAAGAACAGATTTGAGGGAAAGAAACATTCTCAGCGTAGTAAACTCAGTGAACTTCAGCCTTGGATTTTCACCATTTGTTGCAAGGACAGGCACCAGCCAGGTCTGGCTGAGCCACACACATTTTCAACAGCGCAGGATACAGACTGCTCAATCTTTATGGCTGGTTTTAAATAAGTGACATTAAGAAAGCTCATTTCTAGGAAAGGCAAAGGACAATGGCTCATGGTAAACTTCAGGGCAAGCAAAAAACCTCTGTATAGCAGAGCCTGATTTTATACATAGGCCCTATGTACCTTGGAAGCGTCGAGGTTTTTAGTAGAGTCAGGTAAGCAGGAAAATGTTAATGCCCACCTCCTACCAACCAGCAGCTCCTTTCTGAACTATTTAAAGCAAGTATTTATGTTTCCTTGGGAAAGTTACTGCAATATTCAGGAAAGAAAAAAGAAGCAAATCAAAACTGAATTCATGAATACAAAACAATTCCTGGAGAGGTGTGTTCCCCTTCAAACCACTATTTTTTTTTTTTTTACAATCGAATTTGTAATGGGGCCATTTGGCATTTTTTAGTATGAAATATTATAATCAGCTCCTTCTCTCTATCATACACTACTGTCACCCTGATGTATTTTTCTCACAGAACCATCACTTTCGGGACTACTCTATCATAAGAGCCACCACATTACATTTGACAATCTGTACTAGATAAAATGAAGGGCATCCAAACAGGGACAAGGTCATTTAGACTTCTGAATCTTTATAGAGAGCACATAAATTGTGCATTAAGTACAAAAAATGTACTGAAAAATTAAGACTGCATGAAAAGTGCTTTAAGTTGGTATGATCTGGGATAAAATTAGTGAGAATAGTATCTCTGCCAAGCGCTATAAAATGATGATGCAATAATTTTACCCTTTCAAGTCAGCACATGTATGGAAGTGATTAAAATATTTCCTTTTTAAAATTAAAAAGGAAAACTGCAACAGAGGATATTAAATAACTCCTTGAAGTTAAGACATGGAAAGGAGCAGTACAAATGCAACCACTCATATTTCACAGATGAAGGGAAGGAGTAAGATCTGATGCTTTTTTCTTGACTGAAATCCATAGTCAAATGTGCACGGTATGCATTTTCCGGTTGTGGCTCCAGTATCCCTAAATCCTCCAGCTGGGGATTAAGCTGACTAGCCAGGAGAACACCATACTGAAGGTAAAAGTTACTGTACAATAAACTACTGCTGCGACACAGAAAGCAAGGCTGCCGAAAATACAAACATTCTCCCCACTCTTCTCTCAACTGCTTAGACACCAATGCAGGAGTTTTGCAAGACTAAATGAAGATATTTGCTTTAGAGAAGAACTTCTGATACAAACAGCACTACTAAAACAGAGTGAGATAATTCACGTCCTCCAAATATCAAAACTCTGAGTCCCACCCTTCCTGAATAGGTCATGAGACACGTCCAACTTCTTACACGAAACCCCATTTTCTGTTTTACACACGTGGCTGACCCAGTTGCTCACTCGATGTTACTCTTGGACAGATCTGCAGGCCAACTCTGCAGCACAGCAGACACCAGGAGGACTTTGTGATCACACTGTCACTGGCTAGGCACCTATCAAATAAACAAAAAACCCAACGCTACAGAAACAGAACCCTTTGGATTTGAAGACGCATGCGCTAGACCTCCCACAGCCTGGCTGCAAGTGCCTACAGAGAACCACCACCTCTGTCTGGTCACATGCATATGAGACAACACTCAGCTAAACTGCCACCTTTGCTGCTGCCTGCCTAAAATTAAATATGAGGGGACAGTTAATAAGCTTTACAAGTGCCCGTAAGCCCACTGGTGACTACACACCCCTGGCAGTCAAATTTCTGCAGCTATCCATAACCAGACAATGCCAAGCTGTTCAGTCCTCTCTCTCATCCAAATCTAACTGGGAAACCCACGTGCCCAACCTCTTCAGAATTCAGAAGTCTCTTCAGAACTGGCAAGGCTTGCTCCAGCAAGCAGAGTGTCTGTATTGAATGGTCAAGCTGTAAGAGATGGGAAGCTGGCTCTGAATTAGCTGGACAGGGACTTCAGTCTACAGCTCTACTGTGCAAAAATAACATCCCAGACTTTCGTTAAAGCCCATCCTAGTTTGGTCACCAATGAGAGAACACATCAAAGAAAAAAGAAAAGTGAGTGAGAAATAACAGAACAAAAAAAAGTATAGGAAATTCATTAGGAAAAATAAATATGTTGGCCAGTTTTCCTCAAATGACACAGTTTATGAACAAAACTAATGACAGGAATAGAAAGCCCAGGAAAACCCGAAAAGCCGAGTCACTGCTAGGTAACTTTGTCAACGAACACACACAGAGAACAGATGTGCTGGAAAGAAAGCAGCAGATTACTTTGATCAAGAATGAGAGGCTTGCATCATGGGAGGGTGATTAATAATTTTCAGCCCATTGGTTGTTTAAGCATTCTCCTAATTTACATCTATTAGGGACATGCATATTTAGATTAGCAAGCCTGAGGCTGTAATAAGCCCATATTCAGGAATCTGACTGAATAAAAGAGATCTGTACCACAGAATACAGTTTTTAATGAAGTTTTGCGAAAAGCCAATAAAAAAAAGAAATGCAACAGAAATTTTCAGGTTGTTGGAAGACAAAACGCAGGCACACAACACATTACTGATGTAGGCTGAGTTTAACTGACAAAACTTCATGTGTAAATACGGACTCAAGATTTCTGCAAAATGTATTCTCTTATTCTTCAAGCTATTTTAACTTCTATTATCAGTGTACAAAGTGCAGAAAGAGCACATTAGAACACAGGCTAATAACAGGCTGTCACCTCCAGAAGAAGTATCACTGCATGCCACTGCATCTGGCTCTACAGGACTCTGACCGAGGCCCCGCGCCACCCTGTAGTTACTCTCAGATCACCTGTATTTTCTGGATATTTGAGGAACAATGAATTTAAAGACTGGCAGAGTTTAAAGCATCAATATGGCAGTGCTTTGGACTGGCAAACCAATTCAACAAATACTTTTCCAATTTTGCCTTTTGACACCCCCTAGAAAGTAGTGTCACCCACGGACAGCATCTCCCTCACTTTCCCGCCCTCCCTTTCTCTCTTTTTTTTTTGCTGTTGTTATTTTTAGGGTGGCTAAAATGGGCCAGAGCAAACCAATAGGAGCTCACCATGAATTGCTGGAGTAAACCAGACCACGGCAATCTTTAGAAGGATTTGTTTGGAATACTCAGCCATGAAATGAGTGAAATAAACTATCACGCAATACACAACACAAACATCCACAAGCGAACACATTTGTGGAAGAGGTGCAGAAAAGAACGATCTGAGCACTAAAGACAACAGAAAAATTCAAAATAGGTCACCTTGCTTTTCTTAAGAGAGACTGTGCACACTAAAAAGATTTTTAAAGAGCTTTTAAACAAGCACCTGTGACCGAATCAGGAGAAAAGATTTTAATGGGCAGAGTACTAAACCACAGAAACAAGCTTGGAAAGGAAGCTGTAGATCCTCCATTTTTTATTATACTCTAAAAGAGACATATGGCATCATCTGGAAGATATCTCAGCTAAAGAAGCTGTGCTTCTATTAAGCACATGGTGTTGAGTTCAGTGCTGCACAGCACTGGGGTCAATGGTCTGAATTTCAGCAGCTGGGATGGGACTCCTAAAACGCCTTCTGCTGGCAGCTCAGGCTTTGAGCTCACCACCTCCTTTCAGAAGGTTGACCTCTCCCTGGCTCTTAGCCTTGTTTAAATCTTAGAATACCATTTCAGTTATTTCACTTTAACCTGCTAACATCATGGAGGCAACAGCTTCTTCTGAACACCTTATTCTGGCTTAAGCTGTATGCATTGACTAATTTTCTTTTATTAACCAATCTCCCCCAAACAGAAAAGACTCCTGATTTATTATTTGCTTCATTTCTATCCACCAGATGAATAAATCCAAATGGATGTCATTTCTACAATCCTCACATTTGAAGAAAGTATATTACAGGACCATATTTAATGTTAATTTAATATTCATAAAACTGATCCTAAGCAAATTACAGAACATATTTAAGTAGAGGAAAAAAATTTCACTCAACTTTCATTATTACTCAGTTTTTCACAGACAGTATTAAGAAACTTGCTAGAAATTAGCTTATTTCACAATGCCAAAAAGAAATGGAAGTGTATACCAAATCCCCTTCTGATTCCAGCAGATTCCCCGTTGTCAGCAGTGTTGTGGTGAATCTTCCATTCAAAAAACCCTAGTTTTACATCACCAGTAGCAGAAATCGTTTTTGTAATCATTCATTTAAATAGACACTATTATTTTTCTATCCAGCTATGTAGGAAATTACACCTGGCTACCTCAAGCATAATTTACAACAGAAAGCTCCTACACAAGCTTCAAGTTAGATTTCCTCAGTGCAGGCCTTCTTGTTGGACTTGGGAAAAACGTAGCCAAGTCTCACCATGTGTCCCCTCTCCAATACCCAAGATGTGATCTATACCAAATATCTAAATGTAAATACTTAAAAATATTTACTGTATTATCTCCTCCTAATTTTCTCCTGGTTCCCCAAGCTGTCACAATGATGTTTCAGAGAAGCAAGGCACTGTCACACAGAGGAAGCTGTTTCCATGAGAATTTCTTCATGTACACACTACAGCCTTTAATGTCAAAGAATCACTCAGGGAGCCTTGCTCAGAGTAACCATCAGCTTGCAGTCACATCTATCACACCCATATGCAGATCCTCAGCTTTGTAAAGATCTTTTCAGTAAATGGGATCAGTATACAAATATTAACCCATTAGTGACAGGATCTCCAAGTAAAAGTCCACAAGCTTTTCACAAAAACTGATGTCCCACCAATATAAGCAGCAATCTTTTCTTCCTTTAAATAAGCACATAAATATCAACTGTAGTACAGTCTGAAAAGACTCATTTATGAAATAATCCACCTTGAATCCAACAACTCTGCTTCTTGTGGGCACCACAAATAACATCACTCATCAGTAGATTAAAAAAAAAACCAAAAACCTAACCCCAGCAACATCTTATCTTTCATTCTCACAGGCCAAAGCCACTCTGGGACAAATGAAGTGCTTTTCAGATCAAGAAATCTGGTCCCAGACACCTGCTCAAACATATCTATACTGAAGTCAACAGGGTTGGAGTAGGTTTCCTTAAGCATAATTTGAAGACTAGAGGACTGCCCACATGTGACTTGGGACAAGGCTCATCTAAAGAGCTTATATTCCCAATGAAGGAGCACCAATTGCAGGAAGGAAACTTTACTTTCTTACCTGAGAACTGGATTGCAGCAAAATGAAACATCTCCCAACCAGCTGAAGTGAGAGGGAAGTCAAACAAAAGAAACAACATCACGTAAGTTTCATGGACGTTTCTAAAGCAGAATTGTATTTGATTTTCACAGTGTATTTATAAAGTAAGAGTGAGTCTGAAAAAAAATCCTTAAGTTTAAAGGTAGACAGAACCTAACAGCAAAGTGTTTCAGGCACAGGGTGCAATCTACAGCCTCAGCTTGCATGACCTCCAGAAACACATCCACCACGGATTCCTTAAGACCCATCTTTTCCATTGCCCATCAGTTTTGCAAAACCTGAACTCCACAGGCCAGAGGTGGAAATCTGGAAGGTGTTTCATGAAATTAGGAATAAGAGGCTGCACATGCTTGCCAGCTGCGACCTGCTCCTTCCACTCAGCAGACGAGAGCACGACCCAGCCCCAGGACTCTGCCACTGGAGCAGACAGCCAACGCCTCAAAAAAGCACATCACCATGGTGTCACGGGCTGAGCAGAGGAACTGCCTCACCTTCAGCTCTTTACTGTGCAGGAAAGAACAGCCTCATGAATTTAAAATGCAAAAAGCTCTGCTTTCAAAGAGCAAGAATTCCTGTTCTTCCCATTAAATTACATCTTTCCTCAAAAATCGGCAAGGTACATCCCTGTTGAGCTCCGAGTCACGATGCCAACAGGTCACCTGAGCTGATGGCAGTGACAGAAGAAATGAGTCCGAATGTGTGCTTTTTTTTAAAAAAATAAAATATATAAGCTTTTGCAACATGGTTTTACTTTGGAGAATTCATTTGAAGATAGTATTCCATACAGTGAGCAATCCAATATTCAGCTTTTATTTATTAAAGAAAAATGACAGATTGCATCTTTTCATTCGCTTTCTTCAGCCATTATATTTTGGAATGGAGAGAAATATAGGTCATTTCCATATATTTCAATGCCTTAGGAAGAACTTACTGTAGAAAAGGTCAGAACGGTGAGAAAGTCTCAAAAATTCCAACAGTATTTAAGGAGATGAATCATTAAATGAGACAGAATTATTATTTCGGAATATACTGTAAATAACTTAGTGTAACCTCCTGTTGTAGCCTAGACAAAAATTCCTACTACCTCAATGTAAACATTTACTGTGGCTGTTCATTTACATAGTTATGAGAAATACAACTGAGAGAAATTTTGCCTGATACTAGTCAGGCAAACACAGAAAAACAAAGTAAGATGTGAGCGGTGGCCACACAATACATTTCTACAAAAGCCTTGGGAATTAGAGAAGGCACAGGCAGCAATGCTCTCTTCAGAGCTATAAAAATCTTAAAGCAGCAGAAGTTTAAGTGTTGCTGTGCCAGCAAAGATGCTTCAGAGATGCATGTTTAAGCAGTTTTAGGCATGTTCCAAAACACTCTCCTGAAACTGCAGGGGCAATCGTTGCCCGCTATGTATTTTCTGCACACACTCAGGCTTGGCAAGGTGGTTACACAGCTCCAACACCACTCAGGGACAGGAAACAAGTCCACACCATCAACAATGTTAATATATTCTTTACTCCTTTAATATATTTAAGAATTAGAATCAATAGTAGCTGCAACAGACATTTCCAAAGTCTTACAGCACCATTCACTTAGCTTTCCTCAGTGCTCCAACCCTATCCTCGAAATACCTGCTCCTTGAAAAGCCCTTCAACTCCAGCGGTAAAGCGCCAAGAAGGTATTTTATATGTAAAAACCTGCCTCAGATTTCAGAAGGGAGACCTTGCAAATAATGGATGATGTAGCAGGACGTTGTACAAATATCAGCTTTTGCTTTGTGGCATTCTCTTAGGTTTCTGTTGTAGCTTTACTGACAGAATTGCAGCAGCTTGCAAGGGTTTGTCAAAATCCAGACAATCGTCTCACCTTGCTCTGCTAAGAATGGTACCCAACAACATACAGGAAAAACATCTCTGTACCTTTGTGGGATTAACTCCTTCATTTAGAAATCCTCATCAATAAATAAAACAAGGCCAAAAATGTACAGACTTATTTAAATTTCAAAGTTTGGCTTTGCTTGTGATATAGAACTTTTGAACTGCTGAGTGCTGTGTGGATTATTTTAAATGTCTCTTTCCACACATAAACAAACAATAATCTCTGTAAAAAATATTTTCAGTCAATATACTACCCATTATAAACAAATAAAACTACCTGTAAACTTGTGAAAAAGACAAAAACACCAGAATTTTTTTTCAATAGAAAATGTATCCAAATACAACCCGTAGAAAAAAGCAACACAAAATCAAAAGTCCTTCCTGGTCAGGAGATCAAGTCAGCTCCCACATGCTGGGTCTGAATCTTGATCTACCCTTCAGTATTTTCTCCTCGCTCTCAACCCAAATACCTAATTCTTAACATGGAAAAGGGTACAGAGGAAGCTGCTGGGAAGTCCTTATCTACTGTAAGGTAGGGCACAGCTGGAATAGCAAGGATGAGCAGCTGTTGACTGCTTAGGTGATGATGCCCAAAAAAAGCAGCAGAGGGCAGGGGACCTTTACAGGATTTCATTGCTTACCTGGATCTAAGAAATCAAGACCAACATGAGTTGTGTTTGATAAAGGTCACAAACACCCTCAATACTCCATCCTTCCCAAAATATACAGTAACAGTCCAGTACAACCATCTCCTTCAGATGCAAGTTCCTGTATGTTACGGGAAGAAGGCCAAGCTGCTGCTTTAACTTTTTACACAGTAACTTGTTAACAGGAATTTAAGGTCTAAGAGCAACAGCACTGCTTGACATCCTTGTGTATTTGGACACCCATTTTCTAACTTAATGCCCAATATGCAGAAAATTTGTTACAGGCCCCACCCTGGTTACAATAACAATTTTCACAGTATGATAATTAGTGGTCATGTATAAGCAAGCAAAATCAAGTCCTGTGATCCATACGCAGTGCTTTACCAGATGCAGTTCCATAAAATTTATAACAGTTCTGAGACAAAAATACTGAAGAAATAATTAGAGGTGCACATGGTGACTTGGGACTTTTAAGAATACCACACAGTGCATTGCAGAATTAACAAGAAAAACAATTTAGTTAAGTGTAGCAGGAAAACCAGCTCTCAACTACGCTTCTCACCTGGTATATACATGAAAAAAATGGAAGCCAACAGAAAGTTTTATAGATTAGAAGTGTTAAAAAAAATAAGAAAGGCAAAGTTCAAATCATCATTACCATGAACAAAACAAAAAGGCAAACTTAACTTTACTGGAACTAGCAAAAAAAAAGACACCAATAGCCACATTAAAATTGTGGGACTGCTGCTAATAGTGAAAAAACCCAGGGGAAAAAACAGATGTACAACAGACATTTCTGTTCTTGTATATGAAGAGTTAAACCACATTAGAAAACAGCTATTGACATTTAACTTTTTGATCACTGGGTCCAAATAACTTCTATCCAAAGTAACACACAAGAGTTTATCTCAGTTATTAACACTCTTTTTCAGAAAGTCCGAGAGCACCAGAGAAGCTCCAAATGTCTGGAAGAAAACGAGGGTCGCTGCAATCCTTAAAATGAGTAATTGGGGGGATTAACTTTATGATAGCCTGTCATCTGGATACTGAGCCCATCCACAATAATGAGAAGTTTGATTTAGGATTTTATTAATAAAGACTTTAATTAATAAGCATCAAGTAATTAAAGCAATTAATATCAAACATGCTAATGGAAAGTAAGTCCTGTCAAACTAATTATTTTTTTTTGACAGAACTTTAGTTTTTTACTTGTTTTTAGCTGCAAAGACAACCACTGATGAGATATGCTACTTCTGCGTGGAAGCTGACTCAGTTCTGCACAACATCTTGAGTAAGAAACTAGGAAGATAAGAAAAGCATTAGCCAACACTGAAGCAGACTGGAAGGCAGACTGAGAGGTGATGTCTGACAATGCAGCTGCAATAGAGGCCAGCTCTGAGGGCTCTGGCCACAGGAGGGAGGCGCGCGGAGCTCGGTCTGCCCGGCTCAGCCCAGAGCAGCTTCACCAGTCTCTAAGCACCCACGCAAGGAACAAAAATTTCATTAGAGAAATGTCTTCATTTACAAGCGTAGTAAAAATCCAGTGTTTGGAAGGTGGGAAAAAAACCTTAGAAAAAAAACTAACACAGGTTTTGCTTTCCTTCAACAATCTCACAAAAAGTTGCTTCTCACGCACTGGCACAGACCATAACCCACTGGAGCACGACTTCAGCATCCTTCCCTTTGCTTTTGTGTGGTTTCTGTATGTATCTCTAGTATTTTGAGGCACTGTGCAGTAGCTAAGCACTCGTCTAGAAAACCCAATTTACAAAAAAAAGCTGAGAAAGAGATGAGAACAATTTCCTTCTGCTTTTGAAGCTGCATGTAATTGCTGTTCTCATTTTCACAATATCCTCTAAACATACCTGAAAAGAAAATATTGACAGAATTAAATATTAAATAGCCAATCAACTCATCAGAATAAAAAAAAATCAGTAGCTTCCCTCTTTGTGCATCCTCTCTTGCACTGTTTTCACATCTGCTCAAATAAGAAGCTAAGTAACTTTCCTGAAGTCAAAGATTGCTCACATTTTAGTGTTTGATACCATGACAGGTATCCTGAAGTTTTGCTTTTGCAATGATTTGCATGCCCTCCCTCATTTCCCTACTTTGTTTGGAGGCAGAGATGACATTTCTTCATTTAGCTGTAAACCTTTCCTGCTCTCTTCCTCAATTGAGAAAAAAAAAAAGTCCAAATCTAACAGCTTGGAAGAGAGGGTCTAGAGAATAACCAAAGCCCCAAATGGATGTCTGGATTCCAACTAACTTGTGATGTTCAAGTGGCAAAACTATGACTTTTAAAAGCAAGAAGATTTAACACTCAAACCCCAAACTGATAGGAGAGAAGCCAAGACAAACTGAACACCCAGCGATCAGAAATCAAGCAGAAATCACACCATAAAAATAAAAAGAAGCTTGAGGAAACTCCATATTAAATTCCTGCACAGGGGTTAAAACAACGTAAATGAGACTCTCTGCAACTGCGTGAATATTCTGGTTTTATGATTCTATGGTTTGTTACCAGGTGGATAAATATATGTCTGTCTTTCTCCTGTATTTTTTGCATTTCAAAAGTGTGACTAAATACAACATAAATAGTAGCAAATTACATATTGTCAGAGTGTCTAAGCAGCATAACAGAACCCCTGCTACAATACAACCTCCTCAGACTTTTATTTTATTATCCTTCTTCATTGTACATAATTTTTAAGGTAAAGATCTCTGGAAATAGCAGAATTGTTCTTAACACACATAAAACCTGCATTCTAGGTATAACAGGCACAGTTAAAGCAATACTGTCTATAACATTTTACCAATACTAAAAGATACCTTGCAAAAGGAGTTAAAGGAGTTGTAAGTACTCTTAAGCCATCTTGAAAACAACTGCCAGAGCTAAAAGGTATCAGTGTAATTTTTTTTCCTACACAGTGAACAGAATACAGTGAAGCCTACTAAACCTTTTCACAGTTTTATTTCAAGATGGAAGTGAAACTAAATTAGAATGCCAAGAATAATTACAATTTCACAGACTTTTTCCAAATACACAGGTGCTAAAGAAACCTATCGACACTACTACTTCAATAAAACACTTCTCTGATACACTCTAAAACACTAAGAACACACGTGGGAAATTCCACATACTGGACAAGATGATGGGATTTTGGATCTGCTCTGATTTCAAACTATATCAGTTGCTCTATCAAATAAGAAATGAATAACTCCTGCATTTTTTATATAAAATAAACCCTTTCTGTTTCTCAGAGTCTCGAAGCAACCAGAGAGAAAGAGTTCTGCAGTGAAAGAGTTCTGCAGTGAGCCTGCTGGATGCCTATAATTTTGATCCAAATTACCAGAGCTGAAAAAAGTTTAACTCATGTTTAGGCATAAGTTTCAACAGCAGCAAAAAAATTCCACATTATTGCAGTTCTATAAAGGGCGAAAAAACCAATGATGGGATCTTGTTGAACACAATTATCAAAAAGATGCCATTCTACTTGCAAAGTTAAAAGCATAGCAACAGTGGATGGATCTACAAGGACATCGACGCAAGAGTATTTCACAAAAATATAATGAAAACAGAGCCAATAAGAAAAAAATTCTTTAAATATGCAGCTCTAGCTGCTCTGGACATAGAAGCCCTATTAGAAACTGTATCAGTTTAAAAAAACAAAAAAAGAATTATAACTCAAGTATGACCCAAATTCACTGCATTCAGGCCTTACAACGTCCTCTGTAAACATTTAGCCAGAGGTTGGTTGCAAACTAGCCTCTACAAATTAGGACATAGCCAGAAGGACACATTCTGCTATGAAGAGATTATTTTACTAACACAAAATGAACAGATGTCTTATTTAGACTTATTTAGCAGGGAGACAAGAAAATACAATTAAATTCAAGCAACTGCAGCACCAGAATCCTTCCTTTTGACTAGGTAACAGCTTCTAAAATGGAATATCCCTTAAAAACCCAACATGCCAACAGTGTCCAAAGCCAAGAGTCTCTACATCCTCCTTTTTATGACCATAATCCTACTGGTCTCATTGCCAGATGGCATCTCTTGACTTAGTCTTCTGATGGGCTGTTTCTAAAATGTAGAGAAAAACTATATATACAATAAAAACATCAATGCTTTATGTATTTTCCTGATATTTGTACTGCCTAGACCACATATTGCCACAAAAGTCTCCAAATTCACTAGGGCCAGCGATTAGTTCCCGAACAACTGCCACGAAAACCTGTCACCTGGAAGTGCTGGGGTTTGATGTTTTCTCCTTGCCTCACATTTTGCCTAGGCAATTATTTTTGAAGGTGAATAAGTCAGAAAATTAATGTCAACCTGATGAAGACTACTTTTTCCTACCTTTTAAAGGATTCTACGAACTCTGCTCTTCCATGGGCTACTGGGCCTTTTAAAGGTCCCTTTATCCATGTCTTCCATCAATTCGTGAAGTAGAATGGCCCAATGGACTGGGATATACAAAGACAAGGTCTCAGAAACAAAACCAAACTAATCTAAATATGTAACAAGAACGTGTGTGTCAATACTCGAAGGAGAACACAGGAGCAACAAGTCCAAAGAGTAAAAATTCTCTAAAGATGCAAAAATTAACAGTGATTCATTAATGACCCAGCACAGATTTCAGATAAGCTCTAGAGTAAACACTTATTTGTAAACAGGACCTTTTCTTCCCCTTTTTTGAGATTAATCAGGAACTCTCCTCTCTCTGGTGGCAAAAAAAACCACACCCAACAAAAAAACAACCACCAAGCCAAAGCCCCCACCCAGCTGCCCCTTCAGGAGGCTCAAACCTTCCAGGTTTCCCTTCAGTAGGAGGAAGGACAAAGCAAGTTCACAGCCACTCCCCTCCGTAACCTCTTCCTGGTAGCACTCAGCCCTGCAGAAGGCAAGTCCTTGAGAAGAGCATTGCCCCAACTACTCGAGCACCCCAAGCACGCAGAGGGACCGAGGGCTGCTTGGCACGAGTCCTCCTCAGCTGAGAGGCGGCCGCGTGAGCCCACTGCTGTGGTGACAAACTGCCACACCAAGGGGCAGCCACATGGATACTGAGTACTTTCAGTTATTCTGGTTTTATTTATTCTATCATTATTTATTGTTACACATCAAGAAGTTTGTGCTTATGAAGTTAATTAGGTTCATTAAATAGGAAATAAACACAAATCTGAATACAAACTACTTTTAGCACAGTATCATTATAATATTTCTAAAAAATCAAAGCTATTCCTCTAGCAAATCCAATTTTACAGCTTTGTATCCCACCAAGCAAAGATGGTATAAAATACCAATGCTTTCAGAGATGTCAAAACAAAACCACTTTCAGAGAAAGAAAACTAATTAAATAATATTTTCTTTTATTTTTATTTTTAATCCCCCTCTTTGTTTTGGCTTTGATGAAGACTGTTAATGGCTTGTCAAGTGAAAAAAACCTGCAATGCTGACTTTTCAACTAAAAAAAAAAACATCAGTTATGGGTTTTTAACTCCCTTTCCAGCACCAAACAAACGCACAGGTTCCCCAGCTCCAGTGGGCACAGGGTGCTAACCCTGACCTGCACCTGAGAGCCCTTCCTGCTGCGGGGCAGCGCTAAGCGTGGTTCCCACAGTGAGGAAGGTGTGCAGAGGTGTCACATTCAGACTCCTCACCCTTAGTGATAACCCTTCCACACGGCCCAAAGGCATAATGCAATGCCTGGCTCTCTACCTAAACACTACATAGACATCCCTATGCAACATGTTTCTACACCCTGTATGCACAACAATGCATTTTCATTACACAGCTGTAAGAACAGATCTTCATCCCTCACTGCAGAGTTCATGTCTATTCTCCTACTGGTGTACCCCTAAGGAGGGCAGCAACACTCAGAACAAGGACTTTGTATATCACTAAAGCCTTTACATAACATTTTTTGAAATTAATGAATTGGGAACAGAATTAACTCCCCTCAGTAGAAAGACCTGGTCTTTGAGAGATTTCAGGCAGCCCACGCCAGTGGGACTGTGGTGCAGACAAGTTGGAGAAGGACGCAAAAAAGATAACAGTGCTTTGCTCCAACCCCTGCAAATGTTTCCCTCTGGGGCAGCAAAACACCGAGGCAGTGCCGAGCGGCTGCTCAGGGGAGCCAGGGAGCTCTCGGCTGCAGGACAGTGGAGGGAGACACAGAGTATCCTGGGTTCAGCTCCTCCAAACTGAGCTGTACCTGCACGGCTTTGCCCAGGATACCACTGGTATCTGCTGAGCCTTGCCCCTCAAGCCCTCTGAAGGAGTCCCCAGGTCCCACACTGAACCAGTGGCAGCCCTGGATCACCCCACTGCTGAACAACAGCCACTACAAAGCCCTCCTGCTCCATCTTTGGCACTGTAACATCCACTTAAAGCAGTGACCCAAATCCAAATAAAAAAAAAAAACCTTAGTACTGCAAATAAAGTTTAACTTACTTTCACTGTAGCTGCTTTTCCCACTGTTTTTGAAGTTGTATTTAAAACAGAAAGCAACGCAGAAGCTCTGAATTAGGCATCCTGAACCGTTCAGAGATACTTCTTCAGACATAAACATGAAAAGCTCCTCTATTTTCCAAAAGAAAACAATAAAGGAGGCTTTTAATCCAGAAACACATAAACAGAGGCTGGCCTCAACCCAGTTTCCCAGCACAAAGCGGACCACGTCTTGCTCTCCCACCCCCTCTCCAGCACCCACAAACTCCATCCACAGAAAACACAGCAGCTCAACGTCACAAGACAGCAGTGTTCATTTTGATGTTTGAGCACTGTTTCCAATAGTCCAAAAATCGACACAGTAATAAAATATGGTTTAGGTGAAGTTTCTACTTTGTTTGCAGCACTACGAACTTTTTTGCTAGAAGTTATGTTAGCAGGAAGCAGGGGTTCCCAGCATGGTGGACATGGCTACAGCTCCCAGCCAGGAGGCTGCTTGTCCCCAGAAGCACTCACTTTGGGCCAAGTTTTCAAAGGCTTACAGGTGTCTAGCAGTGTCAAGTGTGTAATTTTAACATACCACCACCTCTGCTGAAAGTTGAGAAACACTACAAAAACAACCCCAAATTGTGCACCCAAAGAACCCAAGGGTGCGGTAACAAGTTACAGTGCATCAACCAACGAACACGGTGATTGCATATGCACACACTTTAACTCAAGTGACCCTGCTTGTGCCAGGGGCTGAAAATGCACATAAAATTACCATAAACAGCTGATGAACTGTAACTTGTTTGTGCTTCTGAAATGGTGGGCGTTCCTGGAAATCCTCTCATACGCAGAATTACATACTCAAGCACCTTAACGAATTTTTCAACTCTGCCTACTAATACTTGCTTGGTTCTTTTCCCTGTTCTTGGGCAGCAGCAATAAAGTCCTGTGACCTACATTATTTCCACACACTCCACCACTCAGAGAAAAGCCCAAAACTCTCTACCAAGCAGCTGCCCCAGCTATGGCTCACTCTCTCCCTACCACACAAGCCAAGCGGCCCAAAACTGCAACCCATCACAGAGAAGCTGCCTGAATTTCTGGAAATATAGGATGAAGGAATAAGATACTACAAAATAAGATCCATATGCCAAAAGTAGTCCCATGCATTTACACATAATTTTTCCACTACTAATTCTAAAAATACTGCAGCAAGAGAAAAAACTTTTGCCATTTAAAGAACTGACCTCCAGCCAGGAAGACAGGACTAAACACTCACCCAGACGTAAGGCACGTCATATGCAATAACAGCAGCTCTAGCCAACTTGCCCTTAGAAGTCTCTGCAGTGATTTTAAGCCCGAATAGGTGTCCTGCACATTTAAGCCCCTTATAAAGAACTGTGGCAAGGTAAATGTTACTTCATGATTCCAGCTCAAGATCACCTACTAAATGACTCAGCAGTAATGTCGCCAGCATTCCAGCATTCACAGGATGGACTTGCAGAGACACCGTGAGGAGCTGATTCGCCCCCTTTGCTGTCTGCTATGAACCCGCTGCAATTTATTGGATGGGTCACAAACTGTAGGGAAACACACAATACTGAGGTCTTTCACACTAGCAGCAAAGAGATTTTACTGGCATTTCATACATGTTAACACATAACATTCCAAACTGGGAATATTAAGTTCAGCAATAAGCCAAAAAATTACAGATGCCAACAGTTTGTTAATTTTTGCCTTAGGGACGACTTTTCAGATTGTTTGCAACTTAATATATTTACAAACTGAAACATGAGTAGCCCCATACGTCAAGCCACAATGACTTCCAGACACATACCTCTCACTTTTCGAGGTATATCATCAGGTGCCTCAGTACTGCGCAAGAAATACAAAGAGAGGAAGATAACACCCCAAAAAGTTTATTTCTACTTGCCTCCATATTCAGTGTTGGACACACATGTCAGACATTGTCATTCATCTCCACTTTAGCAGATTTTTCTAGGTTTTCCATCTCCCTTCTTTCAACATGTTAGGGTACAGAAAAACAATTAACAGATATAAGTTACAGCTGCCTTGGCGACAGAAGTGACACTGTAGAACAGATGCTAAATAGAGATGATACAAGCTGACTGAGCAATATATTAAGAAGGATTTCTATGTGGGTTTGATTCATGTCTTCGAGTGAGGAAACATGCAAGAAGCACATGAATCAAAAAACACAAGACACAATTAAATAGCATCTCCAAACTGGCATCACTGAGGGAAAGAAGTAAAGAGAAGTAAAGGTTGGTTTGCAAGTCAACAAAGTAATAGTGACTTCACTAAAAACTGTGACTTGAAAAAGGATTTGCAGTCACCAGAGGGATTGCCCTGAGGCTGCTTTTACTCCCCAGGCAGCTCAGTTTGTAGCACTACTCTTCAAATGAAACCAGGCCCCAACTCCTTTTGCTCTGGCACCAGAGCCCTGCACTATATTCAGCAAGGGCACAGGTTTCTATAGGCAAGGCATGCACAACAATCTTGCTGAACGCTATCAGCACACAAAGCAGCCCAAGGCAAGAGATTCAGAAAGAAAAAGTGAGGTTCAGTTGAAGAGTAGAGATCACTATTTTGTCACCAACGGGTGTATTTAATCAAAACACAAAAGGAGTATTACAACTTTGTGTGGGGAAGGAGGGCAGCAGCTGCTTGGTGGCTGCACACAGGTGCAAACGAGTGAAAAGAAAACAGAGGCAGAACCACAGATAAGCAAGGAGAGTGGTCACATCTACAGGAGGAGGAGTAGTGGAGGTTTACCCTGTTTTTAAAGGAGTGCCAGATGAACACTTGCAGCCTGTCTGTACAGTGAAGTGGCAGCTGGAATGACTCTGCAGGATTGCCAGCAGTAGCAAATACGCAGCAGCCAGGGCTGGCAGCCAGGGCACACACCCTAAGGTCCTGGGGCACTTGCATCCTGGGTGCCAGCCGGGTACTCCTGTGTCCCTGAAAATCTGCTACTCTCTTATCCACACCAGCTAAACCGAGCTAGCACACAGATGCACCCACATGCTAGAAAACATACCATCCTTTCACCAGTTACACAGATAACTTACGTTAGCAGAAATAAAATGAGAGATCAGACAGCAACAACGGCACATCAGCTTACAGAGGTTCCAAGTAACCTGGCATTAACCAAGTCACTCACAGAAAACAAAGAAAAAACAATAACTTCCCCTATCAAAGGCAAGATGTAACTTCAGTAGTTGCTTTGGTTATTTAATCAGACTCAAAAAAATCTGAAGTGATTTGGGAAAGTTTTAAATGGACAGAGGAGAGCATCTTTGTTACATGAAGAGCAGGCCTACCGCAAATAATCAAGTGTGCTTATCTCTTACCAATTTACATTTTAAGTGGGTTAACAGAAAACTGTTAAACCAAAAATACAAGTTAAAAATTCTCTTAGTGGAAAGGCTGGTACAGAATAATCAAGCTTTTTGTCAGGCTACCAGAATCCACCGACTTTCAAGTACTATTTGTAATACAGTAGAGCCTAAGGCACCCTGTGAACTCAGTGCTATATTATGTCACATTCAATTTTGGTTTTCTATCTAGGAGCTTATAAAAAAGAGAACCTCACACATTCTCTATCTTAAGCTTCCAACAAAAATACAGTGTTCGCATAAGAAAGAGTAGAGAACTTATAACGCAGTTCAGCACAGCTGCACATCAAGACCAAGAGCAATCCTCAGTCAGTGTTGCAGTCCCAGGTGTAATTTCTTATCCCCTTTTGTTTAGCTTCCCAGTAGCATTTACCAAGTTGATCAAGAAACCAACATACTCATTTTTAACTGCTCAACAAAAAATTTGCAAGCCCTCAAAGTTTCATTCTGATCCTGCCCTCATGGGACCTCCTGTGTTAACAGGGTAGAGAACAACTGCAGCAGTTGCCTCAGGGAGGGCATCACTCCCAGGCTGCTCTCAGGAGCTGCTCTTTCATACAGAGACACAGTGCTGCAGTCACCAAATGTGCCATGAGCTGAGGAGAACCCCGCCACCCTCCTGACTTTCGGCATTACTCACCGGACAGAGGGGACAGATGGTGAAAACAGACCACTGGTGGCTGCACAGGCAGCACACAGCAGCCACCCACAAAAGACACAAGCCTGTCAGCAGCCTCAGTACAAAGAAAACTGGTAATTCTTACGCCTCCAAAATCTAGGACAGTAGTTTTAGGCTTATTCAGGCAACTGTTTGCTAGCCTCACACCACTGTGCATTCACCACTTCATTACCAGTGCTCTGTGGACACATGCTGCAGCCCAGGGAGACCCATTTCATTTCCAAAAATCATTTCAGAGTCTTCCTACAGGGAGCAGATTAATAAACCTAACCTCCAACAGCTCAGGAACACCACCAGCACTGCTCCACCCTGCAGTCCACGTGAGGAGGAGGCTGCAGGTGATCTCCTTTCCTCCTCAACAGCAGTCTGCCTCCCACAGATGTGGTAACTCATCTCCCTCACCCCCTTGCAACCTCCCTCCCCTCAGCTGGAGTGGGTCACCAGCACAGCCAGGCCACCCCTAAACAGGGCACTCCACTCCTGTACAAAGCAGCCTTACAGCCACTCAGGATTTACAAAATTGTCTGCAGTACCACCAGGTAAATGAAATGTTTAAAAAAGAAATCATGCCAGCTACAGAGAGCAAGCAGAGAACTGTAAGACACCTGCAAATTTGGTCCAGGAAAAAAATACAAAGCCATTTGAAGGAGAAAGCAGGCTACAACTATGACATATTAGACATAAGTGATTTCATTACTTGGACAATTTTCTGTGTCGATGAAAAAGCTGTAACCTGGTAAGAAACTAAACTAGGTTTAAATGCAATTATGAGTACATTTTTACCACCTGAAAACTAGATTGGTACATTTTTCAACCAGCAATAATCTGTTATTTCAACACTATTTTTTTTTCCTCCAGCCAATAAATTCAAGACAACGGTTGTCCAAGATTTGAAATGCAATTTATCCTAATAAATCTATCTAGGGATTTAAAACATATTCACATCACAGAATCTGAATGACAGCTTTTTAAAATGAACTAATGGACTTTAAAGTAATGCATTTTAAGCTAGCAGATATGTTCAAAACACATTAGTGAATACGAAGATCTAGAAACACCTAAAACCAAAAGCAAATGTCTTCAGTTTTATGTTTAAACAAAAACTTGAAAATTTCTTTTGTTTTTTCCAAATTGTTCTAAATTTAAAACTAAATAAATCAATAAGAGCTCGGTTTCTTTACTTCATTCATTAGCAACCTGCTCCATCTACATCATCACTTGCTTTGTCATTTCCTGCCTCCATTCATACTATTTATTTCTTTTAACTTTGTTCCTCAATCCCTGTAACCTAAAACCTTAAGGACTGAGGTTGTGTCCTTCCAGAGACTAAAGCAATGTAAGGGCCATAATTGTGTCACTGTGACACAGCTAATGTCTGAATCGTGTTTATATTTAGCATCCTGGTTTTTTCAAGACCTCTTTTTGGCCCCACTCCACCCTGCCTCTCCAATCTTGTGTCTATCATCCCGTTACTGCGCACTCACGGAATCCTCCCTGTCGTCCCCTCGTGACCATGCAGCAGGGGTTGCCCTTCAGCGCGGGCTGCCTCATCTGTCTGGAACTCCCTTTCTCCAGCCCAATTCTTCTTCTCAGTTCCCAACTTTCCATGTATGTGAATGTATGCACTTACAATGGCCCCTAAATCCCACAGACCTCTTCTATCCCCACAACGGTGGGTTTTTTTTCCCTGCCCTCATGGAGTTCATCACAGATGACAAGAATACTTGGGCCTTTTCTACTTTAGCATTTCATTTCTGTTTTATTCCATTCATCATGTATTTCATTCTAGTTTTGCCTGCAAGGTAGCTCTTGCACATCTCATTGTAGGTTTACAGTCACATTCTACTCGTGCCCACATTTTGCTGTATACATAAATGTGTGCCTACATCTTGCAAGGACATACAGATGTATATTACACCAAAGAGAGCAATTTCAATCATATTCCCTCAACACTGAGTCATACACTGACCCTGTGCCACACTACCAAGGCAGGACAGTAATATCTTTAATAATAGCACTGTATTGCTCCAGTCTCCATCGTTCTTCTGCAGCTGAGCTGAAATGAGGAACGTACCGTACAAGGCCAAGATTTTCCTTGATACTTAAACAACTGTCTGCTTTTATAAAAAATACTGAAGAAAATCACCTTCACACTTCTTTTCCCCAAGCAGAATTACCTCCTGTAAAACACCGAGATGCCACGCTAAGCAGAAAGGGGCAATTAGACATGAAGCTGATTGAAGAAAAGCTCATAGTCAGTCCCAGTGGCACAGATGATGAATTTTGAACCAGAGCAGAAAGGAAGAGGTACTTTTGTTAAACCTTTCTTCTTTATGCTTAAATTGCTCAGACTGTAACATTTATAGCCTTTTCCAGAGTGCTTGTGCTAAGAGAGGAATTTTCCCTGGCAACTCTTATGCTTATTATGAATTCTTTTTTACATACAGCTTGTTGGACAGCATATACAAAAGAAGGAACAATTCTGGAAAACTCTGCATTTTAGCTGGTTTGCCTTCTGTTTCATAAAAACCAGTCTGATGCATATTAAGTGTCCTGTCTCTAATACTGGTAGAATAGAGCTGCATTTGGTATGTACCTTTTAAAGAATGTACAAACTTTTAAAATCAAGCTGCTTTTCAGAAGCACATATTTAATTGGCACTTCAGAGTATAAAATAAAAAAAAAAAAAATCTGCATTTACTTCTGCTATACAGACACACTTCCCAAATCTTCAGCATCCAAAGATGGCTATGTGCTTTTTTGGTCACTTTCCTCTCTTTTTATTCTAGGTGACTCATGTAACTGTGAGCTTAATTGGCACCACTTAAAGTAGTCTGGGAAATTTCATACTGCTGAATGTGAATGTGTTACTACTGTATCTGACTGGGATCTAAATAAGTTCCACATTTGGCCCAATGAAGTAAGAGATGCAAGATGTCAACCTGTTCTTGGAGCATATGAAAAATGGCATTCTAGATTACAGTAAAGTAAAAACAGATTCCTTTCCCTGGGATCCCTTGCTATATTTCAAATAATACTGACACAACAGTAATTTTTGTCTGATTAGCTACCAGATAACTAAAGCCTGTTTCTCCATGGAATAGTCTATTAATTAACAAGATGTACAAGATAAACAGAATTACATGACATGCCAATATTAAAGTAGAAAAGCATGGCTATGAATTAAAAATGAGTAATACATCTTTATATTTTTTACATTTGTGTTTTCCACCAGGGCAGCATTTGCCTTTGGCAGAAACACAGTGTAAAGAAAGCAAAGGAAAACATTCGTTAATGGCCTTCCTCAAATGAAAACACTGCTAGAGGGATGTATGAGAAGTGTCTTCATGGTTTCACAGACAATGTTCTTCCAAATAAGTGGTCTTACAATCTGAGGCATGCTCCTGGGAGACCACTGGGAGTTTCTTCAATGGCCTGAGTACTGCTTTGTCTGCACTAAAGGCACGATGAGAAAAAGCATTCAGATCCTGCAAAAGCCATTTGACACAATTTGGGGCAAATATACAAACCCATCATTTTGCAGGACACATCAAGACTAGAAGCATGGGACATTCAGATATTAATAGCACACTTCACAAGCCAACATTTCCTCATCTGGAAGACTTGTAAACTTGACAATGAAAGCACAGAAAATAAACAACTGGCATCCATCTCTAAGGTGTAATCATTGTATTTTAATTAAACCACTAATATTAACTTTTCAAGCACTGCATATCATTTTCATTATTACATTATTACCAATAGCAAGGAAGCCACAAAACTATAGAATGAGTATCATGAATTTGAAATACTAAATAACCACACTGTTAGTTAAGAGCTAAAACCTTTGTACTTGTTCCTTTTACTGTGAGAAATAACACTTACACACAGAAAACACAGCACTGTCTATTTATCAGAGTTCCCCAAACGGTCAGGTCAATCTTCATTTGTATTCATAATTTTGACCTGTAACATGCAAGCAAATTAGACTCTGCCTAGGAATAACCTGATCTACATAATTTGCATGGGCACTCTCTTTTGCTGATGGGAAATCTTACAAAAGACCTTGATCACCCTCATTTGCATTCAAGTAACCGGTCAGGTTTTGAAAACATGCTTCTATGTATTACACAGAGTTTGCTGCAGGAAGAACATAAACCATAATGAGCAAGAGGAAAAAAATATGACCTAAAAACTTGCCAATAGTTTACATGGCTTGAATTCCTCTCTTGCATAAGAACTAAATGAGTTAGGAGGAATATAGAGTACTATTTACTGCGCTCCTTCTCCCTCTCAGTCACATATTCAGAATTACATCGAAAGTGGGCCTCCAGGAGCGGCTGACTGGTCCAATGCTGGGGAAGGATGACACGGTCTAGAGGAACAGGCAGGCACTGGCTCCTGTTGGATATGACTAAAATTTGCATTTACTTTGCTCCAGTACGAGTTTAAAATTGGCTGCAGTGTTTTAGAGGCATGAATTATCTACTAACCTAGCCAGTCCTCCTTAAGCCATTTATTCAATACTCCTGATGTTAGTAATTCTTTACATGTACTTGATCTTCAACAATTAAACAAGAAATGTTAGATTAGGGACACTCCTAAGGAAAAGCCATTAAACGGGCCTTTGTTTTAAGACAGAGAAGGCAAAAGCATTCCTTGATGCAATAAAAAGTGAGTATTTACATACTATGCCCTAATTAAGATTTTTTTTCTGTAATTCCACTGCCTGCCCTGGAAGAGCCATAAACATTTAGTAAAATAATCTCAATTTATACTGCTTTGTTCTATGCCTTCAAGTACCGTACATGGCTGTATTCCAGATCAAGTAGTTGTCCTCAAATGCCTTCCAATGAGCCCTGCCAGATTCTGTGGTTCAGAAGTAATTTAAAGGCAGAAAGCTGTAGCAAATGAGACCTAATGGAAAACAGAAAGCTTTAGTTCATCCTAACTGTTTGCCGAAGAGAAATGGAAAACCATGAAGAAAGAAACGAAAAATACAAGGAAGGGCCAAAATGTTGTATTTCTCTCTGCAGATGAACCTGAAGATTCATGAATATCATGACATACTACATGCAAGTGCCTTTTAACAATTTGAGAAATTTATGATAAAAAAAACTGAAATAGAAGAATACTGTCCTTGCGGAACCATAATTTGTTTTTAAATAGCTTTTTTTCCACTTTCCTTTTCTCCCTTAACTCTTGTGTGTTACTCTTCACTTTCAATCACCTGCACTGAACAAATTCCTCCTGGTTTAAAGCAGAGACCATCAACCACTGGCTGTTAAATGCAGCCAACTGTTCATAACTCCAGCAGATGGTTCTCTTCTGCTGGCCAACACAAGCTTTATGGTCCTTTTCCTAATTTCTCTCAAGAGATACAGAAATTCTTTATTTAGAAAGCAATCATTCTTTCAATATAATGTCACCTCTATGCAAGCCTATTTTCAGTTAGCCACACTTCTCCCCTCGCCCCCTCAAAGTACACCAAAAGCATCAAATAGAAATAGACTGACAGAAAACTTGATCTGAAGTCATCAGATGTCACAAGAAATCCCTTCACCTGTATATTTATCAGACTTTTCTGCTTATTCCTAATTAATGGCCTGGCCAATTCACACTGTGTGTTCTTATGCTGTTGGTATTCATGGCTCCAGACGGGGAGCAGTGCTGCTGGGAGGAGCTGTGAAGGACATCAGCTTTCAGAAGAACCTTCAGGGATGAGGTGCATAAATCCCACTGAAATTACACCTCACTTCTCCTGACTGCAGAGGGCCTTAAAAGGGGGCCCTTAAAAACATATATATTAAAAAAAATTAAACCAAGAAATAAATAAAGAAAACTAAAGATGGTTCAGAAAGCTGCGGATTTAATTATTTACAACCACCAAACTTCTAGATTTTCCTTGGATTCCTGAAGGTTTTCCTACATCTTTGCATGGCAGCACAAAAAAACAAGAAATACTTGTGGAGTGGGGTGTCTCTCCTCACAACTCTTGGCCTAAAAGAAGGTGGAGTGAGTTCATTTTAAGTCCATGCTAAGCCAAATGCTATTTCCAACCCTATTCAGTTCTGATGAGCAGAGATCAAGATTCCTGTGGTGAAGGACTATCCCACAAGAGCATCCAGAGAGCTTCCCTTAGCCTGTGGTGAAGCCCTGCTGCACACCTAGCTGTGCTTCAACCCATGTCCTCCCACACCAGGAGGGACAGAGACTTTCTTCTTTTCTTTCCTTAAAACTTTCAATTACACCATTAAGAAATCAATGTGATTATTTTTTTCATAGAGCGCTTAAACACATTTTTCTCAACTTCCCAAAATAATTCCTTTCTTGGGATGAATGCAAGCGTAACAGTTTTCAAACTGAAAAGAATTCATCTGGCAAAGTACAGAGAAAAACAGTTACGTGGCTATTAAAAATACAGTTGAACTACAGCATATGCTACAAACACACAGGCATACACATACATTTTAGTAACAACTTAGAAATAAATTTTAATGTAGCTGAGCTACTTCTGCTTGCCAAACGAAACTTTTGTAAGATACTTTTTTACAACTTCTTATGACATAGTTTTTTATGATAGCTGTGAATTATGACTTATTCAAAGTTCTGGTGTAACGTGCCCAATTTGAGAGAATGTACTGCTTTTAATGGAAAACAGTTTTACATATTGCAATTTAAATCACAGACATAAACTCTTCTAAACAGTAACCTCAAAACAGGTGCACCAAAGTGTAATGTTTCCAGTTATTTATTTTGCTGGTGAATTCTGGTAGTTTATTAAACTGTAAGCTTTTAGGCAAGTCAGGACCTGAAACACTGTTTTTATCTGGCAAACCAAGGAAAAAGTATGCAATTTCTCTGAAGAGAGTAATCAAATGCTTACAGAATCAATTTCCAAAGTGCAATAAAGATGTTGGATCTTGGGGCTAATGATTTGAAAGACACCAGTAAAGAGCACCAGGAGGCTGATGAACAGAATTCTATGGTGAAAAACTCTAGAACACAAACTCATTCTCAAAGCTGGTACTGGCTATTTCAGTAATTCTCAGCACTGAACTCAGAGCAGGACTTAATTATACTCTTCCTTCACCCACATGTAGTGTTCTGTCCAGAAGCAAGGTATGCCCTACTTTCAGGACACTGAATCTTCAAGAACGTAACTACCAGAGTTACACAGTTGGTTAACACAGATCTAAGAGAAGTCAAGAGGTAAAAAAAACTACATATTTTTAACAAAGCAAGCAAAGGAAATTTCAGATCGTCAAGCTCCTTCTCAACTTTACTGGGAGCCCAGTTCTCAGATCTGCTGAGGGGTAAGACAGAAATGGCCAGGTTCCCTGTGTTTCTCTAGAAACTGAGGCTCTTCTGTCCCAGCTTCTCTTAAAAGAATGGCAAGCAAAAACATCTGCACACTAGTCAGCCTGAAACACAAGGGTGTGTGGAACGAGGAATGATCTACAGCTTTATTGGGCTGAAAAGGAGGGTGTGAGAGCAGTAAATAACCGAGATGTTCAACAGTCCGGAAAAGGAGAAAACTAAAATACCTAAGAACACATCCCCAACTTTCCTAGGAATTACATAATCATGTATTTTCAAAAGTGAGTGCCAAAGAAGCATTTTATTTAACAATTATTCTTTTCCGTATTACCATATGAAACCAATTGGTACTTCTAAATGACGTGACAGAGATCATAATTTAACAACAAAAGACCACAGGAAATACAGTGTAGACAGCAAACACAATTACCCTGTGGATGTTCTCACTGAGAAACTCCACTGTTAAGACATTTTATTCCTGTATTCCAATGTGATGCAGAGAACCCTCTCACAATGCCACAACTAAGGCTTCTTAGAGAAAACACATGCGTGTGCTCTTTGTATAAAAACATACACAGATAGATTCCTTTCTCTATTTAAAAAAAATAATTTACAAAAAATTAGTCACACTGTAAAACCCACAAGATTTCTTGGCTGGATAGGTCTTGTTAGAATACATCTGCTAAAGGGAAGAGTCAGCTGAAATCAGAAAGCTGAGCTTGTATCACAATACAAGTCTTTAGGGTTTTAATCTTGCCATGGTCATTTTCTCTTTAAAGAGAAATATTGTAAATTTGTATCAACTGCTAGACCTTTAGTTATACAAATAAAAAAATCAACACTGGAACTGCTGGAAGTGTACATGAAAGCCATCTAGGTTTTGGATCACTTGCTGTTGTGTTACAGGCAATTATTCCTGGCCAGCCGCAGCGTTACTGGCAGGGAGACTGGTGGGTGTGCATGTCCCCTCGTCCCATCAGTGCCTGATGTGGTTGGTGTGCTCCCAGACACACGGTGGGTCAGAGCTACACAGCCCTGGCCAGCAACACAAACATCTCCCGGTCTTAACAAGTTTGGTACACGTAACCTTTTGAAAGAGATGCCCTTTTCTATACAAAGCATAGGTAGCATAAATCACCATTTTCTCCACTAGTGGGATACTTCCACTTTATTTTAAAATGTCAGTAAGGCAGGTCTTTGAGGCACTCAAAATGGTTGGAGAAAGACAGCAAACTACTTGGTCTCAGTGGAAAAACAGTTCTGACAGCTTTTATAATTTTTAATTTCATTCAGTTATGCATTTTTTTTAATGCACTGCAAATATCATTAACCACACGCCACTATCTGCAAAACGACAGTGTTGAAATGCTGTCCTCTACCCAGTGTTTGTGATTTCTGCTACTGTGTAATTTCTAAAGAGACTCCAAGATTGCATTCACTTCTCATTAAAGCACACACACACACAAAAAAAAAAAACACTTGAAATCTTCACAAAGTTCATCACTTTAAGCCTAACTTATTTGGTCAGGTAACACTGCTAACAAGAAGCACCACAAAGGCATATAAACAACCTCTATTAAGTGTGACTAAGTAGATTTATATTTACTTGCTTCAAATACAGAGGGACAACAGTCACCTTATTCATCTCTAGCACGAACACAGAAAACCACCAAACCAACTCACCAACAAAAAAAAAAAGGCCGCTTCTTTATACTGTGGCTTTTTGAATAAAAAGCAAATAGAGCAAGTATTGTTTCTGTGTAATGAGATCTTGCACACTGCCACCATGTGTAGGGAAATTCCACTGAAACAGTTTGCCACAAGCTCCCTGATAACACCAGGAAAACTGTATCAGAAGTAAAGATGAAGCCTTGGTAGGTGTCAATAGCAAACTCATGCAGCTGGTTGAAATGGAGGCTGGTCATAACCAGCTAATTAATTTATAATGTACTCTTTCATGCTCTTGACTTATAAGATTAGCATTTAACAAACGCAGAAGCTCTAGCTAAACAACATGGTGATGTTTATATGGAATATAATCTTATTAACAACTAGCACTAACATCACCTTCTCACATTTAGTACTATTTTACTTTTACTAATAGCTTAACTGCCCAATTCCCTATATTCTAAAATGTATTTATCAAATTCATTTACAAAAATGTAAAGAATACTTATCCTGAGGGCCCCTAACATATTAAGTCTTCCAATCACTCAGTACAGATGTTTACAGTTAGATTTGAATTTATTAGCACATCAGTACAAAACTTTACAAGCCTTATTGCAAATGCTGTTTCTACCATTATTTTTGTTGTATGATTCATAAAACATTGCTATCTGTACAGCATATCTACTCTGAAACAAATATAACACTATAGGGTTATTTAAGCTACTTTTGAAGTTCACTCAGATTAATAATACTAAAAGTTAATACCGCGTGTTTATTTCTATTTCTGTGCTGCTAGGGAAGTGCATTTAAATACTGCCTCAGAAAGAGTTCATAATATGCAGTGCTTACTGCAAAGCAAATCCATTTGGAGAATACTGATGTGGCAGACTGGAAACCATCAAAATACATTCGTTATTACTCTTTAGTGCTATTTTCCTAAGCCTATATATAAAGAAATAGGTAAAAGTCTTCAAAAAAGCTACAACAAACAATCATTTATCTTTTTCTACAGAATTGATAAATATTCATGCTAAGATGTTATTGTACATTAAAGTTTCTAATAAGAACAGGGATGAACTCAGGCATTTTATGAAGTATAATATTTAAATCAAGGTCCTAATCCTACAGTCCACTTCAGGCAAAATCACGCAACTGCACTGAGACCCATTAATTTAATTAGACCTATTCCTTTTCCTAAAGTTATAAAACTGCTTAATTACATGCTGAATTAATCCCAGACTGGGGTAAACTATGCCTCAAATTCAACAGCGACTCGTGCTTTCCCAACTAAATTCATGTTGATATTAAAACATCTCTTTCCTATGGATGAAATCCAGCCCATCTCCCAACACAAGGCCAAATAGTTTGGGAGGTACAAAGACCGATACTGCTCCTTCTGGAAAGTGAAGTACATAACCAATATTGGTCAGAATGGGGCCTATGGGGCCTCTAGAGCTGGATTTTCAAGGTTTTTAATACCTTTAAATACATAATAGGGAATAATAAATGTCTAAGTGGACTAGAAGCCTAACACGTAACAAGCTCATCTACTCTGCTTAGATACTTTAAAAATAAATTTGACCAGGGGACTGTTGACAGGTGTCTGGCTATATTGAACATCCACATCCTATGCTTTTGCCCTTGGATACAACAGCAATGAAGACTGTTGCTGAAACAACACAAAACAACACAGAAACAACACCTGCCTGGAAGATAAATAAAGAACAACATAATACAAAAAAGAAAATATTAAAATTTTATATAATGTTGTTTTTCCTTTTTTTCTATTCTGATGGAGACTTAAGTGAAGAATTATTTGTTTAAGCGTGTGTTAATAGACACAACGTTAGCGCAGGCACATCAAAATTTGTCTTCTAATTGATACTTTAAAAGTATCCAATCAATACTTTCTAATGCACAACACAGAAAAAGGAACTGTCCTACCTGACACGAAGTCATCAGACCGGCCCAGTAAAATATGTGAACGTAACTAATCTCCTGCTTTTCCCATGAACACTGGGTTCCAGCTGCATCTTCAACTCCTGACACAGGAAGGTGCCGGGACAAAAGGACCCTTCTTGTTTGTAGGTAGGGCACCTTGGCTTTGGTCTGTAGAATCAGGAACGCAGTAGCTGCTTATTCTGTCTTCCTGGTGCTGAGGAGCTGCTCCATCCACAACCAGCCAACTTTTGCAACCAATAACATATACTAGGGGATTATTTAATTTGTTGATTTTGTTCACCTCTCTTCATTTTATTATGTATTGTTTTTGCCGGCCCCAGAAAACACCAGGGAAGAATTCTGCCTCTCAAGTGAGTCCAATCACATCACCTCTGGGAGCGCCTCCTCCAGTACCACACCTTCCTGATGGCTGCTGCCAGACCCAAGCTCCAGCCCTTCCTTCATTTCAAAGTCAGGGGTCTTGTACTGAATGCAGCCTGGCAGCTGCTCACACATTAAACAGAGGAAAACTCCTCCTTTTAATGGCCTGGCATTTTGTGTTCCCTATGGCTGCTACACTAGCCACACAGAATGTAATGGATCACAATGACCAGAAGTTAAATACAAAGAAATAAAGAGAAAATAATCCCTGTTTCAATATATATCAGTATCAGCGTTTCAAGACTTTTGCTGCAAACACACACATGCCAGTATTTTCAATGATGCTACTTTATTGTCTAAATAGAAAACGACTAATCTGAAAGTCAACAACTTGACCTATTGTAACAAAGCATCTTTCTTGTCATTATTAATCCAATATTTTACTTTGTAATTCAGAATTAAGATATTTCAAACAATCTTTCATAGAATTACTTTAATAATCAACCATTTGTTCTATTATCTCCCTTAAGCACTGAAAACAGATTTAGGAATGTGATTCTCATATTCAAAATCAGGTCTTTATCCCTGAGGTCTGTGCTTCACAAACAGACCTACTAGAAATTTTTGTGTGTGTGTTCTCTCATATCCGCTATTAAAGGCAGTAGTATTATGTTCTGCCACTAAACCACAGATGTAATTATGAGGTGGAATTTCTTGGCCCAGCTTCAACACCTAAACACATAGTTAACAATGCCTGAGGAAATGCAACTACCCCCACCTAGCCCCCCCACCCCCAACCTACAAAAACAAACAAACTTCACTAGCGGTTCTACATCATATCCCATGGGATTAGACAGAGGAAACAGCATGAAAAATTAAAATACTCCAGGAGGATTTAAATTAACATTTTGAAAGGCAAATTAGAACTATTAGACAGAAAAACAGCAGTATCTGTATGTCTTTACATGCATATTGGGACCAAATGACGTGAAAACATTATGCTGGTTGGTATTTTATCTCCACAATTTTCTTTTTGAGTTAAGTATTTAATACAGTAATAAAACAAAATGTGCTGTGTCTTTCTATAAATTTCTATTGCTAAACAAGTTTTAAGAGGGGATCCTAAGAAGACAAACCCTCAAAAATACGTGCCTTCTTCAAAAGATCAAAAGACAAGTATCTACGAAGCTAACGTACGGGTTCTTCGTATTTTGATGACTGACCTCCAGTTTTTTGCTCCGATGAGTTTAAATATGACTTAACAGCTGGAACTCAGAGTCCAGCCAAAGATCACTATTATTTTGCCAGCAAGTTCTCATGTGAAGGAATATTGAACTTCTACGGCTTTCATCACAACTACTAAGAGAGAACATGATTTAGAAGAGACAAGACTCAACTACACAGCAAAATCCATACTACAAATAAACTGATACACCCTGAAACAACTCATACATAACCCAAGAATAGTGGTTAGTCCTTTATTTCTCAAAATATTTCTTTCAATTTCAGCTTTTGCCATGAAAAATGAAACCATCCCCAAGTATACTTAAGCTCCCTCTGCTATGTGAAGGGAAAAAAAAGTTACATTCTGTTAGAAAGCTTTTACTGAAGTAATAAGGAGCAAAGCTGTATCTTTATTGAACTATAATTCAGAATTGGCATTTTGTTTGTTTTTTCCTCATATCAAAAGGCACCTGAGATCATATTATATAAAGAGTATTTTGAACTAACATTTTACCTATCATCTCATTAACGATTATGAACATTCCTTTTCTTAGTTAAAAACTACAGAAGTTCTAATATTCACTGTTAAACATTTTCCTTTTAATTGAAAATGTAAAATTAGCAACTAAAGTACAGTTGCTCAAATCATAATTTTTCTACCTTTTTGTTAAAAGTGATGGTAGGCAACTGGAGACTGCAAATATTTTCTTAGCTTACCCAGAACAGCAACATTTCCTACCATTTTTATTTTGCACAATATTTATGCATTTGTATTTTATATTTTTAAATATATAATATTCAGTAGGATAACAAATGGTTATTACAAACTACACAGATGCATTGTATTATGAAGATCAACATTTTGGTAAGTATCATGGACTTTTTATTTTAAAATTAATTTCGCATTGCACTGAAACCAGAATGATGGAAATACCGCTTAAAAGTTTTAAGATCTCTTTAACACACACTGTGGCAACACATGATATATTCCTCCCTTTACCTGATTAACACAAACTGTTTATTCGTTACTCTTAAATGCAGTGCTTTCTTACATAAATTGAGATGCATGGGTTTGTGTCTGATTTCAGAAATTATCAAAATTACTATTAAATACTATAGGTATGAATACTACACATAGGAATATATAAGGTTACATATAATGCAAAAAAACTCTGAACAAACTCCCACTGAGAGCACTCAAAATATTTATTTATTTTTTTTAGATTTCAAGGCAAAATTCAGCTCCCAACGGGTCCATGGAAATGATATGGAAAATGAAAGTGTGAGGAATAGTAAGCTAAGCTCTCCCCAGTTACCTGACTCTCTGCTGATAATATGAACTTTCTTCAACTGGCGAGGAACATAAACATAAGACTGGGTAGCACCTTTCAGGTAATCAAGGGCAGCTCTCTCCTACTAGAGGTGACCCTGTCCTTTCATCCCTTTTAGAAAAATGGATGAAACTCTATCTTCAAAATTATAAAGCCTTATGTTCCTCTGACTTTCAAAGGATTACATTAAAACCTCATCCATTACAAGCCAACATGCAAATTTTTGCACTTTCATTACGCAATAATCATTCCCAGCTCTAGCACTGAGATTTAGGAAGTCTTCTGAGAACCCAGAGTCCTCCATCCAACAGCTGAATAATTCACTTTAAAGTAGGGTTCTTTATTCAACGGACTCATGCATTACCTGAGACTAACCCTCTCTAACCACTTCACTTTGATAAAATTATCAATTACCACAGAAACTAAGTCAGACAGAAATCTGGGCGCCAAGGCTATTTGCTACCATAAATAAGACAAGGCAGCAAAAGGACAGCATCGCTCTACACTTGCAGTTCTTGGCTTAGCGTAAGGATCTCTACCGGTGGGAGACTACAAAGGGCAGCCTAAATCCACCTGCTAATTCGGCTAAAACAGAAATAAATTTTCTACCTGTAGGGAGTAAAAAGACACAATCTGCTAGATCCAGAAAGATCAGCACTACGTTTCCAATGAAGTACTGCAGCATCATTGCTGATGCAGCCCCTGAAGTGCTCAACTCTCAAAAATCTTTCCACGCTCTGTAGCCCAACTCTTGTAACAGACTCATCCAAAACGCCTACCTTTAAACCATGTCTTCCCCTCCACTGCTAGTTCTAAAAGCATCATACAAGGCTTGTAGTTATCATAGACTGACTGGACTTCTCATTTGATAACAGCAAGGCTATTTGCAGACTCCAATAACGTGTCTTCAGTGTTCATTTTTAGAAAGAGCAGCAAAATTTCAACCACATTACAAATGTCACATGGTCAGGTTAGTGAAGAACACTGCAAACAAAACAATCCATGACATACAATTAGTAGAGACGCTGCTCCTGAAAACTACTGTCTCTGAGTGCAAAATTATTTGGAAGTTAACATCCCTCTTTATAGAGTCATCTTAAGTTTATTAGTGTTTGTGCCACATGCTACTGAGAATATTTAGTGGTGATGAAGAGCCATCCAATGTTCTTATAAAACTCTACATGGAGGAAGACTGAACAGCCAGAAAGTGGATTGCAATCAAGGCTTTCCATCACTAGCCAGAAAGCAGCAAAACAGAAACTTTACAAAGTGTATATGCTAGCACATCTGAATCTACTTCACATCTTGAGTGAAGGAGCTTTGTGTGGAAACAAATTTGGCACTTAGCTTTCAAGGAGCAACAGCAGAATTCAAGACTCAGTTCATTAGTACATGACAGGGATGCAAAAATGAAGCTCTGCTGGTTTAGATACAAAGAGCGAGATGCCAACCTGACAGCAGTGCTATCAAAGCTCTAACAAGAAAAAACAACAGTATGAGAACAGCATCCCACACAGACAAGGCTGTGACTGAGCAAACCTCTCCGGAGGTGGGATGCCAAACCCCACTGCTCAAACGATGATAGGACTTCAGAATTATAAAATAAGGGATCTGTTCTCCTCTTCATTATCTGTGCATTGAAGACAGAAACAAAGGCACCTGCAAGTTACCCTCTGGCAGTACCTCTCTGCTCCTGTGGATTACAGGCAGAGACTGCAGCAGCTGCACTGCTAACTTGGATGCCTTGGTTCAGTCAAAAATCCACCCGTGGGATGACTGCAGACCCTTAACACAGCTACCAGAACATCTGTACGTTACATGCAGAGTTAAATCAATTCAGCTCAGTCAACCCTGGAAACATATGCAAGAACAAAAACCACTACCCCTCAAGTACCTGAAAACTCATTCTGAGTTTATAAACATTCATTCCACAAATCTGTGCGCTGTGGCTCACACCCAAACAGAAACATCACTGTTTCTCAACAATGATGAAAAGCAATATCACACGAGATCCTCCTCTACTAAAATATTACTTTTATGAAACATGCCACACAACAGTTTTAGTGCAGGCAGAGGCTCTGCATAATCAGATGTAAACTCTGCTCATAAACAAAATTTACTTTTCAGCAAATGCTATGCCTTATCTTCACTGGTCAAAAATTCTCTGAAGTTATGAAGTGAACAATGGAGGTATCGACACGTTGAAGATTATTAGATAATTCACTTATAAAGGTAAAAGCAAAGTCTTTAAAGCAACAGAAAGTCCCATTTGATTCATTTTTAATTTCATTCCATGTATGACACGAAGAAATCAGAAATACAAAGAAATACGTGAGCAATAATCAGCTAAGAATTTAAGACAGGCTGGTGGGCTGAAAAAGATGAGATCATCAACTTGCAGTCCTTCAGGTCGTTATGTTAGCCACTATCCAAACTGTTACATCACAACTGGAAAGAGATACCATTCACACTTGAGAATGCTTGAAAATGCCAAAAGACAGAAAAAGAATGGCTCTACGAACTATTTACTCACTGCTGAGTTATAAATATGGGACAACTTAAAAAAAAAATCTCATGGTTATTCAAACATCCCAGCCAAAATAGAACCACATATAGAATTAACAATAAATTAAGACAGAAGAAGAAAAAGATAGCGTGGTCAGAATGATTCAAAGCCCAGGACTATCGAGTGCTTTGGCTTTATTTAATGTCTGATTTTTATCATGAGCAACACTGACTTCTGCAGAGCGTGATAGCCAACACCAACCAGATCGTGCCAGGGACCTTACAGGCGCAGTCTCATTTTGCTTTCCTAATGAAATGTACAAGTCATTAACTATTGACATTGAAATAGTGCAGAAATTACAAATAGCTACTAAGTAAACAAAAATGAAAATGTTCAATTAGTCTCTGAGATTTCAAATAGCTGTGCAGATCTGTAAACATCTCCTGAAGGACCAGCACTGCTCTTGTCAAGTCTGGTGAGCACATTCATGCCTGTTGTGCCAATATCCTCCTTGCAAGTAGAGGTCTCCTCCAGGAGACCCCTGGTCTGTGACCCTCTGTAACTTCCAATTTACAAATTGTTGCCTCTTGTGCCCAACCCTCACCTTCGCCTGAGTGACTCACTTGGGCAGATATTTACCCCAGCTGCCCTTCACTTCAGAGACACCCTCTGCTGCTCCTTTCTTTCTGTACTTAAAAATTGATTTCACACACACACTTCCCAGTGACCACACTTTGCCAGTTGCTCAGTTATTAATGTAGGTCACAAAGTACGCACATAAAAATGGATTATGAAAGCAGGAAGTGATAACAGTCCATATATAGCTAATATTGCTACCGAAACCTAAACTTCTGCATTTCCTGCCATTGTGACTTTAATTATGAAATACTAATGTTGCACTAAGATAACTGCCATGTTTAGTTTCCTAGCTGTCTTTAAAGGAAATATTAAAGAGAATTAAAGAAACAAAACAAAACAAACCCAAAATTACAGCAAACATAACCTCCCCCAAAAAGCCCCACTCAAACAAACACAAGTTTTTCAAGTTCCTTCAACTCGTCAGTGCATTCTGGAGGTTCACTCATAGACTTCACTTTGAGCTCTGCTCTGGTCCCTTGGCTGCCTGGGGAACAAAAAGCTGATGGACTGTCCCAAAGCAGAAAAGTCTGTCCATTCCATCTCTGGATCTATTCTATCTCTGGATAATTGAATCTGTCTCTGTCTAGAAAGAAACGCTGGCATGGATCTGGCTCTAAATATGTACAGAGTAGGAAAGGCTGGAACAGAAAAATAACCAAACCAAAACTCCCAAACAACAACAAAACTATTTTTCTGCTTCTCTGTTCACTGTGGAAGAAGTAGGCAGATAATCCCCTGACTGGATTTTTTTTTTTTTGTGGATTGAGAATCAATCTGAAATTTAAGTGTCAGTGATAAAGGTCAGAGGAGAATCATGGGAAAAATGAATGGCAACCTATCACAAGCATGAGAAGGTGTTCCTCAGCTGCTACAGGAACTCACGTACACACAGCTGAGCTATTTCTACTCATGTTGATCTTATCTAAACCCATCTCTGCAGCAGAAAAATGTGAGATAGCAAACACAGGGCTAATCTCCTAATAGGGCACTCAAGGGGATCCGGAAAACTACAAAACAATTAATTTGATGTACACATTGAGCAAGTTGATAAGAACTGTTACAAAGACCAGAAGTGTTTAAACAGCGAGCTAGATACTGCATGCTTGGGAAGAGTCATCATGGCATTTGCAAAATTGCCTCATAAATCTGTTAGTATTGCTAGAGAACCAATGTATGTGATGACAAACATGATCGGATCTATCAACCATTAGATCTCCAAACAAGCAGGCAACTTGTTAAAAGATGGGAAATAAAAGATGGTATCAGACATTCAGCTGTCTTTATGAAAATAGGTCAGTATCAGCATTCCACAGAAGTTCTGTAGTATACAGCTGAATAAATAGATTGGAAAAGTGGGAAGAACAGTATGCAGAAAAAGTATCTACTGTTATTAAGTCACTCATAGTAATACAAATGAAGGCTGACTGAGAGAACTGCAAATAATCTCACATGGCAAAAGACTAGACAGTAAAATGGAAGACAAAACTCAGTGTCGATAGCTATAAAGAACTGTAGGGAATGGTGGTGCAGATGGGTGGTGAGGAAAACAATGCCAACCCTATGTATACAGCGAGCCGTCACCACTAGAGAGAGAAATCTTGTGCTCGTTAGGCACATATTTAATGAAACGATGGTTTAGTTTCGGCAGCAGTCAAAAAAGTCAAATACTGTTAAAAATTACCAGGAATGCAGACCACCACAGAACACACCATTATGTCAGCATTTAAACAGCAGACATTGCACAACTACATTTTGCATGCAGACCTCCAGTCTCTAAAAAGACGTAACAGAACTAAGAGAGGCAGAGAGAACAACAAGGATGATCAAAGGTATGAAATGGGTTCTGTACAAGCAACTAAATAGACATGGATTTTCCAGCCTGGAAGACAAACAATCAAGGTGGTATCAAAGAGATCTGTGATGAATGGAACAGCAGCAGATAAGCAGTCATTTGTCTCTTATAAGATAAGAACAAAGGCGCATCAAATGAAATTATCAGGTAGCAAATTCAAAACAAACAATAGAAGGTACTTCTTAACACATACATTTTAGAACTCACTGCACAGGATATTGCCAATGATAAAAACGCATGGGTTTTTGTAGACATTTAATGCACATTAATCAGACAAACTAATGGAAGAAAAATATATCAGGGCTATTAAATCCAAGATACCATCTCTGTTTCAGGAAGTTTGTGAGATGCAGATTCCTGAAAGCTGGGAAAATATACTGTGAAAGCACAACTATGTGCTTGCCTTTTACCATCTTCTCCAGGCATCTGCTGTCGGTCACTGGCTACGACAACTGCCAGAAGCACAACTCCATAGGAGTCAATTTAGAGGGCAAAACACATGATATCAAGGACCCAACACTTTGTTCAGATGGTTTCACTTTGAGCTACAGCCAGTCTGGCCCCACTGGCTGAAGGAGTAATACCAAGTTGAAAATATCTTTTGGCTCAGCAGTGCCCAAAAAGAGACCCATCTGCACGCTCTGAGCCCATACGGCAACGGGCGCACGTCTGCAGGAAGCAGGGACAAAGAGCAGACTTGCTGCAGAAGTGCACTTCAATGTTCATGCAGATACACCTGTGCCCAACTAAACACGTGCTTGCCCTGAGAATCTGACTGCTCTCCTGAAGCAATGACCCTCCTGAATCCATCAGATGCTCTTCAGAACATGCCATGCCCCAAAGGGTGACCCAGGCTGAACTGGGTCTTGCTGCAGGGTCAGTCCTGTAGCATCTTCCTGGTTACATTCCACTCTACTTTGTCCTCTCTGGGTACAACTATATAATTAGGCCTTTAAACATAAAACTATAGACACCAGGAAACTTTCTACTGCACATTTTCTACACGCTTTTCAAAATTTACTATCTTTAATACAGCAAACAGCTACTTTTCACCTCACAAAAAAAATCAACTCTGATCTGTAATGACTAATATAGTGATACTTTTAGCCATCTATGTACCAAAAAAGACAACCGGTACCCTTGTTATAACAAGAAATCTATAATTCTATTCATATTTTGAAAATTATTAAAGATGTCCATGCCTTCTTCCAAGACCACAACCAGTACATCACTCCAAGGGATAGATGTTGAACAAAGTTATATACTTGCAAAACATATTTTTGTATTAGAAACTTTATTGAAATTTCTCATCACAACAGCTTGGCTCCTACAAAGTAGTTAAATATAGCACTACACTGCCTTTCTCCCCATGGCAATCACTATTTAATGATAGTATATCCCCTTTAATATGAAGGCACATTTTAAGTAAAATGACACCAGCTTTGCAGTTTACAGCCAGATTTGGTATTTACCCAAAGCACATTCTCCTAGAAATAACAACATACTTTAAAAACAAAAACAAAAAAAAAACCTTAAAATGCATTTGATCCTGACTTCTGTTACTTAATTTTGCATTTGTCTAATCATGCAACGTGACAAAGCTCAGCTGGATATTAAACGGAACTTTTCACATGTATAAAAAGCCTTCTGATTTACACTGAACTCCTCATTCTACAGATTTAATCTTTTATATGTCTCTTCCAAAGCTAACTACTACTTCCTTAAATAAAAGGCTATGTGTTCATTTTTGAAGAACAGCGATACTTTTGACCTTGACACAGAATATACAATTGATGGGAAAATCACTGCAGAAACTTCCAACAGAATAACGTGACAGAGCTCAATCTTTGCTTTACCTGCAACCTAATTAAAAAGAAAAGTTCCTACCCCAAAATGCCTTGAGCAGGGTGCTTAGCATGAGATATTATACAGTTCTGTGTAAGGGTGGCCAAGAGTATTCAAAATTATTGCAAAAAAGCCTCTTTTCTTCTGCAGAAGTAACTAACAATACAGGACCAGAATCTTCTTTTTAGAGAGCTCAACATAAACTGTTAGGGTATTTCAGAGAAGAACATATCAGTCTTGTTTCATTTACAGTGGATCTGGAAAACTGATGGAGAGAAATATGATTTTTTTTTCTTATCATGGTCTGCCTTGTACAGACTAAAATAAAATCAATTGCCCTGTGGAAAAGCCTTGAAAAGAAAACTCATAAATCCCATTTATTTATCTATTTTTTTCATCACGCTAGAGCAACACAGATAGGGTATTCTTGTCACAGTGCCAGATGGTAAAAGAACCGTAACAATCACTATTCTTCAACCCCAGGGACCGTATTCACTGTACTAAAGATTAAATGATCCCTAGCAATTAACAGAATTATTTGACCCTTTGATTATTATAATTAAACAACATTAAATTCCATCAACGATCATCCACAGGCAAAAGTTACGTGCTTTTTCTACTTCAGCAATGTACAAGAAGAATGAAACCTTCAGAGTAAGATCCCCCCAAATTATCCCAAGAAGTGGAAAGATTTTTATATTTGCTAGCCAAAAAAAAAAAAAAAAAGCTGTGAACAGGTCTTAAATTCTTCCCATATCTGGCAATGAAAGTTCATCTTAGCAGTACACCCACTTATGGTCCAGATTTCATCCAATAGCTAATGCATGTCATCTATGAAAGGTCTCTGGAATAGGAGCTGGAACGCATGAGTCACCTTCCTCATTGCGTGGCCAGAGCAAGTCTCTTGTCTCCACCTGAGAAAAATGAAGACTTACTGGGTCAAAAGGGAATTATTTTCAGTCACGTGGAGTGAGCAGGCACTTGCTCTGGCATTGACTCTAACCTACCTGGGAAAAACAATGTTTGAACACCCTGAAGCAAAGGCAGTAACTGGACCTCAGACCCTAAATAGCGGGCAACAGGTGCTACCTTGGTGTATACATCTAACATAAGACACTCCTATCTCTTCTTCCAACGATCTTTCCAAAGAAACTAGAAACCTGTCCTGTATGTTTGTGTGGAATCCAACCTCATGGGCATGATGACTTAGCAATTCCCAGAAAAAAACCTCTGAAGTCATACAAGAAACAGGGATTTACATGCCAAAAATACCCACAGACTAAGCCACTTCTAGACAGTGTCACACAGAATTTGGCAGGAGGTTAAGCTGCTGGTTTAGGTCTTATTTTTGTACTTGTACAGTCAAATCCTACCTGCACCTCACATAAAAAATCTGGTTTGTTTATTTCTTCCAAGCGAAGCTCGGTTTCGTCAATCTTCTTCAATGACATTTTAGCAGAACTCCATTTAGGATCTGAAGGATGGTACAGCATTTTCCATTCTCATTACGAGCTTGCCCAATGTGAAGGTGGCTCATGTACGACTGATAAATGTGCTCAAGCAGCACCAGTGTGCCACAGATATTTTTGTAGATATTTGAACAAGGCCACACCTATAATAAAGATAATAATTAATGAACATCCCTGTCACCTAGGTGTCACAAAGCGTACTTCCCATCACAGAAAAAAGTTGTTATCAAACATTTTCAAGCTGTCCTAATGAGATGCTGCTCATTTGTATAAGGAAAGAATTTGTTAACTGGTTTGCACCATACACAAACATCAAACTCTGACAGTGTTCTTTTGTCTATGTACCTGGCAACACTACTTTTCCTTTCCTTTTTTTTTTTTAAAATAGATTTTGTGATTGTTCTCTGAAAGTTAAAATGTTACTTTGCACTAATTACAGCAAAACATCTTTTACGAACATTATTACCACAAACACAAAATTTCTTTTTCTGTTTAAAAGTTCGTTAGAAAATATTTCACCACCATATGATTTAAGGAAACTTAATTAATTGCGTTTTTAAATTTCCCATAGCCAGATGGGATGTTACTCAAGACTGGCATAATGATTCAAATACCACCAGGAGGTCCAGCCACCCAGAATTAAGAAGATGGCATCGTGGTTAGAGAAAACAGTTTTCCCCAATATGGCTCTAATACTAAAGATGAATTTGCTCAAACCCAAACAAATTCTTCACAGCCACAAAAGGATTTGCTGAGACACCTGGTCATGGGAGGCACTGCAACACACCTACTAAACCTTCTCTCACATGCCTAATGCAATAAAGAAAATCCCTCCGTGGTTGACGCCGCTTTGGGTGCTGGGGGGGGGAGAGGAGGTGGCCACGGAGGTGAGGGAGCGCCTGGGGCCATGAGCATCACTCTGTCTGGCAGCCCCCAGCTCTGGTAAGGGAATAAGGAGCTGGCCAGGAAGCTGTGTGGTCTAAGCCCTACTTGAGAGGAGAAAATCAGACATGACCTGGCAAAGGAAGGGAAAGAGTGAATGCAGTGAGTGGCATGTGGCCTCGCCAGGGGGATAAAACAGGCAGCGGCTTACGCCGTGACCCGCTGAGCGACGGTCAGTAGGACATCTCTCCTCTGATTTAAGGAGCTGGCGAACACAGTGGAAGACCTACTGCTGAAGACAAAGATGACCTCACTGGAGGGAAGGAGGAAGACGACACATTTTCCTCCTCCTTCAACATACTTGCTTGGTTTTACTTGGACAAATCAGAAATGACCTTCGTTAAGATAAGAGAAAAAGCAAGATACAAGCAGCTTGTTTTGTCCAGGCAGACATTTAAATCACTGGCCTTGATACCAATTTTGGACACCAGCCACTTCTGGGGATTTTACCCGTAATTCCCACTGGCATTAATTCCTCACCAGAAAAGGTCTTACTCTGACCTGACCCATATCAAGGAACCTGGGGTGGAGAGTTCATCTGACTCATGATAATTGCCTCACCGATGTATCAGATAAAAGATGGTTTCTGAGGTACCCCGTCTATGTATAGAGCCAGGATCTGCAATCTCCTGGCACACTCTGCAACAGCCAAGGAAAATTGTTACTGTAAGAACTGAGGATGTCAGTAAGAAGCAAGTGATAAAACCATTTTCTGTTTCTTCCAAATATGTGTCTAAAGGAGCACAAAAATCTACCTTTTGATATCCACAGAACTACCTGACGTGGCAAAAGTCATATTGAAACAGTACTGCAAAACACTGTCCTTTATTAAACAAAATCACTGTAACATTTATGCCAAGCACTTATTTCTGCACTTTAAAAACACCTACTGAAACCTGCTAGTTAGTCAAGATAATCTGCTCACAGCATCAAAGAAAATATAGATATTAGTAATCTAAAATCACACAGCCACATTGTAACTTAAATTCTGTGCCGGTATTTCCTTGTTTTCCCCTAAAGTGGGTGATAAACAGGGATAAACCCAACGCCACTTCCCCTTAAAATAAGCAACCACATTTACCAAAAATAAAGACTGTAAAACACCAGTGAAAAGTGTTGTTACCTACTTATTTCTCCCTCTAACATCAGAGGTGCTTGAAAATGAATTCCAGTTCTCCCCGTGGTGTGCAGCAAAACCCGAAAACTGTGTTCAAGATAATTATGCATCTTATTCAACACCCTTAAAACAGTAACAAGTTTATGCTGAATGAGCTCGAGATACAGTATTAAGACAAAAGAAAAGGGAGAATGAGGGGAAGATTTCTGATAGCTGCCATTGAGACTGGGGACATTTTCTGATCCACGCTTTTGCAGGAGAGGTTTGTTGGTTTTTTTTTTAATTATTGCCTAGAAAAGTTGCTTTCAATTCGTTGGATCATCTCTCAAATTTAATCACCTTGAAACAGTTTGTTTACTCATTGTTCCAAGTCACCCACACAAATGTCTACAAAAACGTGCCTATTCCTTTTATATTTGAAACTAATTTACTCCAGAAATCCAGACTCATCAGCCGAGTCTGAAAAGAATTTTTTTTCTCACTAAAGGAAGGAAGTAACTAAAGGAAGGAAACTTGTAAACTACTAAACTTCCTGCATAAATATTTCTTGCATCCTTCGTTTGGGCATTGCAGATTGGAAACTAAACCTCAAACACTCCCTGCTTCTGGGAGAACATACTCCAAACTTTTGAGTTAATGCAGTTTTTCGATCATTCTTTAACATGAATCATTAACATGAATACTTATGCCGAACCCATTAAGTACTACTGCATTGCCACACACATTTGTGGATTTATCTGTACCATGCTGCTGTCTGGTAAGGGCACAGAATTATCTCCATTTTACGGATGAAAATCTCAGAAAAAAAACAAAGATGACCTGAGTTATTTCAAGAAATCTGGCAGATCAAGTCCAGATTTCCTCAGTCAAGTCCACTGCCTTAAAAACAAAAATATTCCTTGTAATTTCCAGAAATCTTAACCTCCAATTAGCCAAGAAGTAAAAAAGAAACAAAACATGAATCCATGTGTTCTTTCAACAATGCCTTTGATAAAGCTGTGCATATATGACCTATATGGTAGGTTCATCCAGTCAGTAACAGATATATGCTGATATTACTGAACGCTTAATATGTTTTAAGCAAGACAGACAGACCTCTGAATGAGCCACAATACACTGGGATTTAAAACACTCTACTGTGGGCTAATTCTTCCCATTAAGTCAGTATGTAACAGCAATGGTAATTTTTAAATTTAATTTGACCTCCTGTATCATTCATGTAGAAATGTATTTCTCTCCATATAAATTACTAAAATGAGCATGACATCAATATCAACATAATTATTTTCCTCGGGGATAATTTTGCTAATAATTTAGCAATAGAATCATCAGAAAGGCAATAATACTGATTCCCCTTCTAGTGCAAAAGCAAAGTAGCTTGCAAGGCATGCCTTGGATTCGAGAAGCAGCAGAAGGAACTCCACACCCCTCTACCACTTTTATATATAACAGCAAAACAAGAAACTCAGCAGCTATTTCAGGAAGCTTAGTTGTACAAACAAGAAAATACTTACAGGCAGAGGCTGGGGGTACACTTTACAAAAAAGTCTTTTCTAGAGACAGAATACTCATTATTAACACAAGTTTGGAGGAAAATTGGGAGGAAGTACATCTAAGGATCAAATCAAAAGCAGTCTTGCAGATTATTTTAAACTATGCATGAGGGATGCATTCTGCTCTGTCCTCATTTCAAACCCTGCACAGACTTTTCCCTGCGATAATCCATTCCAGATGAAGCAACTGATATTTCCAGTTTCAAACAAAAAGAAATGAGAAAAAGGGGGGGAACCCCTAAACCAATAATTATTCGCTCTTGAATGATTAATCAGTGTGAAACCTTCACTCAACATTTAACTTTCTCTTATTTACTGAGCTCTTTAATACAGAAGGGAAAGTAAATAAAAGGAAGAACGGCAATTCTTGATTTCTTGCCAGTTTACAGTATTAAAAAAAGAATCTGCGCCACGGTTTGGCAGGCAGCCACGCTTACAGTAAGCTATCTACTGTTTCACCCCGCAGGAAGGACAAAGGATTCAGTGTGGGGCTGCTGGGTTTCTCTCTGTCAAATGTACCCTTCAAAACAGATCCCAGGAATATTAAAAACTGCATGCAATTAAGAGCGTGTTTTTCTTGATCTTCCCTTCTTTTCTTGACTGTTTTTAAAAAGCCTGCAGTACTATCATATAGAAAGCAGAGAAATGAAATGGAAGTGTTAGAGTCACAGCACTGACATTTTAACTTATTAAACCAAGTTACTGCAGCAGAAATGTAAGGTGCTGGCTTAAGTAGTTTGGTTCATTTCTCTACTTCCCTATGACACAAGTGCACACATTTTACAGCTTCAAGCCCTCTAAAGCTGTAGAGATGCCAGTACCAACTTCTACAGAAGGCCTTCAACAGGACGGTGCCACAGGCAACCCTGTCTTCCTAGGGCTTATTCCTAAGGCTTTCTACTCTATGAAGCCATCAGATCATCAGCAATAAGGAAATGTGAAATTAGTACTGACTTCTGAGGATGACTTTCTCAGTGAACTCTCTATTCCACCATTCCACATGTCATGCAAAATTCCCACATCTTGGTCACTCAAAGCCGTCTGACTCAGTGCTAGGAGCCAGGAAGGAAGGAAGAATAGAAAGATGGGAGGAATTAAGGGCCAGGGATAAAAGGAAAGACAGGGTAACAAGCAGCAACAAGAAGGAATTAGAATAGATTGGAGTTAATAGAAAGAGCCAAAAGGAAGTGAATGAAAGCTTGACTGAAAAGGAAACAAGTCATTAAAGGACAAAGAAAATAGCTATGCTGCATTAGGGGAGAGAACCCAGGAGTAAATACAGAGAATATGGATGAAAGTTAAGGATTAATTATTGTAAATAGCTACAGCCTGAGTGCTCCCTTCACTATTAAAAGAAAAATAAAAAGAACACTGATCCCACCTACATGAAGTGAAGATCCATGAGATATGTCTCTCTTTTATTACGTAGCCTTGAAACTTTCTGTGAATTTCTGACTATTTCACTCCTACCCTGCCCATTTTATGTCTGGAGATGTTTAAATATCCACAGACACTTTATGACATTAAAAAAAAAAATCCTTCCAGAAAAGGGTTTTTTTCCTTTTACCCAAACTGCAGCATCTTTATCTGATTCCTTGGCTTCCACACCCAATTTCCAAACATTAAATGCTTTTTTTAACTCTATATTTAATAGTACTCAATCTTTAAACTTTGTTATCTTGCAGTCTCTGAAGTCTAAAAACGAATTTTCAACTGACGTAGACTAGAACAGAGGAATTCCTAGCTTTCTAGCAAACAGACAGCTTTGCTTCCAGTCCTGGAAGGGCTGGAAACATTGATTTTCAAGTTCTTGACAGTCCTATTTTCTCTCCCCTCCCCAGAAGTAAAATTGCCCAGAGTATCTCCTGCAAGTCAGCAACTGCCTTATTTAAATGACCTTTGCATCTTACTAAATGTCTCACGTTAGATCCAAGTTTTGAAAGATATCTGTAAATGTTGTAAAGATACGAAAACCTGTTTGACATGCATCTTGCTTTACCAACTATTTGATTTTGGCAAGTCTCACGTACAGGAAATGTACATTTTCTTTCCACATCAAAAATCTAAGATGCTACCAGTAAAACTGCTTTGGCACAGAGCAGAAATTCATGTGGCCAGTTCCCTCCCAGACCGCACAAGCGGACAACAAAAGTACAAAAATACTGCAGAAGAATCAATCCCTGACACGGAGCAAGAAGTCCAGCACCGCTTTCCCTGAGACAGGAGTTGGGAACAGATGACCAACCCGATGTGGCAGCGGAGGCCTGGCTGCCGCGCACCCTCCTGGGACAGCAGCACCCACTCACCTGCCCGGCACCCCCGGCCGCAGGAGGCAGCGCAGCCGCGCACGGGCCCGGCGTTACCCGGTGTCTGTTCAGCTTCTGCCCTAACCTGCAGCACGCCCCGGGCTGCTTCCAGGAAAATCACTTCTCTGTGCCTCCACTTCTGCGTTCACAGAACCGGGAGGCCTTCCCTTTGCTCAAGAACCCACGCGGACTTTTAAAGCAGACTTTATAGGAATCAGGCATCACTCTCCACTTGACCGAGGGCTGGTATTGCTTTCACAGACACAGCACCTACTGCACAAACATTATAATTCCTGCAGCTACTCAGCAGCAAAGCAACAAACAAGCACCTACAGGCACAGTATCAAGCGACCTGCAAATCCGGTTAGCACAAAGCATATAAAGCAGCTTCCTCAGCAGCGAAAATGCTTGCTCTTGTACCAAATTTGTGGAAATATTTTTTTTGCTGGCAGTAGCACGTGAAAAAGAATAGTTCGGGTATGTTCCATAATGGCTATGAAGCACAACTTCCACAAAAGGTCAGCTTTTACCTTTCTCATCTTCATTTATACCATAACCTACAGCACAAGTTTTGACGTGTTTACACACTCGTTTATCTTTGGATGAGTTTAGGAAAGTTACTGCCATTAAAAAAACTATTTACTCTCCCAAATGACATTACTGACATCAAACCAGTAATTTCACATATACAAAATTTCAATTTAAAGGTAGTACTTGGCAAAAGAAGCATAAATCTGTTTATAATGTATGCATGAAAAGCAGTCACTAATTTTTATGCTCCATGGAAGCGTTCTTGTATTTTATTTTCAAATAAGATAATGAAGAGTAGGAGCAAAAGACAAGTCAATAAAAAAATTCACACTTTCAAGATCAATACTTCCTACTTTAAAAAATACATAAATGAAAACTTTGATTAAAAGTTTTGATTATTCCTTAAAAAACCCCACAAACTTGCTAACATAAAGCTGAGAATTTGCAAATACTAGTTCCAACCCTGCAAAGCCCCAAAATTCCCATCAACTTCAAGGAATGCAGACTTACAGTCACTATCTGCAAAAGTATATTAACTTCAGCACTGGAAATATTTATCTTCCCTAATCTGATTCCCCTCCCCAACAATTATAAAGCAATTACATGAGATAAGAACATATTTCTAGGCATCATTTAAATATTTTGATAACCGTGTCCAATTACAAATTTCCCTCTCTGCTTAAATAAAAAAAAAATAGATCTTGTAACGAATTTTTTTTTCCAAGTTATTCTGACACAGAGCTGAAGCATCTCCTGCAACGAAGAAAGGAATCAACTGGAGCTCAGATCCAAAACATTAGAAGTTAACAGCTTAATTCCAGTTAACTTCAGTACAGCTCCCATCAGGCTGCCAGAACTGACCTGGCTAGCTTCAAGAAAGGCACTGCACGCTAATCTATGGAATCTATGCATGAAATCAAGGATTTTTTTTTTTTTTACTCTTGTTGGTCTTTTCAAGGTTTAAGATTCATTAGAATACCACCCGCTATAATATATTCTTATTTATACAAACAAATGACCTTCAAAATACAGGTAATCTTTCATTATCCTGCACCAGATTAAGCACCTCTCTTTCACCTGAACGTTTTGTCAATTAAGTGAAACATTTAGAACTATGAAACACCAGAATGTTTTTGTTCTGCCAGATTTCACGTACTCAGTGTGCCCTATGAAAGTAAGCTTTTACTTCTTAAACTTTGCACCCATACTGTGCCTGAAATATGAAATACTTCATTGTAGTCATCTGTCTTCGCAAAACTTTACAGAAAAAAAAAAAAAGTTGTTCCAATCAGGTAACCTTTGCAGAATTCTGTAAAGGTAGAAATGCTAGAGTCAATTTTAAAAGACAGGAGCTGGACAATTTAAATAATGATGTATCTGGCACATTATTATATTAAACAATTGTACTATTACACAACACATTATATTTAATATATTATATTTATTTTTCTATTATACAATAGCTGTAGTATTCTATCTATACCATTATAAAACAACGAGAATAATTTTTAAAACAATAATTTTTAAAAAATAATTTCTTAAATCAAAACTTCTAACTATGCTACTTATTATTTCAGTTCATTAGATATTTCATGAAATACCATTGATTTCATCCTACGTAATGAACTGCTATAAGCAAAACATACTCACTAGGTTCTCCACCTAATCTGTCCTATCGTGTGCATGACTGTTGTGCAGTACCTGCAGCAACTAATCTGAAGTATTTAAAAACTCATTTAAGAATCAGTAAGTCATCAACATTATAATACAATAGCTGATTAATACCCTGACTGACCCGCGTATTTTTCCCTTTAAAACTATGAAGTAAGTTGTGCCCTCACAACTGAAAGGTGAAACTTGTGTAGTGATTCCGTGTGGCTGATCAGGGCCCTGTCAGCAGGCACTGAGCACAGAAGCCAGCAGCCAGAGCCTCTGGATGTGCTGCACACCAGCACCCTGCCCCTCAGCTCGCCGCAGCCTTCCTATCTCTAGCAGAGATAGCTCAGTGAGCAATCTTCCTGCACCACTCTTCCACTCTCACCTGAAGCTCAGTTCCTGCCAGCATCCATCTGCAGAACTAGAAAAGAGGAAAAAAGAATCAAGGGAAAAAGGGAAAAGCAGCAATAGAAGCATTAACGTCCAGCAAGATCTCAACAGCTCAGAGAGGAAGGGTGCCAAGCACGCTGGCCACATCCACCTCTGCTGCTGGGGGGGAAAAAAACAATTGTAGTGAAATATTTGCAGCCACTTATTGACACCCATTTTTGCTTCTCCTGTCTGTCTCATCAAAATTTTCAGAGAAGCATCTTCCTGGGCCTGAGACAGCTCCCGGCAGCCACATGGCTGGCGCGGGCTGCGCAGCTCCCCTGGGCCAGCAGCCATATGCTGCGTTTCTCTGGAAAGGCCCCCAAGAAAATCCTGCCCCAAACCATATTCCTCACCGACCGTCTCTGGCACGGAAAGCAAAACATGTTATAAACGCGTTCCTGACGGAGTAGAGCGGACACTCGCCCCGAGGAGGGGTGAGACGCCGGCAGCTGCTGTCACTGGCACCCAAACACCCAAGGGGGCTGTGCCCCGCACGCAGCAGTGCCCCCCGGGCACGGGGGCGAGGGACATGGTGGCGTGGGGCAACACCTCCTCTGGGATGCTGACCGCGGCAGGCACCGCAAAGCCTGCTGGAGCCATTGCCAGCCAAGGTGGGGAGCGACAGCAGCTTTTGCTCTGGCCTTTGCTGCTTCCCCAGGCCAAGCACTGGCTGGCTCCTCCTGGGGCACCACGGGCAATCCAACCAAATGACAGACACAACCTCGTGCCAAGAACACCGCTCCCCTGCGTGCCTCCTCCTCTCCTGCCCTACGACAGCAGCAGGGAGACGCGAGGCCCCGGCAGCCACGCACAGACCTGCCTGCTGCCCAACAAAGGAGGTCAGCCCAGGCAGGGATGAGTCTAACCGATGAAAAATATAAGTTATCCAGTATCACAGGGCTGTCTCAAGCACCCCCGCTGCCAAGAGAGATGTATTTCATCTTGGCCTTAGGCCAGCCTTAAGACATCCCGTTTCAGTTCCTGATACTTCAGGCATTTGCTCTCCCTACACTCACTTTACAGATATAAACACAGGCAGGAAGAAAAAAAGCATTCATCTTGTGCAAACACCCAAGGCTCAAACTGAGGGGAATGCAAGGAATCGCTTCGGCTGGGAACTGGGGACGCTGTGAAGAGTTTGCTGTACAGGCTACCCCGATGCTGAAGGAATTCAAGCACATACACTACGCACTCCAAAAACGCAGCGGTTCCCTTCCTCCCTTGTCATGCAGCATTTTATCTGTGATTTATTAGAAGAAAGAGCTATTGGATTACACAAACAGGGAACAAATGTGTGTAACTGTAGCTACCGAAAAATTCTAAATGCTACAGTTCATATATATATATGCACACAGAGATGCTGGAAAGACATGTATGGATATGAACGTACGTAAGTGAACACTAACGCAGTTAATTTCACTTGATAAGCACAAATAATAAACTTTTTGCTAAAACTGGCAAAAAGGGATCATTGTTACATCCTCTAACACATTTCTACTCTCTCATTAGACTGCAGCTACAAATTAACTTGGTCCATCATTAAAATAGTGTGGGGACAGGGAAGCATCAAGATCACAAGACAAATACAAAGGACAACTCCCCTACAACATCACAGCCAGAGAAAACTGTATTTAGTAAAACAGATACTGTTTAACAGGCCCAGTAAACACAAAATTGGCAAATTTCTTCCCTTTATATGAATACCCTAATGCAAACTAATTGTAGTGTGCTAAATCACAGTTCTGATTTAGCAATGTTCTTTGCAGTGTTGAGAAATAAATGCAAAAGAGGAGGGAACATCAACAGGACAAGCGAACAATTTCGCACGTAAAGGGGTATTTTACATTTCAATGGGACACTTGTACAACTGCTGACAATTTTCTGAAGGTGTCTCAGATCTCATGTGTCATGGTATTTTGGGTATGATTTTTTGAAGTGTTTTTCAGGTTCACCTCAATAAATTCAGCAACAACATGGAATTTCATTGCTATGAAGTGTGGTACAAGCAACAGAGTCATCTAAATCCCCTACCATGTAAGAAGCTATAACATATCACTGTCTTTACAATTCTGTATTTCTGCAGCAGTATATTTCCAGCAAGTAATAAAACAAAATATCTGCCAGTGTTTTTTAGTTCCCTATTCTAGTACAAGTTGATTAACAGTGCTTCCTCTTACAGAACTTAATACTATTTTTAAACCAATGATAGCTTTGATAATAATTTTAATCTACTGTTTTGCAGGGTGTTTAACATGGTTAGATGATACTTAATTTTGCTCATGCTCTGAGACTGCATTCCTGATAGCTCCTTTGGTTCACTGCTATTATGCATGCTTCACCACGCAGTAACTTTCCTAGTTGACTTGAGAAAGTATGCTTCCAGAATATCTTATTCAAATACTTGATTAATTTGGGCTCAAAATCACAACCTCCTTTAAAGTCAGCGTTTGGCTTCTTTTGGGAGGAACACTCCAAAAAGAACATTTTCTGATACACTCAGACATCCATTTTTTAATTTAACAATACACATCACATTTAGATCATGAATGCAAACCTGCTGAAGACAAACAACAACAAAACCAAAATCCTTGGATGTTATGACAAGTAAGGTATACAGACAAACAGCAACCTAAGCCTTCTGAGGGCAGTATCACAGTATCACAAGGTTGGAAAAGACCTCTGAGATCATCTAGTCCAGGGCAGACAGATGGTCTGCTGAACCCCCTGCATCACTGCTTTGCATCTCTGCTTTTTCAATGACTCAGCATTGCTGCTGGCACTAGAAAAGGTCCAGCGGGACCAGGCAGTACCTCCAACACGACCTGCTGGGTTGGTTTCCTCTCTAACTAGCCTGGGTGGGAGAGGGTCAGGACTCCAGAGGCAGCTTCCTCACCAGCTTGGCCTACCTTCAGCCCATGGGGACATGGGACATCTTTAGGGACGCAGGGAGACTGTATGGCTTCCTCTATACGCAATGTATTTTCAGGACTAAATTGCCTTCCTTTCTCCACACATACAACATATTGATACTGTTGCAAATGTTAATCCCTCATTTGCCACAGAGATCTGTAATTAACTGGGCTCATTCTGATCAGCACTACCTCCTCTTCCACGGCTGTCAGTAACTTTGACAATCCTACAGATTCTAGCCTTCCTTCTAAGCAAAAAGAAATTAGATAAATATCTATTTAACCTTTCTGAGACACATGTAATCTGGAAATCACTGAAAGTAAACTGAAAGTAACTGAATAACACAATTTACGTGTTCAACCCAACTTACTCCACTGCTATACACCTCTGAGCACTGGAAAACTCTACCCTCATTTCATGTGCTCTACATTCTCTACATCCACCAACACATATTTCAGCCCTAGGGTATGAAAAAAAAAGGGCAGGACCAGCAGTTGCTACTTCAAACCTCAAGTGAGCAAAGAGGTCCCCCACTGCTGGGGAAATCACTGGCCAGTTTGGATGCCTCACTTCTCTGTCTTCATGGTGCCCCATGCAAGTTATACAGATTTGTGCATGTCACAGCCACAGTGATGACTGCCCCAGGACCACCATATTACAGCTCCATCACTCCCTTAGCCACTTCAGATGCTTTAGTTAGCTCTTTCATCTTTAGAATAATAATACTAACAAAAAATTTGATGGTTACCGTCAAAAGGCTTACATTAGCTGGAATATTTTCCTGAATTAGTATTTGAGGAAAAGCATTCCAACTTTATTGATTTGGGAACAGGGAGCTCCCAAAGAGCGTGGGGCTTACTCACAAGCTTGAGTGACAGATCTGATTCTGGTATCTCTTCACAAAAAGACAGAAAATGACATGCTGGATTTTCAATCATAGAAGAATTGAGGAAAAATATTTTCAAGTGAAAATTATTGGGTCTGCAGATTAGCAAAGGACAAATGAATATAATTCAAAGCAATGCTTTTTTTTTTCCTTAATCTACAGGACGTGGCAGATTTAAAAAAAAAAAAAAATTGTTCCTACAAAGCAGCTATTAAAGCAGCTCAATAAGGGGGACACCAGAAAAAACAGAGATTGGGATGAGTTGGGCCAGTCCATGGTGCTCCCTGCTGGGGCCCCTCCCTGACTTACTACGACCCAAACCCTAATGCAGGCCCAGGAGATGGCTCACCAGGACCAATCACCTTGAAACGCAGTGGTGTGTTTTCTGCAGGAAAACCTGAGGACGTTATTCCTGAGGCTGCAATGACATTGGGCTGCAGCTGCTGGATGCTCAGCTTCCCCCAGAGCACACCGCTGGTACCTCTCCACTGTGTCTGGGGGAGAGGAGAGCCAAGCCAGTGGCACTGCCCTTCTCCCAGGGAGCCCTGGCACAGAGAGGGCACCTGGGCATCTGGATCTGCAGCTCACCCCTCTCTCTGTCTGGTATCTCAGGCCGAGCCCACTCCCCTTTCTCAGGGGCCCCTCTGCTCAGCCAAGCTGGGCTAACGGCAGCTCAGCCCCTGTCACGCCGCACCAGCCGCTGCCTGGCAGGCCCAACGCCCGCTCCCGCTCTCCGGCCACGGCACCAGCACTGCTCACCCTTACCCACCCACCCAAGCACACGCTCTGCCCGCGGCCCTTCCTCCTCTCCTTCCACTTCTTCCTCAGGCAGAGACAAGCCAGACCGTAGCATCATCCCCGCAGGCCGCCGGCACACAGGGAGCTGAAGCGCTCTGCCCCGACCTCGTGTGTCAGCAGGCTTTTGTCTTTAGATTATAAGCAGTAGCAAGGTAAATTTTACCCCAAGAACTACCTACAGGCTTCCTGCGAGTGACTGCCCATAGAACAGATGAACACGAGACCGTAACAGTTCATCCCTCATCAGCGACCACGCGCGCAATAAGCACTTTGAGCAAACAACTGATTCAGTTTGTTCCAAACATCTTTGGCTAGAAAAACAATAATGGCAAGCAAACTTAAATGAAATAGATAAAATACTGGCTTGCTTCTGCCCACTGCCATTTCTCTGTGAGCAGGCATCTCTACTCTCTAAAAAAAAAAAAGCTGAATACTAAAACATTTACTTGTAGAGAATTTACACTAAGGTTTGTAAACATAAATTCTGAGAGCATTTGGTGTTTACCCAATACATATTTTTAGTGCCTACCTAAGCAAACACTGAAATAGGAAAAACAGAGTTATAGTACAAAACTAGCAAAATTTAGTAACACTTAATTCCTTGCACACAGGCCTCGGAGCCCCAGACGCCACAGAGGTTCATTCAGCGTTGAGGAAAACCTGCAGGCTCCTATGTTGATGTTTTCATGAACTGAGCAAAGGAGAAAAGTTGTTATTTGTTCTTCGTATATACAAATATTATTAGAAGCCAAAAAACCATGCCAGGACTTTACAGTAATACCTTTTTATTACAATTTGAAACCTGTCACAAAAAACTTCCAGCAGAAACTGCTGACATTTGCTACTGCACTACCTACAACCACTGTCCTGCAGGATTACAGTAGAATTACTCCTTTAAGATACGATCTGAAAAATCACTAAATATGGAGAACAAATTCCTAAGAAAACAAACCCTTACCACATCAGCATTCTATAATATTAGGAAACTATTTGCATCATGCGGCTTGTGCTAAAATACTTAATGATCTCATCCTTACCATAACAAATTATCTGCCAGAAAGAGACCTTGAAGGTCAACACTGGCAACAATTAAAAAGTAATGAAAAACATTCATCCCTTAGGCAGAGTTACAATTTCTAAGTTTGAAGCAATGTGCTGTATATTTTATTAGATATCACTTGTTTAATTATTCATTGGAGCTCCTCTTATGCTCCATAGAGCAACCTCACATTGCTAAGATTTCCATTTGAATGCTGTTACCAATTCAAGGACAAACCTCGTTCAAACTTCAGCTTTTGGTTTTATTTTCCAAAACATAAATTATGTTCACAAACTAATGGGTCTGTCATTGCTGCTATTTTTAATTCTGTTCACACTGGCTTCAACGTGGGACCCTACACATCACCTCTCCAATGACAATATTTTGAGTGTCTGCATTCATCTGCTCCAGTATTCCTACAACACCACACAAGTTTTCAGCGAACTGCATCCCTTCCTTGGCCAGCCAGAGTAATTTTTATTCCTGTCTCATTTGCAGTAGCAGCTCACTCGAGCACAGCATTTTCTTAAAGGAACTCACTGAGTTCAAACAAGGCGACTGCGCTGTGAAATAACTTCTATGCTTTAATTGCCATTTAATTACACTTCCTGAATTTCCTAGCAAGTAAATAAAATCTTTCTCAAGGTTTACTGGAGAAATAAGAAGCTGTAAGAACAGGGCAGGCTTATATTGGTATTATCTGCAGATTTTAATTTATCCTTCAATGTGGTCATACGCATTTATGCCCTGCTGGGGATTCACAATAAAACACAAGGGAAATTAGCTAGAATAGTTTTTTGAGGTAAGAGAGTTGAAAAGCCCATTTACTATTTTGCGGTCAACAACTTGAGATAGGTTCTCCATTTAAAATTTCATTAGTGGAAATATGTATGTGTACTGTACCGAAACGGTGAAAGAGGAAAGAAAGGCAATAAACCAGAAAAGACCACAGATCTGAAATAGTTTAATATATGTTTTATATAAAACCATTTTGGTAAAACAAAAAAAAAAAAGGAAAATGCCATGAATAATTGATGTTAACCAAATTTTTTTTGTTTTTCCTCCTTCTTGCAAAATTATACTCACTTCCTGAATTTTACAAGTGAAAATGTGTCCTCTATGATGGTAAGATTTATAAAAATTGAAAAACAGCTGCCTTTATCGGGGAGAAAGAGCAGCATGACAATAAAGAAAAGCCTATGTATTAAAAACATGTATTAATTTTAAGGTACTTTGAATTTCATGACACATACAGTAATGTGAATAAAAAAAATCAAAATGAGCTTGTATTTCCATATAATGAATAGTCAAACTCTATGTAATGCTCTCTGTACTGGTTTGGCTTAACTAAAACCAGCAGCTCCTAAAAGAAAAAGACAACACTGCTTTCTAGTATTCCTAGGGAAGAGTGAAAATATACTTTGAGCAGCAAGAATTTAAACTTACTGTGCAAGAAAAACCTTCTTCTACCACTCGGGCTTGGTTTAATGATACTGCACTGTCATTATCACCAATTGTTTACATAACAGTGATAATTATTTACAAGCATTACTACCTTTGTTTCATATAAATAAATGTGGCAGCAATACCAACCTTAACTCATTCTAAATTAAAATTAATTCCCAAGATTGGATAAATTTTGATTTTATTAAAAAGAAGTTGTATATTATCTGCCTTAAAACTTCATTTGCCGAGCTTGGGAAAGCGAAGTGGCAGAAAGCAGGGGGCACTGTCCAGAAGCTCTTGTGCAGAACAGAGCACAGAGGGGCTGCACCCCCATCCCACACCTGTTGGGAAGACAAATAGCTTTTAAACACATACACACATCTCAATGTAGACTTTCTCTGTAAATAGTCACATTTTTGCATCCAAAATTTTCTGTTGACTACAGACAAACTTCAGACCAAAGACTAGTGGGAGATTTCTGCGCATGTACTTTGCTTTACCTATGGAGAACACACTTCTGCAGTGTGTTTCAGGCACAGCACACATGGAAATCACTGATAGCTACATCACACCAAAACCACTTCACCACTTCCCACCCTCCTTTCTGAAGGGTGACAGCAGATAGGACACCTTGAAAATGCAGAGTGGTCTGAAAATCCAACAAATGACCAGAGAAGACTGTACAGATGACCAGTGTGCTGTGCCCTTGCTCCTGCTAAGGTAAGTAAGAGCACATATGCTTGCTTTTGCTGCAGAGAAAGTCTTTTACAGCCTTCCTGATGAGACCAGAAAATCTGGACAGACCTGTTTCTTGTTCATCTAATTAAAAGGCCATCAGAACGTTGATCCAGTAGTGAAGCCTGAAGGAACCCATGTGGGAAGATACACAGTCTTAAGTGAAAACGACGACAAAGGGACACCATTCACAAAGGCCATATCTGGCCAAGAGGCACTTCGTACTCCTCATTCACCTGGTGGAGGACACTGGCACCCGCTGAGGGCAACTCTTGGCCACCAGTGAACGGGGAGAGGGAGAAAGAGTGAAATCCATACACACAAGGTGAATTTCTGGGATACAGATCACAGAATAAATATGGGCTGCATTTTGGCACTTTGTCCTGAGTTACTAGCAGTTATTAGCAACTTCCTATACCTGTTTTCCCCATTTCAGTCAGAACATACTCAAGTCCACCATCAAAAAGAAACAGGGGGCTTTTGCCCAGATATAAACATCATCTTGTATGCCAAAACTGAATCCTACTTCCCAGACAAGCTCTTTGTCTCCAAAACCTCTGCCTACCCCTAGAAAGGAGCACCGATAACATCTCCAACCTTTCCAGAAGTGTCTAAACAACTCAGAAGGGCAGTGCAGATCCCTTCTCACATGTTCCCAGAAGTCAGCAGTGCCTAATGGCAGAATCTGCTCCCAAGCCCACCAGGTAGGCTCATGTCCTCATGGATGCCAAGGGTGAGGAGGGCTGGCCGTGGTTGCTACAGAAGTACCTTCACTACGTCACTGGGAATGCCTAGCAAGAATTTTCTAGTAAGCAAACACAGTTTATTTACAATTTTTTTCTGCAACTGTCAGCAGCCAGATGAAAATGGAGGCAGAAAACTGCCATCCATTAGGATATGTCTTTAAGGCATCTGCCTTCTTTCTCCAAATGGATCCATTTGACTTCTTTGAATTAAACGTTGATCCTTTCTACCAACAGTGAGTCTTAACACCATCTCTTGGCCCCCTTCTGCAATCTGTTTTGTAGCAAACCATGTCTAAGCGGTACATTAGCTCTTTGGGACACGTACTAAGGATGCTATCCCAAGCTCCTGCAATAAATCATGACCTCACAGCAACATAAACTTCCTTTTTTAACTCAATCTGCCAGAATTTTCCACCAAATCAGTGAGAACAATCTAGCACTACAAGGCTGGTCATCAAAATCAGGAATATATTTATCAACTTTGATCCCCAGCAACACTAATGCCAAGAAGGTCACTAACAGTAAATCTGTTTCTGCTGTTAAACATTTAACAACCAATATACTTTTAATTTCTTGTCAGGCTTATCTGCTGAAGTCTGAGATACATGAGACCAGTTCAATACTGCCATCTCAGGACACAGGATTTCGGGAGAAAAAGACATGGTTTTAAACTGATAAACTCTGAAAAATTACAGACAAGATATGCAAAATATGTCCAACTTAAAACTGCTTTAAAACTTACCATGGAGAGGTCACAAGACTACAAATCTGGACAAAGCCCACTGTTAACTACATAAGCCAGTACTAGCTTTTCGTGATCTCCCTTTCACGAATGAAGTGAGGAGTTGACTTTATCTGCTACACCACAGTAATTGGCTGCACAGCTTCATGAAACTGCTACAAACAGCACTACAGTCAAAACCCAATTGTTGCTGAAATGCATTCAGTAAAATGGAAAATAAAGAGAAATAAACCACAGTAATTGTTTCTCAACCTACTTTATATATTGCTTCTAAATTACATAGTATTGTATTTTCGGGTTTTTAATATAGTTTCCCATTGATAAACTGATAACACAGGAGACATTCTTTGACCTTTTCCCTCTGAATATCTAAATAATAATCCACACAGGTTTATAAAGCAAATAACTCTCTAGCCTTTTATTAGATCCCAAGGGATAAAATCTGTTTTAAAGAAACACCACATGTAGCCACGCATAAAAGAGCTAAAGCAAAGCACTTTCCTTGCCATGCTATTTCTCATCTGCATCACTATTTCCTCCTATATAGCTACAATTGTAGTTTACAAGCTTCCACATATCTAAAAGACAAAAATTGTACTTCTAACACTTGAAAATTTGCACTGAACACCCTAATATAATAACTGACAATATAAGCCATGATCCTGCACACCCACTGATTTGTACTTAGCAGATTCAACACTCAGCACCATTGTCTCTTGAAAGGCTTGACCCAAGCAATGGACAAAATAACTTACCAAGCTTTTCTGTTCCCCAGATATTGCAGAAAGTATTTCATGGACTCATTCCAAATTTAGCAGGATGTTAAAAACCACACAGCCACTAGATAAGTAATTTGTGGGGCAGCTAAATCAAAAAGCTAGGCAGATCCTTTAAAAGAGGCCTTTTGGGGATTTTGATTTGATAATGTTTGTATCTCTACAATTAATCACAAAATAATGAAGGATTCTAGCCCTCTCAGTCAGAGACTGGGAGTGTGAAAAGATGCATGCTGTGCATGACAAGAATCAAAGTGCCAGAACAACTCAGGGAAAAAAGCAGAATATAAACCAGTTCATGTAAGTTAGAAACATTGGAAACTTTCAACCTGCAGCAGCTTAAGCAAAGCCTTTGTATATGGCCAGTCCCACTGATTTTAATGGGGTCACTAGCACAAATAAGAAGTTCCATGCAGAAGCCTTGCTGCCAGACCATGCACCAAGCAGTGTGGCAGGAGAAGCCAACAGGCCAAACTGAGGTGAGATCAAATCCTCCATCCACAGACACAACTCTGCTTCTAAGGCCTGGAGCAAATCCTACCTCTGAAAACAGGGAATATAAACTACCGCTAAATCCAGAGCTGCTCTGAGTTTTCTGTGGGGGTTGAGGTTTGGTTTTGGGGTATTTTTGGGTACTTGACATACATCTTAAATGTACTGCTCTAGAAAGAAGTAAAACATCTGCTGTCATCAGACCTATTTACAAGCACCGTTCTAGAACTCTATCCTGATCTCATTCAAGATCAGTTTATCACACTGGTTTGCATAACCTAAATTAACAAATGGCACAATGAATAGTTAACATGAATTTTGAGCTGCTTCCTCAAATGAGACCAGTATTTCAGTATAGTTTTCAAAATCATGACAGAAAATTATCTGAAAAAGAAATAAAATATTAATAAGTTGTTTATCTTCCCTTTCCAAGTTCTCAGGCTTTGACAAATGGAACTGTAAGCTGAAATATTCTTGGAGCCTTTCCAAGACACACAGATAGCTGATATCAGTAGTTTCTTTCAAACTTACTGCATTATTCCAAGTTAAATCTACCTCAGCCATACATAAGTTGATTCTCCCCTCCTCCCTTGACCGATGAGTTGTTCCACAGCATTTTTTCAAGGCAATACACAGTCCCAATGAGTTTTAATTCCCACAGCCATCCAAGCAAAATACTAACCCTATGGAAAGCGAGTGGGAACACTCACCAGTTCTCATGAGGGCACATTTCAATCCCCTGACAGATTTTCCTCCTTCTTAATTCAAATAGTAACAACTTTATTTCCTTTTTTCCCACTTTTTAATGAGAAAAAATAATAGGTTTTTTACTATTTTAACCCATTTTCTTCAAGAACTGACAATAACAAAGTTTTCATTGACATTATTTCCTCAAAAACAAAATTCTCACCTTTCACTGAGCACATGAAGAAAATTTTACGTACACTTATCCATTTAAAATCACTCAAGAATGTCTAAAATCGTTATTCAATAATATCTAAATAATCAAAAAAGTTTAATAAGACAGCCTTATTAGTGCAAGATTTTATTCCAACAAATAAACACAGAGAAACTGAAGTACCTACTGATGCAAGAGTTAAAAATGTCTTGTATGTATCTTGGTTTATTACAGATACAAAGACAAAACCAAGCTATTAAATTTCTAAAAAGAAAACAAACAAACAAACAAAAAAACCCCAAAGCTAAACACTGGTGTGACCTTTTTTCTAATGTTTATGGAAATCTAGAAGCAGTAAGCAAGCATCTTACTGATACAAAACACTGAGGGACATCAAAAGTCACTGTGCTCCTCTTAGAAGCTCTGGCTCTGCTCTATTCCCTCTCTTTCTACTTTAAACATTCAATATAATCACTTTTCCCACTATGATAATGATAAACAAAAAAAGATGAGTTGCCGCCAAAGCTTGAGCAGGAAAACCATTGTTATGAGCACTTTTATTTTCAAGGTGAGCATAGATTTTTCCAGAATTAGTTCAGTGCTGAAAAAGCTCATTTACTGTTCAGATAATTTCAGCTCTTCTGAATTCTGACATGTGAAAAAATGCTCATCTGAGCAGACTGGTTCAGCTTACATGCAAAAAGCTCTTCATTTGACCAAAGCCAGTTTTTTTCCACTTATAGCACAAAGGATCATCCTTCTGAAGATACATGGGGGAGAGGGAGTTTTGCTGAACAATTATCTTACACTGTAACTAATAAGAAACATCTAAAAATACTCCAAATTTTAAACTTACTTCTAGTTGTACCTAATATTTAAATGCCAATTCAGAATTATTTTTTAAATATATGACTTGTATTTCCTGGAAAGCATTTTAACTGTTTGCAAGTGCATAATGATTCCCTTAAATTTCTATTTCTAATATCATAATATACTAGTTTGAACATTAAATTATCAGCAAGATCTTTCTCTTTTTTATTTAACAAAGTCACAGTTTACACAATAACTAAATTTTATCGTTAAAAATTCAGCTTCTCTTTTCATTTCTCTTTATACAATGCATCCAAACCTGAGAAAGGACGGGCTATCCAGACTAGGCACTGCAGCATGAAATGAGGATAATATGCAACTTCCTTCTACTTCCACAACCACTCTTTAGATCAGGCTTTTGAATTCTGCCAGGTGCTGCATGTGGACCTGCCTCCTGCGCCCAGTTAGCCTGGAAGCTCGTACCAGGCTACAGGGAGAGTCGCTCTGCAGAATATCCAGCACTGACACAGGCTGCTGAAAAATAAACTGAAGCCCTAATACAGGATCTTCCAATTTCTAGATTTCATTGGTGCCACTTGGTAGATTTTCAATAGGCCTCCTATCATACTTCTTTTCCTTCCCCTCCTCATTCTGGGAGCACAGCCAATCCCCAGCACAGCAGCTCACTTTCCCCAGAACTAACTAGAAATATTCTGATAGACTCTATAAATAGACACAAAACTTAGAACTGGGAGCAGCCAACCAAATTTTCCATTCCTTGCTCCCTTCTGTTATCCATCTTTCTGTCCTGGGCTAACCTAAATTCCACCTTCTGTGTTTCTGAAGGCAGAACCATCCTACCCAGAACAGGTCTGCCCTAGGCACACACCTCTTACACAACCAAAGCACCTGCAAAGACCCTTACATGCAATTTACTGAACAGGAAAAAAGAACATGAACCCTTTACTTTTATGTCACTGTAGGAAGTATTCACACTGATTTCTTATCTCATCACTGCAAGTCAAAGCCAAAGAAAATCCAGATTTCTGTACAAGATTTTACCTTCTGTATTTCCGACCTCTGCTGACTCAAGAGACCAGTTTGGATACACACATCATTTCTTTGTTTACTTTGACAAAACCAACAATGAATAAGAACTTCCCTTAGCAGGCGTAAACCGTGAAGGTTACCTACTGGCTTTATTCTTGTTGTATTTTTTATATATACATATGCACACAAACACACATATTAGCCTAGAAGCTAATACTTGCAGAAGCCAAGTAAGCTTAGTAATTGTTAGTTTAGGCACAATGCAAAAACACAGCAAAAGAAAAACCGTATCCCAAAGTAAAAACAAAATATCAGCTGACTTGTTCCTGGACACGACTCAAAAATTAATTATTTCTGTTGAGCCTTCCATACTGCAGATAATGTATCAAAAGTATAAATTTTGAAATAGAAAGATTGGTGTACTCTGAAAGCAATACCAGGCAAATCCGATTTTTACTTAACCTTACAAATGTTACTAGGAAACCCTACTGAATATTTACCTCAAGCCTTGAAAGAAACACACTAATTCATACTAAGCTACTGGTGGGAGCACTGAGGACTTGGAGAAGCCCCAATCTAAATTTACTCTTGACATCTTTCCTTTCCTTACTTTGGAAAGAAGTATAAGTGTCCACGCTGCTGACACTGGTCACAGGAGTCCCCAGGAACCCCTACCGACCCCCACCACTGCTGCCAACCAACAGCATGGCAGGGGCTGCCACCTCCTCACACCTTGAAGCATCCCAGCTTTGCACATAAGCTTGGCAGATGGAGGACCCGGTTTCTGTGCTGCACCAGAGTCAGCTGCGTTGACCTTGCTCTAACCTTGGTAAGACTTTCTTTCAATAAGCGGAATATCAGGTGTTTGTGCTGAAGCAAGCAGAACCTGAAACATCTTGAGATCATGGGAAGGGCCAATACAGGTGGAAGGATATGGAACAATGCTGGACGACATGGTTTATTTTGTTCATCACAGCATGGAGGGCATGAAAACAAGAAAAACATGAAGCTCTTCTAAGAAGTTAGTGCATTAGCCCAAAACTCATCTGGATCTTGTAATTACGGTGTTGATTCATTAGAAATTAAGACAGGTTTGTAACTTTTTTTCTTGTATCTATTTGATAAATAGACTTAATGGCTTTAAGTAATTTCCAAGCCACTAATACATCACCTTTTCAATGCAGCCTCATATTAAAATTAATTTATCAAACATCTACAATACATAATTAGCTGAAAATCAAGAAAGTTTACTTTTAAAAAAAATATCGATCCACAAAGTAGCTTTTTTTCCTGAAACTACAATTCTAAGTTGTTAAATTACTTTCTCTAAGTTACAGCTGCTTGTAAATACTTAATGTAGCTGCCTGTAATCAAAACAATTCTATTTTCCTTTACAGGTTAGTATTATAATAAATAAGAGAGTATCTGTAAATGGTATCTAGATATTTCAACTAGTTGAAAAGAAGTACAGTTCATTAATGAAAAAAACAGGATACAGCCTATTTGTCACTTCAGATTCATTTCCTCCTTCCAGGATTTAATTCAGTTTTTAAGATTCCTAGAGTGCTCTGAAGAAAGAGTAAGCAGGCACTCTGCTCATTCCGGACACAACTTATGAACAAACACATATGCTGAAAATAGTACTTCCAATTTTTTCTGTGGAATAATTTCCTCTGCCTGTAACTCTGAATCTTTTTTCAATTACAAATGCTTGAGTTAACAGGTAAAATTGCAATTAACATGCAGGCAGTGTCTACCTGACACGCAGTGTGACTGCAGCTGAAGGAGATCTACAGAGAAAGGCAGTTGGTCCTGAGGATCCGCTCTCTATTTCGTAGGTGTTGCACGGGTTACGCTTCAGGCCAGAAGCCATCGGGGGCCGGACGGCCTTAGGCAGTTCCTAGAGTGCTTTTTTTTATTCACTGCAGGCTAAGAAGTACCTGGTTTTCATTCCTCAGCTGCCCTATCACGTGAACTGTACAACGGAAGATGGGGGCAACTGGAATACTCACTGCAAAAGCAAATTTCTAATCCAAATAAAAATGCTAACAAAAACTTACCGAGTTTGTTAGCAGCCTTCTGGACACACAACTCTTGTAAGGAAAGAAAGGCAGGGCAATTTGGGCCCCAGGAAAACAAAGCAGATCCGCAACTCACTCTTTTCACTGTATTTCTATATAAATTAGCTCCTCTGATTTTTTTCCTTTTTAAAATAACATGTCCATCCAAAACACTCATCCTCCTTGCTTCTTCCACCAAAGAGCCCTTTATCTCATTATCTGCATGCGCAGTTTGAAGCTGTTATTATCGCATATTTAATCAGTCACAATTTTCAATGCCTAATCTCCTTTTTACAGTCAGATCTTCAAAAACATAAATTCCAAGTAGTCTCAAGAATCAGAAAGGTTAGTTGGAAAACAAGCACCAATCAAGTGCATTGTTCCCCTGCAACATTATCTTATGTCATTAGTTGGCAGCAGCCATAAAGCCCTGGACCACTTCCAATATTTACTTCCATACACTGAGTAGAAGCAGACACGTCTAACCCCCCTCCCCAACTTTGTTCATCTTCCAACTAATTTACACAGCTCCAGATTAAAATAAGGATTTAAAAACCCTAATCAAATCAACTGGAATTATTCTGTTTTGCCACTATGTATCTGAAGGAAGTATGGCAAAGACATACAGTGTTTATAGAGCTAATCCTCCAGCAATGTGGATGCATTTTACAGTGGGGCGGTCTGCGACAAAGGTTCAATGCATAACTTTGACAAGCCAGCCACATTCAGTAACTTTTTCTAATCCTAAAAGGAAGTTTTTGGCCAATATTTGTTTTTAATCATTAAGAAAGCCTGAGTGCTCTAAAGCAAACAAAGTTATAATGAAAGCAACAAAATCGAAACATGGTACACTCCAAGGCAAAGATGCTACCAGCTGTGAGGAAATCCCCAAGACATATGGGAAGAGGACCTCAGCTGCAGCATCCCACCAGAGCATCCCATTCTCTTCCAGCTGGGGTCTGGGGGCCTGGAGCACTGCAGGAGCCCCCACTGCATGCAGCTACAGAGAGCAGGTTTAACGCCCAAATGTATGGACAGAGACAAGCACGTAACAAAGGAATGTGCCCACCTCTGGGACAAGACATCCTGCCAGTTACGGAAAGCGACACCTGCAATGGCCCAGAAGAGTGCATCCCCTGACCAACGGGCCAGAACTGATGACGTGTGTTTATTTGCCACTAAACAACAATAAAAAAATGGACCTTGATCCTTAGACATGGCAAACATTAATACTATGTTGTCTTCAAATAAGACTCTAATTTTTTCAGAAAGCTTTCACGTAACCCAGGATCAATACCTGCGCATGTTTTTTGTTGGGTTTTTTTTGTTTTTTTTTTTTAATTTATCCAAACAAGTTTAGAAGTTAATAAAGTTAGATCTAGCGAAGAATATCTGAAGCTACCATTAGAGAAAGAGCTCCCTAACTGCTCTAACATACTGCACTCTCTAGCACAAATTTAATTTAGTTTAAAATAATGACTCTGACAGCTCAGATAATCTGCCTGGAAACAGTGCAAATTTCCCACCCACCTTCATTTGCAAGGTCCCTGGTACTCCAGTCTTCAAAAAAGCTGAAGTGCATGACAGGTTTCTAGAGACAAGCCTTCAGCAATGCTAAAAGTGGGATCTCCAGTCTTTTGGAGTAGCTCATATTTGAACTCAAGGTTCCTCAGGGAATATAGAGATTGCTGTCTTGATGCCCTGACTTTAAGGCACTCTTCCGGAAGCCATCCCTTTCCTGCTCCTAGTTTGAGAGCAGTAACATGAGCCTTGTCTAGAAGGCCAGGTCTCATCTCCAGCCTTGCTTCAGTCAGACAAGAGACTGTGCTTGCAAAGTGAATATGACAAATCACCTGCAGAAGAGCCCCCTCCCCACCTCACCCACAGCAGCGCTAACAAAGAGCTAAAGATACAAACATGATTGATTTTTCAAGGCGAGACGCTGCCAGAGTAAACCGGTGCTTGTCGGTTGTGAAACCAGGTTTCCCAAGGGCTCAGAGAGCACAAGTCTCAATAAGGGCACGCCAGGTGAGGCATTCACACCGGTACAGAGCCACAGCTGCCTTGCACAAGCTCACAGAGATGCAGGGGCAGCCGCTCACCACGCAGCGCAAGGCACTGCCGGCACAGGCACTGCCGTCCATTCTCACACCCGCAACACTCAGCAGCTGCCCCTGATCCTACATGGCCTGAATTGGCCATCAAGAAGCAAAGCATGATTTAAAAAGTAATCAAGCAGAGCACCGCTTTCCCTAGAGAAATAGCCCAACCTCCTTGGGGACTCCTAAGCTAAGACCAGGACAGTTTCCATGTACCCTCCCCATCCCCATCCCAACCCATCGAGGCAGGCACACAAGAAGAGCTGGCACACAAAATAAATTAAGTCCCGTAGTGATGGGTTTCCCAGGACTGCACCACCACGTATTGACGAAACAGGGTATTCAGAAAACCAATGCCAAGACCACATCGTTCAGCAGCTGGGACAGCCAAAACGCAGGTCAGGACAAACGTAGGCACTTACTTTCCAGTTCTGACCGGTGATTAAAATCTCTCAAACCACTGAGAGATTACATTGTCCAAAATAAACCTCTAAAATACATACTCATTTTGTAGACATAAGACTGCATATGAATCTGAAATGGCCATACTCATACACATAAACAGAGGTTAATGTATTCTCCCAAATCCAAATGAAATCAGTAAACATTATTAAAGATGGCAGATTTTTTTCATCTCTTTTTCAGAAACCTAATTGCTAGGGAATTGCTTTATAAAGCCACCACTTTTAGAAACTTGAGATAGCACCTCTCAAAAGCAGACAAGGGAAAAAAAAGCAAAATATAAAAGATTCTTATGTCCAGTCCAAATTTTAGCCTGATAGCCCATTCAAAAAGTTATTTCACCTCCAGACACAAACATTGTTTAGAGGAAAGAATGGAAATGAGTGAAGTGATATAAAAGTCGCCAGAAACATTCAGCAATTAGACTGAAATTTGCTTTTTAACCTCAGGGCTGTAATTCTTTGATCTATTATTAATTATCACTAACCACAATCAGCAGCATTCCCATGCATCTTAGGAGAGCGTACAAATTCCTATAAGCCATTTTACATATTATCCACAAATACTGGATTCTGTTTCTGCTCAGATGTTCCAACCAAAGTCGGAAGCAGGGGTGGGGTGTTTGGGATTTATTCTTTTTTTAAAAAAATCTTTCAGCACTCATTTCAGCAAAGCAGAGAAAGACAGGCGGCCACACCACTGTTAAGCTCAAGTAAACCACGTTAATAAACCTCAACTGCAAAAACCAAACCATCAAAGAAACAAATCCCCCCCAATAAAAAACAAAAAAAAACCCCACACAAACACTGATACAAAGAAAAACCCCAAACAAGGTCAAAGCTTCCCATTTAAAGAGACAGACTGTTTGAAAATTTTTGTCCTGAAAGGAAATCCACTCTCAAGGTTTCATTGAACTCCAGGGTTGCTAAACAGAAGGATGCACATCACACACTCTGCTTCCAAGCCTGAGCAGGGAGTGCCTCCTCCTGAGCACGTGCACCAAGTCGCGAGCTGCTGCCACTGCTCTTGCCAGTAGTGGTACTGGAACAGGTTCTGTTGGCAACTGCTGGCATGGATAAACAGGGCCTTCCTGGCCTATGATCCCTTCCTCTGCAGCGTAAATCAAAAAACCATGCCTTCCTCCAAGGTCAGCCTGTCTCCTCCAGCAGCAAAACCAGTGTGGCTCCAGCAGGAGAGGGCTTTTGTGGTGACCTTCCACTGCCATTCACACTACCAAGGCAGCAAGCAGTAAAATCACACCACGGTCTATTTAGGGTGCATTCAAATGTGCCCAATAATGCTGCAAGGACTTGGGCAATTACACACAATGGAAATACTCCTTGTTTTTTCTGCACAGATCTCTCAAGCAGAGGAGATTGCAGCTGAAGTAAATTCATATGCTGAGCATCAGGCACTGTGCAGCAACCAGCTGCATGTGAAAACTGATAAAAGTACTAAACTTAGATATATTTCATACCTGGTTTTCACACGGTCTTTTTGGTTTCCTCATTGGACCATTTTTATCACTGTTATACAGCCATATTCTAAGACACATTTGGCAGAGAACAAGTTATGGGTCTATATCCATCCTAAACTCTGGTATTTTCTGACTTCTGAGAGCTTAAATCTGAAATCACAGCACTCCACTGTTCTCCAAGAAGTTTTGGTTAAAATAAGTTCATTATTAATTACAGCTCCTACAAGTCTGTTTGAAGACACAGTACATACAGTTATAAAACAGAAGCCATCTTTTTAAAACAAACCCAGAAAATACAAATGCCCAGATTATGGCTTGACAACACATTTCCTTCTAGCATAAACATGTAGCTAGGATATTTAAAAGGCTACTTTCCGTCCCTTCAGTTTGTTGTTGTGCCCATGTCGCACCACGTTGCTTACCTGTTCTTTCTGAGAGCTTCAGAGTGAACTAGATCAGGAACCCCACCTGGCTCTCACATACAATGCACCCAAAGAAAGGGCAAAACCAGAGTCAGACCAGACCAGGCATGGCCCAGCAGTATATTTTGCCACTGCAAACAATATGTCGTTCAGCTTCAAATGACACCCAAGGGCAATCGTTGCTCAAGCCTGGGTTAAGAAAAGCACCAACACATACCGAGAAATCTGATTTGGATGAGCAGAGCACTTCACAGCAGGTTTAAGTTCCATTAGTCCTAAGTGTTGGTTGAGTAAGGACAGGTTATTGAATCACAACTTAACAATTTACTCCCTCTGCAGACAATAAGAGGACTGCACAAGTATTGATACCGCTGAAGCAATCCCTGTGCCTGCTTCCCTGCGTAACTGCAACACACATCCCATAAAACAGGATGGGAACCTTTTTATATGGCACATATTTAAGACACCTGTGCCTTCCAGTCCTCATTAAAATGGACTGACACATACTGCTGTAACACATAACATGCATTTCTTCTGATTGCTAAAATCTGTGCACAACAGTAATACTGCCTTCCTCTTTTTCAGAAAATGGTCAAAAGAGGATATCATAGTGAGATTCTGTATCAGCAAAAGTGATACAAAAGCTGGGAAACAATTATTAACTATTATCAGAATAAACTACAGCAAACTGATTTCCAACAAGATGAGAATTGCAAAGTTCAGCAGTATCAACTGTTCCAGTAATACAGAGCCTTACTCACCCCCACAAGCAAAGAAACAAACAATCCGTAGATATACAGATTGACAACGGAGCTCTTACTTCCCCAGATTTGGAAGATCTACCCATTTATGGAGCACAGCTTTCCAGCAATGTGGACTTCTCCCTGCTACAGCATAAGGTATCATTAGCAGCCACATTTTCAAGATACTTTATATAGATTTCCAACTCCTTAATAAAAAGAGCAAAACTGAAAAAAGAGCACCTTCAACAAAACAACAAAGAAAGCCGTAGAAATTACAAGTCTGTTAAATGTGTGCTGGTACACTAAAGAAAACCTTTAGACCTCCTGGCCTGACATATTAATACAGACTCCTAAATTCTTTAGTGAGAAAGAGAGACATACATATGCAAATGTCCCTGTTGTATCAAGATTACCCCCAGAGCTGGTAAAAATTACACAAAATTACACAAGAACCTACAAAACCAAGTATAACTTTCCAAATTTGAAAAAAAAAAGTACTGATTTAAACCACAGTCGAGAATATGAGAGAATCATTGGTAAAAAAAGTTTGCATACTAAATTTGTGGGAAGCTAAAGTGGGCAATAGTCCTACTAAGCATTGAGAACATTTTAACAGCTCAGTCTTTTTCCTATAAAGTCCATCAGCAAGCAAACAGAGGTCAAGGCCATTCACAAATTCTAAAAATAATATTTACCAGACCTTTATCTCTCTGGCAGGTATAATTCTGATTAGTGACTATTCTAGATAATATTTAACGTAAAAGTTTATTTACAAAAATACTTGCAGTAGCCTGAAATCAGATCTAATCAGAATAACCCATTCACGTTAGTGAAGGCCGCACATAAATGAAGACTGTGTTGTTGGGTTGGTTTTTTGGTTTGGGTTGGGTGGGGGTTTAGGGGTCTGCTTCAAGTAGGGTCTCTGAAAAAAATGCTGATCCACGTGAATGGCTCAGGAACAGACAGAGCTAAGAAGTTCCTAACTGTCAATGCCTGGTCAGAGATTTGACCACAAACCCTAAGAAGTCGCTGACAGTCTTTCAACTGCTTTTAACAGCCATAAATTAGACTCTCAAGAAACAATGAATGAAGAGAAAAGTCCTTGTCTGAATGACAACAATTGAAACATAATTATTGATAGACATAAGTAACTTATGTTAAAATGGTGAACTTTTTAAATAAAAACACGTAATACATTTGTAAATTCATCCCACACAGCACTAGAGCAGTGAAACTGCCAGGAAGAAACTGCAGCAGAAATATCAACCCTTTGTCACTGCAACTGCTGAGGCGAGTACGTACGTGTACATACATGACTTAATATGGAAATTGGAGGGAAAAGGCACATTTGCAGAAGAAGCTTTAGATAAGAGCTACAGCAGCAGAAAGATCATCCTCCTCGAGTTTTTACTGTTGTTTCAAGCAGCCATATTTTCCTAAACCATTTTGAAAATGCTTAATTGGCACAATCATGAGGCTTAGGCTGGTACCCTGATTCAGACGCACCGTCACTTTGAAGTGAAATCTTACCTGGATTTTTACTGCAGGTCTCCATCAACCACACCACACATACCTTATTTTTCAAGCCCATTTTGCTATTATTTAGTTTAGAAACCACTATTTCTTACAAATGTCATTCGGGGGGTGTGGAGGCAGGAGATCTATTCACACAGACAGTTCCACCCTCTACTAAAAATTAAAAATCTATAAATCTTTCGAAGACATGCTCTGCACACATATTAGCAGAAGAAAATAATTTAAAAGCCAATAAGGGAACTTGGTTTTGCTTAAGTGGCTCTCATTCCTCAAACACCACAAGCTGTAATGTTATAAAGAAAGCTACCACTAGCTATCTTGAAAAGAACCATAACTGTGGATGCCTAATAAAAGTAACTAAAGGAGAAAAAAGAGAAATATTCTAGTTAACAGTGGTTACTTGCCACAGTCAACAAGGTAGCAAGGCATTTTAAATACCTAAACTATGTTTATCAGACACTATCAGCAAGTATACTGACTTGAGAAAAGTGATACTCTAATATGGAAAAACCACTAATTTTTTACAGTAATGGTCTAAAGATCCATTCTCAGCCAAAAATGTCTTCTTCATTCCTCCTCACGCACTCCTTTCCACCATGTGAGCTGCAAGACCATAGCATTCTAAAAAGGATATGATATCAAGGTTCAGAAAACAATGCTGCCAAAACAAGATATATCCTTCTCTCAGGTGGCCAGTGGCAGAACTAGAGGGCATGGACTCAAGCTTCGTCAGGGAAAGTTTAGGCTTGATGTGAGGAAAAAAGTTCTTCACTGAAAGGGTGATTGGCCATTGGAATGGGCTGCCCAGGGAGGGGGTGGAGTCACCGACCCTGGAGGTGTTTAAGGGGAGGCTGGATGAGGCACTGAGTGCCATGGTTTAGATGATGGATTGGTGTTAGTGTTGGTGTTAGTGTTGGGTTATAGGTTGGACTTGATGATCTCAGAGGTCCTTTCCAACCTTATGATACTGTGATACTGTGATATTCAACGCTGGTCATCTATTGTCTTTAGAGAACTAAATAGCCTTTGCCTTAGAATTTGCTGATGGCAAATGATATTGCAGGGTAAGCATACCTGAAAAAAAAGGATGAATATCAGAAACTTTAAAAATATTACAAACTTTGAAGGCTTAATCACATGCTGTGGAATTTGCAAAATGTATGATGCCTGATACAGCTGATACATCAGGAAAAAAAACTGATTGGAAGTAATAAGCATCTAGTTTGGATGCAGAGTGCAGAGGTCCAACCCTGCTGTTCTGATGACATGAAGGAAGAGAGACTCTCCAATCCCCACACCGTGCTGCCATGGGACAGCTGAAACCTGCCTTGGGATGCTGGGTCTGATGTGGTTTTTAACTATGCATGGTTTATTACAACACTTTGGAGAGTGAACAAACTTGCATGTGATTTCTTAGGGTTTAGCTGGAATGTGATACAGAAATGAAGAGAAAGGTAAAGATCAACTTGATGTCCATTAGCCAGAGTGAGCTTTTACATATGTGACATCCTATGTTGAACTTTTTAACTTGTCTCATCAGCAGACGAATATGTGAGCAGGTCCCTGCACATTCAAATCTGTACTGCTAAAATGACTTCTACCTGAATCTACCTCAAAACCTGTAAGGGCTTTCTTTGCACAGGTCCCCAGCTGTACCTGCTAGCATAAAGCCATTGCCAAGCAAATTAAGAGCAATATTTAGTTAAATAACAGGGCTGAGGGAAGAGATCTGAAGAGATGAAACACGTCCTCATCTGTACTACAGATCAGGATGACTGAAGTGTCGCGACCCTACAGATCTCCATCACCTGAAGAGAATTCCACATGTGCAGTAGTAGCTCTGAGCACTAAAAATGTCAGGATTTCCATCCTGCAAAGTAGCAGCTACACTCACCTGCATATCATACTGAGATAACAGCACAGAGAACAAGGACAGAAAAGGGCATGGACTCAAGCTTCGTCAGGGAAAGTTTAGGCTTGATGTTAGGAAAAAGCTCTTCACTGAAAGGGTGATTGGTCATTGGAATGGGCTGCCCAGGGAGGGGGTGGAGTCACCGACCCTGGAGGTGTTTAAGGGGAGGCTGGATGAGGCACTGAGTGCCATGGTTTAGATGATGGGTTGGAGTTAGTGTTGGTGTTGGGTTATAGGTTGGACTTGATGATCTCAGAGGTCCTTTCCAACCTTATGATACTGTGAAACTGTGATACTGTGAAAAGTTTATCAAGCCTGTATCATCACTGAGCCTGACAACACGGATTATCCATTTATTGCTCTGGAGGTAAATAGGTGAGAAGAGCTACTGCAGACCTAAGCCAGATGAGATGACTCTTCAAAAGCCTTATGAGAAACTGTCAATTCAAAATGCAACTATTGATGACAACCACAGTCCCACCAGCATTTCCCTGTTCATTGTGCCTGTCTCTGCAATGGATGACAACCTTAACTCAGCGCAAGCAGCACTCAAGCAAGAGCTCTCTCAGCTGGCAGGTGCTTCTTGCCCAAGTAACAGTGCTCAATCACAAATCAGTAAGGTATTGGGTCCTTATTTTCAGGCATCCCATCAGTCTTCTGGTGAACTTTTCTCACTATATAAACAATGCGACTTATGAAAATTTCATCAGGTTAAGTAAGTAGAAAGCAGTTAAGTTCATCCTCCTTGATCCAATAAAAGCAAGTTCAAGCCAAGCCTGGGTGTCAACAAATATCCAGCTACGTGCAAAGTTCAGCATGAAGGTGAGATAAAGCCTTTCACACTGAGAAAGAGACATTGGAAAGTGCATTCTTCAGAGACCATATTTGAAATACCTGGAGAAAAAATGAAGCATGGCTTGCAAAATGACAAATAGATTGTAGAGAACGTATTAAGACATGACTGAGAATAAAATGGTAATAAAGTCTTTTTTTTTCCCTCCCGGGTAGATAGGCTGTTTTCCCTCCTCAAAACCATCATATTTTAGATATTGTTTGCCACCGCAAGACTACTTTTTAGAAATACGTGCCACCATACAAATATGGAAATGCTATGCATCCCCTTCGCCCCACTCCAAGAATAAGGCAGATGTTTCATTCACTGAGAGCAGTTGTGTAGCTCATGACGAGAAATAAAAAGACTTGAGAAAGATGAATGCAAATTCTGTTACTGGTTATTTTGCTGAGCTTTGGCACAAACCTTTGGAAAGCTTATAAGACACGCGAAGAGGCCATGGAACCACTGTAACTCAGTCACAGTGTTAATAACTTGCAATATTGAAACCAGACAGTTTATGAAAGTAAGTGTCCTTCACGAAATACATGAACACCTGTTTACTAAGAAATACGTGCTGCCACAAAACACAAATTCAAATGACACTTGCATTTTTCTCTTCCACCAAGAGTGAGGAGACCAGTTTATCCATTTATCCCTTTCAAATGCATCAAGTTTTAACAGCCCTCCTCCTTCTGGAGGCATTTTTCTATATATACAAACCAAATGTTCCTACAGTTAAAATACAGAAATAATATGTTGCCACAGGCTTGTAAGGTTTAGTTTTTACAGTTAACCTGTTAAAGTCCAGTGCAAACTTGTTGCCATGCATCTTTACAAAAATGGATTTCCACCACTATCATGTTCTTATCCTCCTCTCTACATTTCATCTGAGCCACAACACATTCGAGCACCAACTAAGAAAGAATAACCATTATAGGACACACAAGAGCAATTTTACTAAGCTCTCATTATGGGAAAAACAACATTTATAGTACTAAGAGCTCATAAACATGCTAAAGCTACACTTTCAAATCTAATAACAATAGAATATAATATGTTCTTTTTAAATATTAAAGCCAGCACTTTGTTTTTATTAAAGGCAGAGTAAAATACAGCAAGAAACCAGCAACTCTAATCATAAGAACTGAAATGCAAACAAGGAATCACGCACCAGCTTGAGAAATACCGTTCTGGTCCCTATTTTAAAATCACACTTTCTTTATTTAATGAAGGAGAAGGAAAAAAAATAAAAAAGCAGTAATTTGCCTGCTCACCTGGACACGTTTTCTGGAATGTACTCTAGGACTGGATACCCATCACTTCTTCTGGATGCCAACTCTGAATGCGACTTCCAGGTCTCCACTAGTGTGCTGACGGGAGGGAACGAGCTCAAGTGCTGAAACGCCTGCTCTCGAGCAACCGGTCGCGACAAAGATATCGTGCCTTGGGCACCGATCCTGTAGTGAAACGACTGTCCACCTGAATTTACACCCACAATGGCAGAGGATGGTATACTGTTTTCTTGGTAATAGCTGCCATCGTCAGGCTCCTGCTTAATTCCCACAGGGAGGCCTGAATTTGGAAACCCGCTACCTTCACAACTTCCATCAAATGAAGAAACAGGTGGTCCTAAAATCCCAGAAAGAGAGTAATAGTCTTTGTCATCCATAAAGGAAAAATATGAGCCATCTGTAAATGGGAAAGGATTTACTGTTTGATTCCCTTTAAAAGAGGCACCAGAACAAGGATGCTTGGCCGACTCTTGCTTCACTGGTACTGAAAAGGGGGAATCAGAGTTTATTTTGCTGCTGTCACCGATGCACGCGCTGCCGAACGAACCATCTGGCTCGGGTTTTATGAACTGAACAAGGTTCATCTGACTATTGTTAGAGATGGCATTCTCCATTTCCTCCATCTTAGGAAATGTGAGTCCTTGAGCACCCTTGTCTTTTGTTTCTGGACTGGGAACGGTATCTTGGCTTCTGCTAGGTCCTGCCGGCGTGCCAGAAGCCAGGAATCCTAGGGAGCTGCTTACAGGGCTACAGATGGATGATCCCACAGTGCTAACTGCTGGACTAGAACGGGTGGACCTATTATTGGCATTGGAAGGACTGGCAATAGAGCTCCTCGAGTTCAGGTTTGCAGGACTGGAGACAGAAGATCGCATAGTTATATTATTGGGACTCGAGACAGGAGACTTCACGCTGCAGTGACTGGGAGGACTGGAGATGGGTGATTTCATGCTACTTATAGGGCTGGAAAGTGGAGACCCCACATTGCTCACGTGCGCAGGACTGTGCGACAGTGACCCCCGGTTCTCAACGTTTGGCGAGTGCGACAAAGGGGTTCCCTGGCCAATGGGGCTGTGCACGGCAAAGTTCCCAAAGCTAGCAGTAGTTGAGGACACAGAGTTTACTCCAGCAGGACTACACACTGAGGAAGCCATGTTCTGAGGGCTGCAGCCCGAAGGGCTTTTCTCTTGACACAAGATAGGGCTTTTGACAATAGCGTGCATGGCACCACCATTCACAGCGCTTCCAGAGTCCAACATCAAAGACCTCAAGGGCCTGCTGGTGCTGTGAAGGGGAGAAGAACAATGGCCATTCTCCTTGTAGAGCTTCACCAGCTGCTCCACATTCTGGTAGATCTTTCCTGGGCTCCCTTGGTTCTGCTGATCGTAGGGGTAATCGGCATCTCGTATCGAATCCATATATAAACCCATGGATTCGGCCACCGTTGCCGACAGCTCCTTCGACTCTGTTTCGGTTTTGATGTCAGAGGGCAAAAGACCAGGCTGACTGCTGTCTTGCTGCAGGCAGGAGAGTAGCTCAGGTTTTTCTTTGTTGTTTCCTTGAGCACCACTGCTGGTGAAAGTGCCGGGAGCGCAGCTTACGTTTACAATCTCCATGTAGTTACTGTCATCAGTTTGCTCTCCGGCACCTATAGAAGAATACTCCACAGACTGAGAAACTTGACCCCACCGTCTCTCCATATCTAAGCCTTCTGGGTAGCTGTGGTATCCTTTTGTCTCCATAACTAGCAAAGACATATACAAAAAAGTAAAATTAATAAATGACAGGACAGTGCGACTTCCTGAGGAAATTTCCTAATTTCCTAAGGAAACAAGGCGTATCCGCTCACTCTGTCTATCCTCCTCTCTTGTCTGCCTGCCAGTCCCATTTCCCTGCCTCATCCATCATCTCTCAACCATTTGTCCAATTTCAATCAAACCGAGGGAAAAGGTCTCACAGATATGACAGCCCTATGGGTTCCAAGAGAAAACCATTCTGCAGTTAGAAAAGACCCAAATTACTGCTCCCCACCCTGACCCAAAACGAACGGCTCGGCAACATCAACAGAACAAGTGATCAACCTCACCAGCCACAGCCCTGTAGGCAATGCCAGCAACACCATGGGCTGTCCCTCACCCAGGGACCTGGGAGGTAAACAGAGAAGGGGCAGCAATAAAGGAGGGGGACCAGAGAGTTCCCAAAAGGACACACTGGTGGTAGGCAGGACATAAAGTCTGCGGAAATGGCTCTTACAGTTCTGCTCCTCCAAGGATAGCTCTGCTCCTCCAAAGACCTTCCACTGCCATGGTACATGGACAGCAAAACAAGGGAAGTTGGTGAGCTAAGGGGGTTTCTCTTCATCATCCAGCATAACACCGGATGCCGCAGAAGAAAGCAGTTGCTCTGAGGAGCTGGGCACTGACAGGTGCCTTCACAGCTATACAAACAGCCACCTGTACAGCCACCTGAGGACATACTAAGGATGGACTGAGCAAAAAGAATGCATTTCCACCCACTGAGGAAAGGGATCAGATTAGGTGGGGATGCACAGAGCCTAAAAAAACTCTCCTATCCTGCATGCCACTCTCCTGAGACAGAGAGAAAAATGTGCAAGCCTGCCTCCGTTATTCTAAAAATCATATATGTTTAAAAAAAAAATGTTGTTTTTAAGGAATTGGCTCACAATATCATTAGAACTGTAGAATCTCAAGTGACAATGGTTACGATATCAATATCATGCATTTTTTTTCTTTTTAGAATGTATTAATTTTCCAACATTCAATTTAGTGCTAAGTCCTTTACTGAACACTACTTAAAAATGCTATTTTAAGCAAAATTATAAAAACAACCTCAAAAAAACTTAATCGCTCAAATATTTCTTTGCCTTACACAGAACTATGGGCCTAAGCCTACATTCCCCTCAAGCGCAGATTCTATTAGTACATCATCCTGTGAATCAAATCACATTCCTATAGCCTAAAATTTTCAGACAGAAGTTCCTACCTTCATGTAAAGTCACTCCCAGATAATCATCTACCCCTGATTTAAGTGCTGAGCAAGCCTAGTTCCTAGAGAAATCAATTGCCGCTGTGAGTGACCAGAATTTCTGAAAACCAGGAAACTTAGTTAAGGCTTTAAATTAGGATGTAAGTGAATTTTAACCATTAGAACCACCAGCAGAATCACTGAGTACCAGGAGATCTCAGTTATAGGCCTAACGTTACGCTGGTGCATGAGCTTTGTATTGACCTCTCCCACAGCAGTAAATTTCAAACTTCACACATAATCAGTAGGCAAGCATGCTTTAAAACTTCAGCAAATAAAAATCTGGGTCACACAAAGAAAAAAAAAATAAAAATGCCCTGGTCCTGCACTTCCAGAGAGAGGCACTGTCTGGTAAAAATATCTGAGTGGAACAAAAAACTGCAAAGAGATTATCTGTGGCTTGATACAAGTTTGGTTTAAAATGACAGATATAAATTAGTAAGAATGCATCAGGAACGAGATTTTTTGGGACTGTTGGTTTCTGTCACCTTCAGGCGCCTCGATGGATACCAGAGCTGAATAATCATCTCATGGGTTGCTGATAATGTAAGAATCTCTTTTCGTTCTTCTAAGAAGAACTTATCACAACTTGACTAGCATGTTTATCCGTGGTATCCACACTTCACCTACTGCACAGACATGCCTTTTTGCTCACTTTCACTAAATGAATTTGACTGTGGGATATAACATTCACAGACAACAACATACGGGTTATGTATTGAAACCGAGACCATCTACATCTGATATATTGCAGAAGAAAGCTTATATTATGAACACAGTAGTTTCCCCCAGAGTCCCTGTGTCCCCCACCCAGAAGTACTCAAGACACTGTGAGTTCTGTATTTCACCCCTAAACATATCAACAAACACAGCCCTCTGCAGTATGAGTCTCCAATCAATCAGGCATGAAACCAGTTTCGCAGCAACAGCCAAATAAAAAAATCAAATGGTACCTGGTATCCCTGCAACCAAAAGGTCACCTAGATATGGAAAACCTGAAGTAAATCCAGCTTCCTAAGAACTAAACCGATGGCTCAAGCGACCACCCATTTCTTAATTCCTGGTGTTTGTAAACGAAATTTCGTTTTAAGTTTCGAAGCCTGCGAGCCGCCTTCGCTGAAATAAAACCGCCCAGGGGACCCGAGTTTCACCGTCAAGGATGGGCTGGGGTTTCCCTGCGTTCTCCGGGGCAGCGGAGCAGGGCTGGCAGCACGGGCAGGTCCCCGCGTCCCCGCACACACACGCGCGGTACCAAACACGCAGGCAGCGCGCACGCTTACCTCCCCATCTCCCTTACGCTCAGTGAAGCATCACCGCGGCTCCCGGGCAAGGAGGCACCGCTTCGCACCCCCGCTCGCCCGCCCTCCCCCCACACCCTGCTTTTCCGCAGATACAACCCGGATTGTCACGCGTGGGGGAACCCAGCAGCGCCCGGGAGAGATCGAGCTCCCTCCCTCCCTCTCTCTCTCGCCGGCGGGGAGGATCCCGAGAGCCCAAACCCGCCCGCTCCCCCCAAGCTGGGCAGAAAGGCGCCTCTTTTTCCGCGCAAACGCCGCTCCCCACCCCTGACGGTGGAAAGGGTCAGGGCTGTCACCGTGACACCCGCCTCCACGGCGCGGGGGGGGGGGGGGAACCCCGCACACCCGCCGGCCCCCCCACCTCCCGGTGGAGGCGCCGGGAGAGAAGCATCGCCCCCGGCCCCCGCGGTACCTGTTGCGGCGGGGCGCGCCCCCGAGCCCCCGGCGGGCGGCGTGGAGCGGCGGGGCGGGCGGTGCTCCAGCGCCCCCCCACCCCCCGTTCCTCCGTCTGCCCGCCCGGTGACACGGAGCGGCACCCGGGAGGGGACGGGGAAAAGGTGCCAAGTCCTTTTAAAAACATGTCACATGCCCACATAAAGTTCGAGTTTACGTCCCGCGTGCCGCCCGCCCCCATTGGCGGGAGGGGCCGGGCGGCCGCCCCATTGGCTGCCGCGCGCCGTCACTCACCCGCCGGGCGACATGACTGATACAAAGTTGCTGCGACACAGCCTGCAAAAACGCATCTCCTTAAAGCCGCAGGGGCCGCCGCCGCCGCGCAGCCCCGCGCAGCCGCCCGCCCCCCATCCCCTGCCACCTCCTCCCCCCGCACACGTCCCCGGGGGCGGGGGGCGGGGTGGCTGGCAGGGTGTCCCCCCGCCACACACACACACACACCTCGGGCAGGTGAGGTGCGCGGGGCGCGGCCGCCAGGGCCGGGCATTGCCTCCCCGGCGGTTTCCGCCTCTCAGCGGCGCACGAATAAGGCTCGGTACGGGCGCAGCGGGGATTTCATAATAAAAAGAAATGAAATTAAAAAAAAAAATGAAATGGAGAATTAAACAAAAAAAAAACCCAAGCCGCTGGGGCGGCGGAGCGCGGCGGGAGGGTTCAAGGACTCGTCCTGCGCTCTCCGCCGCGCCTGGCTCTGCAGCCGCGCATCCCGCCCTGCGCCCCCGCGCGGGGCAGCGAGAGGGGTCGGCGGGACGCCCCCCGCCCCTTCCCCCCCGGCCCCGAGGTGCTGCCGCCCTCCCTGCCGCCCGCGTCCCGGCTGCGGGAATACCCTTTTCGCAGGGAAGCTAAAAAAGAACAGCAGACGCCGAGCAAACTTTCAGGCGATGCGCTCCCAACTCCCTCCGTCAATAACGCCCGCAGCTCCCAAACGAGCCTCGTTCCGACCCCCAGCCCCGCGGGGACAGCCCCGCGGCCGCGCAGCGTGACAGCGGTACCGCCGGCAGCGAGGCGACAGGGGGATGAGCCCCGGGGGCGCCGTCCACCGCGCACCTTCGCCCCGAAATCGCCTCTCCCCCTCTGCGTGCGCGGAACCGCACGCAGAGATGCGCGTTGCCTCCGCGGGGAGCGGGGTTTGCGTTCGATAGGGCGCAAGCGGGAGCGCAAACATCCTCAGGATTTGGGGCGTCACGTGCATCCCCCTCCCTCCCCTCGTTGTCATATTCTGCCAAATATCGACCCGCACTCGCGGCCCCCGCGGCTGCTGCCAGCGCGACCCGCGGAGCAGCCCCCGCCGCCGCCGCGCTTCCCCGCCGAGCCACGGACGTGTCCTTCCCGCGAAGTTTGCACTGATGGGGACGGGACTGGCCGTGACCTGGATACGCGGCTGGTGCGGCGCTGCCCGCCCCCCCCCCTCCCCCCCGCGCTGCCTCCCCGCGCCCCGCGCAAGGCTCCGCGCTTGCCACTCACCTTCCCTACGACATGGTGGCACAGCGGGAGGAGGCACAGCCCCCGGCTACTGCCAGCAAACCATCCGAGAGCCCCCTCACAAAAATTAAAAAAGAAAAAGAGGAAAAAAAAAGTAGGCGGAGGAAGCGCCGGGCAGCGGGAGGGGGGCGCGGGGCAGGGGCTGCGGGGAGCCCGCGGCTGGCGGACAGCTCCCACCATGGACGCCAAGGTGGGTGGGTGTTCCCGCGGGTCACACCCTCGCCCGCCGGCGGAGGGGAGCGGGGGGGGGTGGATCCAGCACCGGCGGGATTTGGGGAGGGGAGAGGGGAACAAGGGGGAGAGGGAGGGAGGGAGACACCCTCCGAAAAAAAAAAAATAAATAGAAAACCCGAACCCGAAAAAAAAAAAATGAAAAACTTATGTCATTCCAGGTAAAACTCCATCTGCGCCACCAAGGAAGAGGAGGGAGGAGAGCGGCGAGGGTGTAAACTTTTTCTTCCCCCCGCCACCCCCCTCCTCCCGGTGCCGCCCGGCCCCTCGCAGCGCCCGGCGGCCGCGCCGCCCCCGCCCGCCCTCCCTCCCTCCCGCGCCGGCGGCTCCGGCGGCGCCGCGGGGTTTCTCACGCGCGGAGCCCCCCGGCCGCCGCCGCCGCCGCCGCCGCGGTTCCTGGTTCGCGGAGCCGCCGGAGGAAGGGAAGGAGGGAGGGCGGGCGGCGGGGAGGCAGGGCGGGCGGCGGGGGAGGAGTGTCTCCCCGCGCCCTTCCCCAGGCGGAGCGAGCGTCTCTCCCGGCGCTGGCGCCGGAGCCCCCGCACCTCCCACCGCCCCGCGCGGACCCCCGGGATGGGATTTCGGAAGGAGGCTGCACCCCTCCTTCCCTGCGCGACTTGCGTCTTCCTTCGACCCCCGCCCCGCTCTCTGCCCCGGGGTGATGCTGAGGAGGGGGACACGTCCCCGTGGCGCTCGGATGGCTGCGGGGGAGCAAAAACCCGTCCTCATCTCAGACATTAAAAAAAAAAAAAAATCGGCGTTGACATCGATACCGGTTTTAAATTAATATTTCACTTGTGGCTAAGATCTTTTAAAGATGATTATTTTTAAGTTCAGGGCACTAAATGTCTCTTCATTTAAACATCTTATGGGAAAAAAAATCAGGCATCGGAGGGAGGAAAAAGTTGGCGCTATTTTAATACCCTCAATTAAGTCTTTAAACATCTAAAAGGACTGCTCACAGATAGGGGCTTTTACCTGTGCTGAAGCCTCCGCAGAATCAGGGCCTTGGAAAAGGCCAGTATGTTATCAGCTGTTGTTTGCATCCATCAAAGTTTGTGGGTAACTTGAGAAATGTTAAACAGGGAAGCATAAAGTGTTGGTAAGGCCAGACTTGGAGATAACGGCACATTCAATAGCTTAATTTCACAATTAGTTTGCTATATTATTGGAAGCAAATCATATTTCACTGTGCCTACACCAGTGCTCTATTTTTAGCCATAATGTAGCTAAAAGGAGGAACCTACTGAGATGTATTATAACACTGAATGTGAACAGTTCTGTTCTCTTTCTTTTTACTCATTTCATGTCATGCATCTGGTTTGGAATACAGCTAATTTATTAATCGACCAGAGCTGCTGCGAGTGGGTTGGAAGCTGCAATTCCAAGAGAGAGGAAAGTTCCATACAACTCTGCAAGTAACCCGGCAAATCACAGTCGTGCAAAAAGCACTCAAATACGTTGGCTGGTCTACTAATAACTACTGTACCGAGCAGAATTATTTTATGTTGATTTATAGTAACAGTGTAATTGACTGATTGGTTGTGCTTCTTTCGTTTTACTCTTCCTGCTATTCTTTTTATTTTTTTCCCAAGGTAAAGGTGTGAATTAAAAAGGCATCTGAAATGCCTGGAGGTAGCCTCAGTCTTTGTGTTGCATCTTTTTTTTTTTTTTTTTGAGGACAAAAACGACAGAGAAAATAAAGATGAGGGAATATGTCTATCTTCTGTCTTAAAACCAAATGTTTGTTTCCCACCCCCCGTGTTACATATAGAGATGGCTGCTGGAAGACTAAATACTCCTCCTAATACATACAAGATGCTCACAGGTTTTACAGAAATTCAGTAGAAACCTCATTTGTTTTCGGCTTGTGGTTCACAGGAGCACTTAGCTTTTTAGTGGTTAACACTATATCTATTTTTAGCAGCATTTTAACAGCTGTCACTAACAACTGAGATCTCATCTTGAACGGAGAAGGGAGATTATCTGTTTTATTTAAAAAATCAAACTGTGTAATCATCAGATTATAAAATGCAATTTGGGTCTTTATCTGTGAAGAGAAAAGGCTATCTTTTCTCGTTGTGCCAATTCGTGAAAAAATGGACCTATAGTGGGCTTGATAAAATAACCAATGGGCTTTGCAAGGTTTGGAAATGATGCTATTACATACAAATGTATATATACCACATTTCAAAGTCCATTAAAAGTGGTCCCGTTACTGCCTTCTGCAGCTGTGTCGCAGTGGGGAAAACCGATGAGTTGAGTAGTAGTTTTCCAAGTAGGTCAAGAGAAGCAGTGCGGACACCTCCAATGAGCGGTTCTCTTCCCTCACATTAGATTTTATAAGAGATTAACTCATGGCAGACACATGACACGGAAAGCAGCAGACAGACAAGTGTAAGCCACTCTGTAGCAGATGTCATCTCTGTTCCTAAAGATAGTGGTAAATTTGCTATGGATAATGCATTACAAAACAAGATAACGCTGAAACATGGCAAGTGTCAAATTTTACCTCCTCCCATGCTCAGTAAAGTGAGCGAATTGGTGTCAGGGGCTGCAGGAGCAACAACATAGTGTCAAAGCAGCCTACTGTACCGTCTTACTTAGAGGTCATGTGCCCTATTTTGAGAACTGAACCAAAGCGGATGAAGTTTTGAGTCGGTTCCAACTAAGGCAGCTGGGCATTTCCCACTTCTTTCCAGCTCCAGCCCAGGAAAGCAGGCAATCCCATGGCTGCATATGTTATTCCTTTACCCGATATTATTCACTGATTTAGTTTTTATGCCGTTTGGCTCATATGGCTTTGATTATTTGAGATTTATAGCTGATCACGAGAAGCTACATGTCAGGAAGGCATTAGAAAAACTTTGGGGATGACAGATATGAGTTTACTTTCCCTGTCCCACAGGTACGAGTCTTCCAAGAGAGGAGTCCACAGTCTTCTCTGACTCACCAGTTAATTGCGTTAAAGCTAATTTCCTGAGCCGTACTGGAAGTCTGTGGAATTCTTTACAAGCCCTGGAAAAATGTAAGAAAGCATGTTCTCTATATGATACACTTATGTTTTCTGAGATATCAATATTTCATCTGTTTAGTCTAATTTTGAACAATTTTGTTTTCTAATTATAGGTACATTTTTAGCTGTGCAACAGAACTTTATCCTTTTTAACCTGGATTCTTACTTTTCTGTCTTTTTTTTTTCTTGTTTTAATGCTTCTTAATGGCCCGTGTTATGACTGTGGTTGAACCACATCTAAGTATAGTACAGTTGCATTTCTAATGCGTATTGGCATTAGCAACCACTTGCTTGTGTAAAGGGCCAAGACATGCATTTGAAAACACAGATTTCCAATACATTTAAAATCACAGTTTTTATTGATGATTAGCACCGATAGTTTTATCCAGCTCAAAATGAAAATGTCTCACAGAGGATTACTTGTTGTGGTTAACAGGTCTTGTTGATAATGTTTGGGCAAGCGAGGCACAAGGGATAATACCTAGCCAGTACTTTCGATTTTTTTCTAGCTTTAATATTGCCATATCTTTTGACATTGCTTATAGTCAACTTCTCTCCTGTTTTCAACTTGCACTATTACTTGTAAGAAAATGTAATTTGTAAAAAACAGAACATTAAAAATATTGTCAATGCCACAGAAAGCAGACTTATCTTGACATTAATGCGTTCCAAGTAGTAAAAGGTAATGGCAGCTAATTGTATCTTAATATTTGTCTACTACCTACTGGCATTTTTACAGTATCAAATGGTAACTCATACCGTAATCTGATTAAAATTTTGTAGTAACCATAATAGTACTGCACCTATGCCAGAAATACAGACATAGTGTTTAACAGCAGTAAAAATAAGAGAGTGAAGAATACCCCCTCCAGCACTTAATAAACATATCAAATGCAAATTGGAGGAAATTATTTAATCACTCTATAGGCTAGTTAATTTTGATGATTGTTCACAGTTGTAGCAGCAATACTTAGCATGGAACAACTTAGTACCAAAATTGTCATGACACCAAGGTCATAAGTAGAATTTGAAGCTTGCTTTTTGAGGAAACTATCTTCCTGATTGAATGAAGATGCAGCTTTAAAGCTCCTACAGCAAAAGGAGAAATCTTATGTAACTTTCCAGATTCTTCTATAATCCTGAAAGTACCTGCTCTGTGATATTATGCAATGAGAGACACAAAGAGCTACAAGATCACATTCATTTTGAGACTTGAAAGAGCCTTGTTTTCTAAATTTTTAAAAATCTTTATTTCCTGTAAAAGATGGATTTTAGATGGGCTCTTCCTGAAGCGTACAGTGAAGAAGAGACTGAAGAGAGCAATGCTACGAAGCTGAGTTAAGAGACTGCTCAAGAAAAGTGTTAATTTAACACATGCCAACAGAGAAGAAAAAAAAATCGATTGATTTTGGTGGATGTAGCGCTGCTTTCATAAATAGGTGTAGTCTCTTGATTTTTTTAGGTACTAAATACCCGCCTCCTATGTAGGCTGTGGTCCAGCTCGAGGAGCTCATTCAATCTGCCACATGGGTCCAAGCCGGGCTGTCAATCCTGCAAAACATGGAGAGTTAGTTGATCCTTGTTGGATACATGTTGGTTTAAACAGATTTGAATAAGAAAGGAATGTATTTGCCACAAGGAACCACGAGATGGTATTCTGAGAAAGTGTCCTGGCTTTGAAGATGAAGGTCACACCAGAATTCATCTAGGCTATACTAAATATCTGGTAACCACAGGTCATGCATTCCAAAATTTTCCCACTGTGCTTGCCAATACTTGGCTCGCAAGCCAGTAGTGACAGAAGTTTTGGCACATCAGATGGATTTGTCCCTAATGGCCTCAAACACATGCAAATAAACAGTGATTCACAGGTGAGAGCAGATAACCTAACCAGCCCAGTTGCCCGACTGTGGTTTATTCTGTTTTGGTGTGAGTGACAGTCGCTCAGCTTGGTTTACAAGAGCAGTGCTGTCAGCGTATCAGTGCTTGTGCAGTGCTGGAGCCTGCAGCGTACAAGTACCACGCAGGCGTATTTATCTGAGCTCTGGAAAGAAGAGAAGCATTATCACCATTTTATAGACAGGTAGTGGAGGGACAAAGAGATTGCAGGATTCATCTCAGGTCCGCTAAGAAGGTTATGGCAAAGCTTGGACCTTTCCAAATCCCAGTTCGCTGCCTTTCGTCACAGGACCAAGTTTCTTTTTCAGCTGTTGCCTTCCTAAGCTTGCTGTGTGAGCATGAATGACATACAGTTAAAACACTTCTGGTTGTTGTCTGGGGAAGGAAACTGCACCGTCATCTGTTTGAAAGTATTCATTACTTAAATTAATACAGAAAACATTGTTGGGGCTTTTTACTGTATGGATTAGCAGCAGCTGCTGAAGACTGACACTACCTTGCCTGCTTAAGCCTGGTCAGAAGAGTCACATTCCATGAACGTGCAAGAATTTCTGGCATGAATTCTTGTACATGCACATTTACATTTTGGCTTCTGCGCATGCTGTCCATGCGCTCACCACTTTGAACTCTGCTTTTCATGAGCAATTCCGACAACATTCATTCTTTCATGTATACATGGAAAGCAAACACAAAAGAGGCAGGAACATGGCCAAGTGAAGGCAATTTCAATTATTTTTTCTTTCTCTCTTTATTTCACATTCCATTCTCAGCTCTGACTAGACAATCATGAAGTAGAAATTATGCATCCCTCTCAAGATTTTTAAAGGAAGATCAGCCAAGACTGAAAGGAAATCTTGTTTTTTTAAGAGTCAAAGTTGGTCCAGGGCAGGAATGATAGAGGGTTTAGCAAACAAGAATTTCTCCCAATGTGGTTGGTTATATCTTCTGTGTGTGTCTTGAAATTGAAAAAATAAGCCTATCGGAAATCTTTTGTGTTCAACGGCTGCACAGTAGATATGACTACTCCTAAATGTCAGATGGGGTACTGATCTTTTTAATCTGGTTCCTTTGGTCCTGTTCTAGGGAAAAGACAACAGTCAGTGGGATGCTAGTCCTGCAGATGAGCTTCACTTTTCAAGTCTTGAGCATTCCTCTTTTCTGCAAGAGGAATGCATAAGAATAGTGAAAGGGAGAACAGGATTGTTTAAGGAACTAGAGATGCTGAGCCGGATTTGCACTATATGTGCCACATTTATATAATTGTAACAATAGTGACTGTAATATGATTTATACTTACAGGAGAGAAAGAATTAGACCTTATTTTGTGGGGAATCATAAACAAATGAATCAATATACTAGACAGTACACTCCATGTGTGCATTTTGTTTTCAGAGCTTATACTGAAGGGTGTCTAGTTCTGAGTAGGTACTTCCTTGTAAACGTGTTGTGGAGAGCAAATGAATCCCGGGGACTGTCACTCCTTGTTGATTGTCAGTGGGCGTAGATACAGTAGATGTAAAGGTCTATGACTCACTGAGCTTGCTAAGGTGAAACCAGAAGAGAGTAGGTAATTGCACCATTATAAAAAGAATTATCACAGTTTGATTACAGAAAAAAAAATCTTCTAATGGTGCCGTGACTCTTGGGAATTAAAATAGGAGATGGGACCCAAAGTAAGGAGTTTATGTCAAAGAATGGCAAAGTGTCGCCTTTAATTGATCCACTTTAATCAAATGTGCCAAAAAGATGATTTATAGGATGGAAGATATAAGGGTCAAAACAGCCTAATGCACTTCCCTATGCCAGTTCTGATTAAGATTAAAAAAGACTAATCAAAGAGACAAATTGACATGGGCAAGGAATTCCTGAAACCAGAGATTACTGTAATACTTTATAAAAGAAAGGATGCAGCCTCCTGCCTTATGTATGAAAATGATACCGAGTTCAAAATTGCCCCATCTGCTTTGATAATCTGTAAATTGGGCAGTGAGAGGGAAGGATTGCAGGTAATCCAGGTTGATATGAGAACTTTCAATACTCAGGGCAGTATGAAAAAGGCATTTCCTTTGGACAGGCAGTGGAGTGTAATATAGTGTCTTATGACACAGAAAACGTGTATAAAATGCAGGAAGTGTTTTGGCAATTAAGAACAAAAAGCAAATGTGGTATATCTTAATATTGCTATATATTATATGGGTACCTATGACCTTTATAGAGTTCATCAAACTTGGCAGGGTAGTTTTCATACCAGTAATGACATCATAAGATGATTACAATATAGGCTGCAAAGGTAAAATGAAGATGACAATGAATGTGGACACAGAGGACAGTGCTATCACCTCAGTAACAGTGGTGCAGCACAGAGGGAGACCCATCCATAGAATCATAGAATCTTCCGGTTGGAAAAGACCTTGGAGATCATCGAGTCCAACCGCACCCATCATCTGCTAAACCATGTCCTTCAAAAATTCATTTACCCATTTTTTAAACAACTCCAGAATGGTGACTCAACCACCTCCCTGGGCAGCTGTGCCAGGGCCTGACCACCCTTTTGGAAAAGAAATTAAAGAATTCCTAATATCCAGTCTGAACCTCCCTGGCACAACTTATGGCCGTTTCCCCTTGTCCTGTCACCTGTCACTGGAGAGATCAGCATTCAGTCTGCCACAGCCTCCTTTCAGGCAGTTGTAGACAGTGATGAGGTCTCCCCTCAGCCTCCTCTTCTCCAGGCTGAACAACCCGAGTTCCCTCACAGGACTTGTTCTCCAGCCCCTTCCCCAGTCTCGTTACCCTTCTCTGGATGCTCTCCAGCCCCTCAATGTCCTTGTGCTGAGGGGCCCAGAACTGACCCCAATACTCGAGGTGTGGCCTCACCAGTGCTGAGTACAGGGGCACAATCCCTGCCCTGGTCCTGCTGGCCACACTGGATTTGATACAGGCCAAGATGTCATTGGCCCTCTTGGCCACCTGGGCCACTGCTGGCTCATGTTCAGCCACTGTCAACCAACACCCCCAGGTCCTTCTCCTCCTGGCAGCTCTCCAGCCACTCTTCCCCAAGCCTGTAACGCTGCAGGGGTTGTTGTGTCCCAGGTGCAAGACTCAGCGCTTGATCTTGTTGAACCTCATCCCGTTGGTCTCAGCCCATGGATCCAGCCTGTCCAGATCCCTCTGCAGAGCCTCCCTTCCTTCAAGCAGATCCACACTGCCACCCAGCTTGGTGTCATCTGCAAACTTGCTAAGGGTGCACTCGATCCCTTTGTCCAGATCATTAATAAAGGTATTGAACAGGACTGGACCCAGCACAGAGCCCTGGGGAACACCACTCGTGACCGGCCTCCAACTGGATTTAACTCCATTCCCCACCACCCTCTGGGCCCGGCCATCCAGCCAGTTTTTCACCCAGAGGCTGTGCCCATCTAGGCCAAGGGCAGCCAGTTTCTCAACCAGAATACTGTGAGAAACAGTGTCAAAGGCTTTACAAAAGTCCAGGTACACTCCATCCATCCATCCATCCATCCATCCATCCATCCATCCATCCATCCATCCGTATTGGCCGTATCAAAGGCTTGAAGCACACCCACAAAAGCCTGTCATTTTGTCCTTCTGTTTGGGTCTTTGTGGATGTTTTAGTAGCGGCATTTACTAAGAGGAGTAGTGATACTTGGGGAGACATTTTGGGAAATCTGACCAACAAAATGAGGGGCTTAGAGTGCTCTTTGAGAGGGGAGAGACTCCATTTTTACAGGGCACTGAACTGAAAGAGGGCCAATGTCAGGTTTGATATTGGGGGCTCAGTATTCTGGATACCAGAGCAGGGGGATCTCTGTAGTCTCAAGCCAGGGCCACCACCCTAGGAAGATGAAAAGTTGAGAGCAGTAGTGATCAAAATAGAATGGAAGTGGAACTGGAGAAAAGAGGCAGCAGATGTGTGTTTCATTTGAAGCACCCCTTTGATAATTTTGTTAGCTCAGTCTGGGCCCAGGGCTTCAGGGAATATGGTTTGGTGGGAAGAGACTGGCAGGGCTTGTTGAATATCACTGTAGGGATTGTAACAGAGGGAAAAATCATTCAACACTCTCATACTGAAAGTTTATTTCCACAAAGGTAGGAAAGCATTGGCAGATATGTATTGATCCTCAGGTTGAAAAATAGTGTTATGTGGTTCATGTGAAGTGAGAAAAGTGTTTCTTAGAAGGTTCCTTCAAAGCCAAGATATGAGACTCTCAAACACTATGTCCTAGTGACCTTGGTAGGGAATAAGATGACACTCCAATCTTCTTATGGATCAGTAGGGAGAGCAGTTCAATGAAACCTTAGTTTGAGGTAACAGAGAAGAGAGTGTGTCAAAACCAGAGAAGTGGCTCTCCCTCATCCTATTTTGCCTCAGTTTCCCCAGCTCCCTGCACTTTTGTAACAGTTGAAAGAAGAGGGGGGATGCAGACTTACATGTTACAAATCTTATCCAAAGAGCATCTGTAAATGACAGGATGTGCCTTCAGGTATGTTTAGTGGTTATTCCTTGTTTGGTGCAGCAGTGGCTACTTAATTATGCCACTTTGGGTCTTGCTAGAATGTAATATTAAATATGATTACAATTATTGGTATGAATCCCTGCTACTTTTTCTTGATGGATTTAAAGTTAATATTCTGATGTAGCCTTGGTTGAAGTGAATGGACATCTTCTTTTCAGGCACAATGGGTTTTCCATGAGAAAAACCAGGAAACTTGTCCCACAGCTTATGCCTACAGATTGAAATGAGCACTGATGAAAATGTTACATATTGCAGGAAAATTTATTGTGACCAAGGCATTAATAAAGGCAATTAAAGGCATGGCAGAAGTTACTGTAAGGCAACCATGCATACTCACAGAGCAATAAGGTTTGTGCATTGATCCAGTTAGGATGCTTTCTGCTTTCAGGGAAGCAGAGACATCTGGAAATAAGAAGCTTCACATTGTTAGGATGATGAAAAAACAAAGGAATATTTCGGGAGTGTGAAACTGAGCAGAGTGATAGGATTTCAGATTGATTGAAAACTTCAAGATAAATCCCACCACTCTGGTGGAAGTATGGTTTGGGGTACATTACGAGGACAGGCAGTGACCAGACAACGGATGGCCCACAAGATTAGGAAATACCGGTTCTCTGACTTTTCCCCTCAATATCAGTGTAAATCAGTTGGCACCATCTCCTATGAGTGTTCATTTCTGAGAGGCATATGGATAGTGGTGGTGTTGATACTCAGCTTTGATTTGGGGATGATCTGTTCTAGATTCTCTCACTGTTCACATGCCGAGACCCACGAGTCTTTACTGATCAGTAGCATGACTATGAATCCCATCAGCTGGGGTGGTCCAGCCAAAAGCCGTAGACCCAGCAAGGGGGCTACAGTGGTTTCAGCCTTTCCCCAAGTATCATGCACTAAGACAGTGTCTCTGGCATGGCGTGTGGTGGTTTCGCCCACCCCTTCAAGTTACAATAGCTTTGGGCATTTTGTTGCACACTGGTAGGAGATCCTGAGCGGTGCAGGGGATTTCTGATCAGGAAAATCTTTGGCTGATAGTGTGCTTCCGTCTTTTTTGGGTGTGGTGCCTCGTGTGAATCCTGGCTCTGGGAGGCCACAACTCTTACCCTGTCTCAGTGCTTGGCAGGCTCTCTTTGCGGTTTTCTGCCTTGTCTTCAACAATACAGTCAACTGAAACAACATGGTCCTTGAAAGCCGTGTGCAAATATGTATATTTGTGCACAGCTGGACTAGTCACTATAAAAGCAAGTAAAACAAGTTAGAGCACATACATTAGAGAAATGCGTATCGATTTATTTTACAGAGCATGTTAACTCAGGAGGCACCGTAGTTTTTGTCCTTCACCTGGTTTCTGGAGACAGTGCTGTCTGCACTCTATCATGCAATGCAGGCATGCAAAGTTTGCTATCTTTCTTCTATTAAGAAGAAGAAGATAAAAAAAAATTGTGGTCTTCTGCAGTGTAGGGAAGGGAATATTTTTAAGCTAACCAGTAACACAGATGGAATAGCTGACCTGAGTCTGGGCAACGCACACTTCTTCTAAAATAAAACCTGAAGTTCCCTAAAAGAAGCCAAAGAACTATGCAGAAGTCACCTGTGTTTTCCCCACAGCTTTAAGTCTTGAAGCTAAGACAGGTGAATAGAGGAAATAAGTTGGCTTAGGAGATAAGTCATGATTTGTTCAGAGCTTCAAACTGCAAGAAAGAGGAATCTCACAAAATTCAAATACCAAGATCCTGCGGCTACATATTGACTGAAAGATGTGCAGCCTGTTTTTACCGTGTTGGTTATACGCCTGATCCGTAAGCACACAACCCCACAGAGAGAGCTAACCAGAAGATACACGTGTGGACGTGGCTAGATGCTTACTTTACCATATATATTTATGAATTCATCATATTTTTATGTAATAGCATGCGGACATGCAACAAAGCGTGGAGATAAGTGTGAGGGCAGAAAATCAGACCCAGTGTATGTGTTTTAGGTAGATAACATTTTTTACTTTGGGATTAGTTTGCTATCAGGTGCAGTAGTGCTTTTGCAAGTCATAGCATAGATTAGCAGTAGAAAAAAATAGTTACTTTAATTATTATTAGAGTTTTACTTGTCTGGTACTGATTTTAATTTTGCTGCACAACACTCCACATTTGGTAAAGATTTAGTATATTTGTATAAACACAACTCAATATTATTTTTGAATGCTTTAAGCAACACATTTCCTCAATGTAGCCTCTTTGAAATCAGTATTTGTTTGAGAGACAGATTCAATAACATGTGGCAGATTATTTTAATAAAATGAAGTGAGATGGATATCATGAAAGTGGGATTAAGTATCTTTAAGAAGATGCTTGCATCCTAACACTTCGTATGTGTTTTTATGTTTTGAAGTGGAGATATAAATACATGAGAAGCATAGAATATGATTCCCTGATTCACTTGTGTTCAGGAAGGTAAAGAGTGCTTCAAATATGTAAGATGAAGCTGGATTCTTCGTAAGATAAGGTAGAAGAGATTATTTAGTCAGCCCAAGAAAGCAGTCTTTCTGAAGGAGAAAACCAAGAGGCTGCATGTGATGTAAACAGATTATATTTCTCGGAGATTAGAGTGAGTTTGTTGACATCTGAGAGACCATATTAAAAATTGGACTGTGCTTAATATTATCTGTGGACAATATTGATTGCTGAGCTGTTTAGTTGTGAAAGGAATTCTTTCTAGTGAAATGATGCAGTTTTAGGGAAGGGAATGACCTCTGCAGGAGGAAGGGGCGTACAATTATAAATCATACTAAATGTGATTGAAACTGTCCCACAGGCAAGAAAGAAAATCAAATTAAAGCAAATATTGTATTAAAGGAGTTTCAGTGGATGCCTTGGAGAGCTTTGATTTTCATGTAAATGCTCATTTAGACTGAGGTTTACTGCCTCCTCAGAATAACGGAGAGGAAAAGAAAAGCATATTTAATTGGAAAGGGAGGGAATGCCAAGGAAATAGATGAATTGCAATTCACATTCTAGATTTTTGCCTCTAGATCTAGTGGCTATGATAGCTCACTGTCTTAAATCGTCTCAAGGAAAACAGTAATTGAACATCAGTCTGTATAATTTGGGAAATCTTGCTTTTTTCCCTTATCATGTCTTCTAGATTATTGCAGCTTTAGATGATTTCCCTGTCAGGTCCTTTTGCATGTCCTTGTGGGAATTGCCTAGTGATTGACAGCTTTGATCTGGAAATTGTTGCAGCTAAACTGCTACAATTTGTATGGAGAGAACTGCCAAATAATTTGACAGATAGATGCCAAGAAATGACGTATGTGGATCTGTCAGACAAATTTTTTTAGTAGAGCCATTCTTTGAGTTTTGCTGCATGAGGATGGTGAATAGTGGGCACAGCTTTTATAGTGAGCCTGCTTCTAGTGGTCTGCAAAGAGCTGACTGCCCCTCTGAATCAGGGTGCTGGGATGAGCAGGGGCTGGTGGCAGCAAATCCCAAGAAAAAATTATCATCAGAAATCAGAAATTAAGGATTTTGTGGTCATGGCACCAGCTCACGGGCAAATAGTTTCATGCCTGAAAGAGTGTGAAATCAATATAAAGTGTTCCTTTAAACAAGATTCTTAATAAGAAACTCAAGAGTAAATAAGATCATTTAAACTGAGTTCAGGATGAACCTAAGAACTCCAACATATTGTACTTTTGCATCTTTGGTTCTTTGGGTTCGTTTTTTTCATTTATACAGAAAAAATACTCCAAAAGTCATAGTATTAAGATTTAACGCTGCAGTAAGAATCAACATAATTATAAATGTCATGATATCGTGTAGAATATCAGGCAACTGAGGCAAATCATGTTCAAACCTAACTGAGTAAACATATTTTGTTTGCATTCAAGCTAATGCTTTGAAACTGGACTTAACCTCCCGGTATTAAAATCAGTGCAGGCGCAAGGCCCTTTCCCTAATCTAACAAATCAAGATGCTGACTGAGTAGCCTGGACTATTTAATTCTTAAACCACTTGTTGCACTTGTCTGTGTACATGGAGATTCAATGCAGCAGGGTATTGAAAAATTGTATTTGGATCAAGTTGGATGGGTCTCTGAGGAACATGGGCTAGTTGAAGATGTCCCTGCTCGCTGCAGGGGGGTCGGACCAGATGACCTGTAAGTGTCCCTTCCAACCCAAACTATTCTATGATTCTATGATTCTGTGATTCTATTTTAACGAGGCTTTAAGTAGGAGAAAGTGTCCTGACGTCTAAAGCTGGCAATGATGTGCTAATTAAGATACACAGAAGAAAAGTTAAGTGGGTAACTTTAAGGAGGGAGGGAAGGAAGGATACCATCCTGTGAAGAAATACATGACGCTTCAGCCACTGAGCCCAATCACCAGGGAGGAGGAATGCATAAACAGGAAAAGGCAGTAAAGAAGAAGTCATTTAATTGTGGGCTAGAGAAGAAAAACACCTCCCAGGAGATTTATTCGGGATGGCTGAATGTCTGTGCTTATGGGAGAAGGGAAGATGTAACTATGATCTCTCTGGTTTGTGCCTGTTCTGGAGGGAGTTCGAGGCACCAGTTGGCCCAAACAGTGAGATGATGTAGCAGCAAAGGAAACTAAGCATTTTCATCAACATTTTAATAATCATGTATCATTTAGGTAGTTGCTTAAACCATTTTTTTTCAGAGGTTTTTGTTAATCAGGTGTTCCTGGTTTTATGAACACTTGACCATGGCTTCTGTTTTTTCACATATGAGCAACTACATTTCCAATGAACCCTGAATGCCTGAAAAGTTATGTAATTATAAATGCTATGAAAAAAGCAAATACATGAGTAAGAACAAACCCCAAGAGTAGCAAATACTTTGGCCCTACATGTCTCCAGGTTTCAGATTGTCATTTTAAAGTGATGCTAATAGTATCACCTCAGTACACAGTATGCTGTGAAAATGCAATTGTTGATGTTTGTGAAGGGCTCAGGGCTGGTAGTGATGAGCAGCACCACGTAGAAGTTTATGAGAAAATTACTCTCCCTTCCTTGTCTTTTCTAACTGGTTCTTGTCTTTGTGCTCCCTCTCTCAACTTTGGCCCCTTGTGATCTCCCAGATTGGCCAGTTCAGAGCTGAATGCCAAGATCCTGGGCCCCAGCACTGGCCCCTGGCACTGGCTCCTTGCTTAGTACTTCCCATCTCCAGCCTCCTCATCCATCGCCTGCTCATTCTGGTTCCTCCAGCAGTGGTCCCTGTGCTCCTGTCCCAGACTTCATCCTTCCTGTGTCACAGCCACTTCCTGCCCCCTTTCTATCTCTGGTGGATGGTGTTGTCCTCCACTTGGTGTCCGCACCCTGCAGCAAACACAGGGCATGTGACAGCAACCTCCTGGTTCCTTGTGACCATTTTTGTCCCCGCCCTGGCCCACAGCACGTGGAGAGTGGTTCAGATGTGCTCTGTGAGGTTGGCAACCTCACAGACAATGGCTAGCAAGTCCACACTGAGCAGATTCAATCATAGCTTTTATAAGGCTCATCCTTTAACCAGATGTAGATGGAACTGCATAGAAACTACATAGAGAAGTTGTTCTTTGGCACAACTTCTTGTCCTTGCTCCAAAGTTATTGGAGGGCACTTGGTTTTTCAGCAGAAAGCTTGTTCATGAGTCTGTTTCTTAGAAACACTTCAGCTAATTCAGCTGAAGTTTGTATTTTAAAACAAAAGCAAAGCAAAGAATTTGCTCGGTTTGGAAATGTTTTATAGTGTTTGGGAATGCTGTGCACAGTTGGAAGTGGGCCCTTCGAGGTGGCTGGCAGCCTGTGCTGATAGTAGCAGTACAGGTAGCAGTCACAAATCTAAATGAACCAAAACTGGGGGTGTTCTGGGTGTAAGCATTTTGTCATTTGGAGGTTTGGAAAGTTCAGAAAGTAAGCAAAATTTGCTTGCATGAGATCCTGAGGTGCTCGACAAAACTTTAAAGTTAGTCATGCCCTAAGAACAAGGTTGGGCTTGATCAGATCCCAAAGTCCCTTCCAACCAAAATTTGTCTGTTGCTCATATTTTCATCATATAAATTTTCAAGTGTTTTATATTTTAGTTTTCAGGACTGCTATAATTCCTAATAATGAACCACTGCTGCCTATTAAAAAATACTTTTAAAGACCAGCTATGTCATACATTTTTAATCAATTAACATTGGCTATGAGGGTTGAGAAGCTTAAGGAAAGAAAATCATTCTTCTGTCACCTATAAAACTGTACTGTATGTAAGTTGTGGTTATTTGTAGGCTACATTTGCCACCAAATTATTTGACTGTGCTGTGAATTCTTCCCATCATTTAAACTGCTCCATGTGAAGAGTGAATGCCATCCTGATTCCAGCAAGAAGAGCAATCACAATAGTAATATTCTGTCATTTCTAAGAACTACAGAGCAAACCCTCGTAAATAACAGACTTGATCTCAAAGCAATAAACATGCCAGGGTATAAAAATCATCCTTTTTTCGTAGATGTAAAAGTAAAGTGTGATTTAGTGTTTCATAGCTTCATTGTTGTCAGTAACATCATACCAGCAATCATCCACAATAAATTGTTGCATTATTTCAAATTACTTATAATATTTAGTGTTGAGGAAGGAATGTATTTGAGAATACATTGAATATTTGTTCACAACAAAGATTTTTCAAGTATCTCTATTACTCATATATATATGAGTAATATATATGTATGTATTGATTTTTGTTTCATGTTTAGAATCATTTAACTGCGAAAGAATTCAAGTACTAACATGCCCTCAAATCTACTAGAAAAATACTGGCAAAATGGAGGCTATAGGTATGTTGTGACTCCCACACGAGGAGTATGTGGTAAAAGTAAGAGAATGCAGACTGTAACTGGTTGCTGCAGACCTCTGAATACACCCTGAAAAACTAAAGCATGCGAGAAATGTCTGGTTGCCAGTGCAACTGGTTGCACAACATTGACTCCCCTTTGGTCTAGCAGACCTCAGGTCTGTTGACCTGGACAATCTCTTTTAATCTGAGTGGAGAAGTTACAAAAAGTGCTTTCCAGTAAAAAAACTGTGAATAAGGAGAGATTCGATTAGCCCACTTCTTTACAGTTTTATAAACATATGTCTGTGCTGCCAGAAAATCCTGCAAAAAATGATAGTGAATAGTAGTCTCTTGTGAACGGATGACTGAGCCAAGTGTCTTGTTCACAGCATTCAAAGCCCATCCCAAACGTCTGAAACCAAAGCAGCCAGGTGCTACCAGCTTTCCCAATTTGCCCTGTGACACATGTATTTCCTTTCTGCCTCCTTTCTTCTGCACATTTCAGGCAGGGGGATATGGGGGAATAGACTTTGTACCACAGATTTGGTCCTTGCAAAACAGAATCAATGACAGCGAAACATACATGGTATTTCCTAATTACTTTCCCAGTCAAGATGTAATGAGGCTTCTTAGGGAGCAACAATTAGGTCTGATTGTGTTGTGAATCAGAGCAGATAAGTTATTAGCAAAACACTTATATTAGGAGAATCAAATGATCTTTTTTTTAATCACAATACTCTGTTTTCCCAGGCAGAATTTTTTTTCCTTCTCTTTTTAGGCAGTGGATAAAGAAGCAATATGGTTTCCTGCGTGCTCATAAAGATATACTATGGGGCAATAAACCTGAATAATATTCATTTCCATTTGTTATAATGATCGTAATAAATCTACAAGGCATAGATGAAAGCAGTTGTACTAGCCTTACATCTCACAGGAGATAAAAAACCTTCTAAAAAAGGACAGAATGGAATGTTTATTATGCCTTCTTAATTTTAAGTACATTTAAAAGAATTGCCATTTCCTTCTGTTGCCTCATTTACAAGCACCAAGTTAGGTGGTAATTATAAGATAATTCAGTAACACTCTAAAATAATGATTCAGCTAATTAATGCTGAATTACAGAGGCAGTCCTACACAGATACTTATAACACCCCCATTAACACTGACAGAGTTCATCATGATTATTCCAGCAAGCACTGAAGGAACTGATTAGACCATTTCTTGAAAATGTTTACTGTTTTTTTCTTTCCTTTTTCCTTCTTTTTCTTTTTTTTTTTTTGTATAAAACTGTGTCCTTTTTTAGTGTTCTCTATAGTGCAGGTGTCTTAGGGAGGAGGTGGGGCATAGGAACACTCGTCCTACATGCAGCAGTTGTTATGTGCAATTTTCATAAGATCTCTAGAGCCTAAATTCCAGATATTGTGCTGGCCACTGAAATCAAGACCACAAAAGGGTGTAGTCTTTTAGTTATGAGCTGTGGACAACGGGCACGTTACCATCTGTGGTATCTTGGAATTTGACTGATGGTGATGTCGGGCAGAGGACAGGAAGGACTTCTCGCTCAAGGTCAGTGGAGAGGTTTTCTTGCTCATGGTCAACAGAGAGGTTTTGTTGCCTCAACATCCCAGGGCCTTGCATCCTTCTTTTTTTTTCTCTCCATTTGCTCTGGAGAGTCAAAGTTATACTGGATTACAGTCTTGTGTTTGCTGGACCTTTGTATTTTGTCAATGCTGTCACATTTGTATATGCTGCATTTGTGTGTCAGTGTGGAAAATGGAAAGGGGGCTATATGAAGGCTCTTAAAATAGACAACTATTTTTATTTTAAAATGGGCGAGAAGATTCTAAAAAAAATTAGGTGTAGTAATTTTATTTACATGGAAAGAAGCAAAGGTCAGGATAATACAACATGTAAGAATTTCAAGACAGCATGTTTGGATATCCCAAGCAAACTTTGTTGTCTTTACTGCCTGCGAGCTGATATCACAATTTGAAATGAAGTATAACTCATTGCTGGCAGAGATGACTCTGGCAATGACACGAATCTACCCACTTATGCCAGCTGCCTGGACATTACCACCCTGTGTGCATTCTTACACAAGTAATATTTACAAGACTTTTATAAAATCATAGCACTTTTCTTTAGTAAGGATCTGAACACCTAAATGTTAAATATGTGCTTGAGATGAAGGAAGTTACAAACTGTATATAGATACACTACCAGCCACTGGGAAACTGAGTACAAGCTCATCCAATTAAGGGGTCTTGGCAAATATGTTTTGCACAAAGCTTGTGATTTTTATTTCCCAAGTGGGAGTTGTGCAGAGGGTAATGTGTGAAGATTCCCACAGTGGAGCCCGTGGGGCCCTGTGCCTCACGGCCGTGCGCAGCCCCGGCTTCCGCTCCCAGTGGTGCAGAGCAGGCTCTCAGCGGAGGCAGCCCAGGAGCAGCACAGCGTGAGGTGGCAGCAGAGCTGCTTCAGCTTCATGGTTCTGGCTGCGAGATGGGAATAGCCTGGCGATGATCCTTGCATCCCCGTGGGGGGCAATGGGAGATGGATCTGCCTGCTGGCACTGTGTCTGCAGCCCAGCTCTCTCCAGCTGGCGTAGATGGCGGCTGCGCCATAGCCGGTTCAGAGCTGGCCTTTATGGTTTCTCTGGGTTACCAAACCCCTTTGCATTCTGGCCAGAAGAACTTGAAAAATGCAACGCCACGGATACAGAGGCAAATTCAGACTTGGCAAAACACAGTTGCTTTCACTTACGTAAGGATTGAATCTGCTTCCTGGTGTTTTAGTGGTCAGTTACTTCCCCTGTGTTCACTGTAAATGTGTTGCCCTTGCTGTCCCAGGCAGCTAGAGGTACTGCTAAAGCACATTGATCCAGCTCTTCAGAATCAGTAAGAGCTGGAACAGGTTCAGGTGGAAAATTATGGAATTATGATCAGGGTGCTCGACTCAAGCGACTGAGGCTCTGCTTCTGACTGTGCTGCACACTGCGAAGGCATAACCTAATTCTTCCACTCTCCCGTTTGTCTATCTGGAAAAAGGGATTATAATCTTTTATTCATCTTACATATTGAGAGTAGAATATATACTGAAATGTAAGCAACGATAACAGAACATTAAGCAAATGGGCCTGGGAGTAGGGAAGCGACAGAGGTGGATAGGCGGAATCAAAACAAATATAATGAGAAAGAAAGCAGAAATCAAAACCACATTTGGCTCAGTGAAAATCCCTGCTTAGAAACTTAGCTGAGGGCAGGTTTTGGGTAGCTCTCTTTTTTCCTTGTCTGTCGAAGTGGGAAGAGGCTCACTTCTTTCCAAGAGCTGGAAATTCAGAGCTCTTTGCCGGCTGTTGATGGGACAGGTTTTGATAAAAGATGAGAAGCCTGGGCACATATAAGGTACTGATCATATGACACCTGGAAATCCAGGGTGGCTGAAGTCTTAGAAATGCCTTTGGAAAATCACTGACTGCTTGCTAATTGCCCAACAAAGGGATAAATTTAATCCCTGATGAATGAACCGTGGTCAGCCAAGGATGAATTTCAGAGGTCATATATCTGTTGCAGAGACTAGTGAAAGAGTGGAAAATATGGGCCAATCTGGCCCATGTAAAGATAAACAGTGATTAGAGAAAGGAAACAATCCAAGGAACAAGCTGAATTTGGCAAGAATATACCAGCACTCTGTTTTCCAACCCTGCAAGTGTACAGCCCCTAGGCAAGACCAGCTCCAGTGGAAAGCTTCAGCCGGCAAACTGCAAACACTTAAAAAACCTGATGATAGGCACTTTGGGAGCCTCTCTGGGAGGAAGATTCTTGTCTGGCAAAGTGACTTGCATACTTCTGGCACTAAACAAACCATGTCTAACTATGGTGCTTCTGTGGTCAGCCATTGCCACACTATTTTTGTGCTTCTCTGCCTTAACCCACTCCATGTGTCTCTGCAGCAAGGGAGGCAGCTCTCTCCAGCTTGCCAACAGAAGGCAGAAGCTTAAATTTGTGCGTGAAGAAGAACTCTTGATGAGATCCAGAATCGTTAGCCAAAGCTCTCTCTTGGCATTAGTCAAACGAGTCAGGACTGCCCAGCATTGCCTCTGCAGCAAGGGCTGGGCATGATTTTGGGACTCCAGTGGCATAGGGGCAGTGCCTCGTCTCCCCAGTGCCCCCAGACTCAGCAGCCACTGCCTCCCTCACTCACACTGGCTGTCCCTACCAAGCCACTGCTGGCAGCAGCCACCCTTGCTCGTCTGGTGGCACACCTCTGCCACCAGCCACGTTGGCTAAGCAGTCACCTCCTGCCCACCAGCAGCCTTTGTCACCCAGCACTGTGCAGGCAGAAGTCTCAACTGCTCCCCGCTTGGAGATCATCTCTTTCCTTTTGGCTGGGAAAGAAAGGCAGTCTCTTTTGGTATCCCTCCTCCTTGATGAGGAAGTCTTGGGCTCAGAGCATCCTGTGAACTATGGGCCAGCTGGCCAGCTGTGGGGCTTCAGCAGGCTCTGGAGGAGGTTGCAGAAACAACGTAATGCAGAGACAAAGATGTCAGTGAGGTTGGCTCTGAAGCCTGGTGTTTATGGCACCCCTGAGTAGGAATGATATCCTCGTTTTGCTTAACCTCTCTTCCCAGAAAACTTTTTTTGAATGTGAACTATATCCAAATGGGGAGCTGAGGAAAAGATGTGAGGTTTAGGAATGAGACATCAGCAATACCTAAAGAGTCAGTGAGGGAGGGATTTTGGGATACAGCCATCTGAGATAGCACTGCTTCTTGGTCCTTTGGGGCCAGTGAGGGATTTGCTGGGAATTTCACAGGCAGTCTGTGATTGATAAGAGAACTTGCTAGGTTTGACGCTATTTCACTGGTACCTCCCAGATGATAATGTTTGTGTCATGGTATCTGCCATACATTGTTTATGTTTGCTGTGAACATAACATGATTTCTACCTTTGCATAAACATATCCTAAATAATTGGAATCCAACAAAACCCACCAGTCCTCTTCCCAGCAGAAGAAGTGACCTCCTGAGGACCGCGTGAGCCAGCAGATAGAGCTGGAGGCAGGGGAAGCATGAGGTGGGAGCAATGCATGCCATCATCTCTGTGAAAGGAGACCTCTCCTCCAAGCAGCTCTATGTCTTCCCATTAGAGTGGAGTGAAGTGTTTCTTCCCTCTTCTTTGGTAGTTTCCCATTGTAGACCAACCTTTCTGTTGATCAGTGCACGCCAATATTGAGCCAGGCTTGGGCCCTCACGGTAGGCGTTTCAAAATCATTAAATGTGTGACTATCCTGTCATATTGAGCCCCGTATGGATCCTGAATGCCTCCTTAGACCAACACACAGGCCTGACTGACACTGCCTGCTTTTGCCCTGTTTAAAAATTTTATGCCTCTACCCTGTTAAATGCCTTTAATCTGTTCGCTGGAAACTCTGGAGTGGCGGCCTGTAGCTTGGTGTGATTTACCCTGTTGTTTTCTGCTGTGCAAAACTATTTGTCAGTGGAGCTGTGATTTCAGGAGGATGTTTGCACAGAAATATAATGAGGCTTGGCTAGTCCTTGGGAGCGGGAGCGATTTTGAATGGCTGCTGACCTCGCGGGGAATCTGGGCTGCGCGCAGGCAGAAACCACTGAGCTGGAAACAAAAACCTGGGGAAACTAAAGCAGACTCTCCATCTTCTGCTCTGAGTTATTAAAGAGGTACTTTATCCAAAAGTCTGCAACAAATGCTAGAAGACACATTCATAGCTCTTTAAAAGTTATTTTTGGTGGTAATATACGTTTTTTTAATAGATCCGAGTTTTTCCGTGTGTTTGTGTAAAGTGTTCACTTGCAAATGAGCTGGCCCTCTCTGGTTCTGTCCTGAGGAGTAGCTTTGAGCTTGCTCCTGGATGTGGGACCCGTGGGTTAGGCCCCTGCACAGGCTTTGTAAAGTAGAGGAATGCATTTGTGTTCTTAAAACTAGAGAGAAAAAGATTTATTTGTTTGATAGCCAGGTTTATTAGTTCCCATTCTGTAAACAGCTGTATAGCAGTTACTTTTCATTTCCACACAAAATACATATAAGTATAGGAAAAATATATGCAGGAGTTGTGTTTACATAAGAAATGTGGCAAACCCAATATTTTGGTCCAAAAGAACTTTTTCTGGCCTTTTATAGCAATTAAATATTTTATGGAAATAAGGCACATTTGGCACTATGGGAATGGTTTGCTTATACCTTCTTTTTTGAAAAAAATAAAAAGAAGAGTTGCCTCTGGCCAGAGATCAATCATGGAAAATTTCAGCCCCATCAGAGAATGTTTTGGAAACATATGAGGCTGTAAGCGAATGATCTGATCCTGATTCCACTTAGCTCACAGCTGTTTTACTCCCGCTGTAATGCCAGTGACTGCTGTGGACTTACCTGTGATTTGCCTCCGTAAGCTCAGATCAGGATGGGGCTGTGGCTTGTAATGGCATTTGCTCAGTGGCCTCCCTGCTGACAGTTGCTAATGGTGAAAGAGACAGTGAAAGATGCTGTTACAGTCCTTGTTCTCCCAAGCAGTGGCAGTGAATGGGTCTATTCACATGCTTAAGGCTGCAAGACCAGGCCCCACCTAGCTGTGCTATAAATACTGAGATGCAAACCTCAAAAGATAAAGTGCTTTAATTCACATGGAAATCTTAACTTTCCAGCCCTGGGCTGGATCACTGTGAGGGGAAAATATCAATTAAAATAATATTAAGCTGCTCTGCCTAAATCCTCTTTGCCTTCTTATACACATTAGATTTTTATAATGATTGAAGGCTCTTGCAGAAGTTGGTTCTTGGAGTACACAGTGCATTGAAACAAATGTGTTCAACTTGACAATGCTTTCCAAACCACCTTTGTTTTGGGCTCCTGGTGGCTTTGTGTGCCTGTGCCCGCTGCTGCTGTCCATCGGTAGCCACACCTTGCACCTGTCTGCTGGTGGGTGCTCTTTTTTCTCCTGCCCAGTAGAGCCCAGAGAGCCATTTGTGCAAGGAGAGAAGTGCAAATGTCTGTATCTCTTGGGAGAGGTCACACCCTCATGGCCTTATCCTCTAGAACTGAATAAAATGAGCTTTGGTGAAGCTGATTTTTCTTAATAATCATGTATCCTCTTTAACCACGAACAGTACAGCTGTACTTATTTCAAATTACTTGGATTACAGCATTGAAAATGACATCTCTGGTTGTAGATCTACTTGCAAATATTTCTGAGGAAAGAAGTGCCCTTAAACTTGCTGCTTCAATACTTACTTTGAAGCACAGAAATTCAGGAGCTGGTCTTTTAAGCCATGCTAGCACGTCTTTACACTTGAGCTGCTGCTTGTCTTACTCTTCCTAGAGCAGCTGTTGGAGGCAGGATTGGGTGGGACTTAGCTTTGGTCTTACCTGCTAAAACTGTTCATATATCTAAATTTGTATAGATGCATTACTTTGCAGAGGAATCCAACATAATCCAGTCCTCCTCTTAGTCAGTCTGTGCTGTAAAGTGTTTGCATGTTATTTGAAGTACAAAATTAAATTCTAGTCTGGTATTTCACATACTCTGAAAATAACTCCCTGTCAACAACTCTGGTGCACTTGTGCTGCAATTTGGGCAGATACTGACTCCACCTGTTGTTGCATTTTCCCCATTAGTTATCTAGATGCAAGCAGCCTTTGAGGCACCTACTTCTGTTAAAAATCAAACTTGAAATGAAAAGCTATTGTGTGAATATAGGACACATTCAATTTACACCACTCTTGAGGAGCTGAATTGGACAGCTTCGTGGGTGACTTCCAACCCGTTGAAGAAGTTACTTTTATCGTACAATTAGTTTTGGCTGAATGTGTTTGTTAAAAAACATGGCAAAAAAAAGTTGCCAGTAACAAAGGAACCAGGACTAGTTACCTATTGTCCTTAGTCAAAAGTTACACTCGGTATTTCTTAAAAAAATATCCACCTGGCAGGATATGTTTGTTTGTTTTATTATTAATTACGCCAATGTGCTATTCAAAGCAGATGTCAGATCTGATTTTTGGTCATCAAAATAAACGTTAAAGGCAATAGAAAAATGCAGGCTGTGGTAGAAATGAAAACATAGAACTTTTTAAGTTTTTGTAGCTGATAAATATTGTCTAAAAGTATTAATCATCTTAAATTTTTAAATCATTAGCAATGCAGTTTCTAGCTGTACATCAATCGTCAGTGCTTTATTGGTTGTGAAAACTGCACGTCACTAGTTGTTGCTGGTGAATTAAATCTCTATAGTTGCTGTACAGATGTCAAATGTAACAAACATTTAATAACATATCAAAAGGGGCTTTTTTTTCTGGTTCTTTTCCTATAAAATTCCTTCAAAGAGTCGTCTCTGGATCCTACAGACTGTTAATACTGGGAAGTCCCAGGGAGACAGCTGTGCTTCCAGGGCCGGGCATGGAGCATGTGCAGATCCCTGCAGATTCATCAGAGTCAAGGAGTAGCACTTCTTTTCAATGACATCCTGGGGCCAGGACTTCCATTCATTAATTATGTGAAAGAGGACCTCCTTTAGTCATAGCTGCCAATTTTTAATGTAATTGAATGTCACCTTATCCTCATATGACTAGGGAAGAAAAGCAGAAGCTCTTGCTCAACATCCATTTGTTTTATGCCCTTACATATTTTTGTGTCACTCGGGGCTTTGTGTGTCTGATAAAAACAGCGAAAGGCCATTTTTACCAGAATTCAAGCTAAAGGTACCAGGAACTAAATTTACCTTCTGTTTTTTTGGCCAACAGAAAACCTCAAAGCTGAATGGTTGCAGTTTGTGCTCCCTTGGGCAAAGGATGGGGTCCCTGTGGCTCCCTGAGGTCTCGCTGCTGGTGATGGTTGAGCAAGAGACCCCTTGTTCTACACTATTTTACAGCTTTTCCTGAGCTGGTCAGACTTGTCCCCTTAGATCAGTGAATGAGGACCAAACTTTTTGATAGTATTCAGTGTATAACTTTCCTACTGAGGGTTTAAAAAACTTTCATAAAAATAAGAAAACAAGGCCAGAGAAATCTTTCTGTGGCTTGATGTTTAAAGCATTTTTTTCTTCTTTCCTTTGGAAATAAAATGAGTGAAGATTAGTATTAGGAAGTATGCAAAATAAGCTTATGTTTGTAAGTAAACATGAAGTAAACGTGCTGCTTTAGGCCAGTTTTATAAAGCTGAATCCAACAGTTTCAATTCAGTAAATATTGTTAAGCAGACAGAAAACCTCTTTCTTTCAAAGTCTGGGCACTGAGTCCAATTGTCACCTTTTTGATGGTAGCTGGCCATATCTCAACATAACCTCATAAAGGAAGTTGACTGTAAATAGAATGAGTAAAACATCAAGTTGCCTTATGAATTCTACTTTTTTTGGTTTTAGAATTACTCTGCCTTACAAGATGATGAACTGGCAGTCACATAGGAAAAAAAATCAGACAGACACTTCTTTTCTGGATAGGTTAAAATCTCTAGAGATTGATAAAACCGAAGCAAATCAAATACATCATCTTTCATATTCACATCAACCCATCTATTGTGGAAAACATCAGAAGTCAGCGTGTTCTCATTCTGCTGAAATATTATTTATGTGCTATTTCTAGACCAAAAAAGCAAATATCAGAGAAGCAAGCACGTTTATTAATCACCCAAAGGAAAGAAAAAAACTCCAAAAAAGCCAGAGTGCAAAGTCCCACTATATGTTAGCAAATGCTGCTGTGGCCAGGGAGGGCCACCAGGAAGAGCCAATGCTGTTTCCTGGGACTCAGAGAGCTAGGATGTTTCTCCAGTAGCTATTTCCTTGTCTCTTTTTATGAAATATGTTTGTTTATTTATTTGTTTGGGGTTTTTTTCTGCTTCTCTTGTGAGAATATGGGTGTGGAGAAGGACTAGACAGAGGACTCTAGGAACCAGGTGCAAGGACATCAACTCCTCTTGCTCCTGTGCCATTCAATGAAAGCAGACTGAATGTAAGATCGTTATTGCCAGGCAAAAACACGTGGCAGAGGGGGTAGGTGACACATCTCCTGTGCTGCCAGACAGGTGGTGACTGCCACAAGCCCTTTTCTGAAATTGGGTGCCAGCGGTGTAGAATGCACTCCATGACTAGAGCACCTGTCCAAAGCAGTGTGCAGAGCTGAAATGAGATGCAAAATACTTTTGCTTAGTCATTAGATCTTTACCAGGACCCAGCAATGATTTAACGGCTCCTAAGTAAACACTGGTACTTCAAAGAATGTTTGTGCTAATTTGGCTTTGGAAATGAGAAGACAGGTAAGATGCATGACCTCTGCTGAGGCATCTTTTGATGTCCTGTGTTAATAATAGGCTTAATGATTGTTCATTTTTCTGTCTCAAAGGGAATCCTCAATAATGTCATTCTGCCTGCCTGTGGGCTCAGTTTCTCACTTGGACTGGTGAATGTGAAGCTACATGCATTAAAGAACAAAGCTGAACCACTTTTCGTAGGGCCAGGAATGGGACAGAGAGAGATATACAAGAGTAATCAGTTTTGTCTTTGTAAGTATTAGATGTACTTGAAATTTTGCCCTTCAAAAAGGTGAGGTTAATTTTCCTAAGATGACCCTCTTAAGTCTTTTCTTTGCACATCCACTTTTAGTGATGATGTGCTGGTACCTGGAGTGCAAAGTACCTATATGTAGGGATCAGATTTGTGGGTCATTTGTACCCATCCATGGTGATATCTCAAGAAGCTTCCTAGCTTTTTCTGCCATTTAGCATATAGTGAAATACTGTTTGGAAAATATGCAAAGATTTTTCTTTGTGGCATAACAGCTGGTTAGTAGGCACGGCGTAGCCACTGCAATGCACCCATCTCATGCATATATAGTGAATCATTGTCTATTTTTCCTGTTAATGACTCAACAACTCAAGAAATGGGAGTGACCACTGGCATTTGTGATCTGCTAAATGGCACCTGGCAAACTCGTGCAACATGCTTGGCTGAAGTGGACAGGCTGATGTCAGGGATGCAGCTGGATGGCCCGAGACCTGCCTCATCACTGCGGCCACTTAGGAACTGCTGTCATTTGCATACTGATGGGAGCGTGATGTGGATTTATAACAGAGGAGTGCAAACCTGGTGATTATAGGCTGTTGCAAGAGCCTGTGTAAGTGGTCAGTTATAGCTGTTGTGTTAATCCGACACCTTATTGTGGACATTTTCCTGTACAAAGTACAGAACTACCTGGGCTGTGCCAGTCATCCTGTCTGATACAGCTTGCTGCAGACTGGGCTGAGGTACCATGGGAAACTGAGATGTATTTTTTCGTAAGAACTATTCATCTGTCAGCTTTCCAGCTTCTGCAACTGCCTGCCTGAATAAGAGGCTCTTCTTCCCATGCAGGTTCTGTCCCTTTTTCCATTGAAGGTGAATGGTTGTGTGGGTGAGCTGTTGATTGATCATTTAATGCTCTCTCAGCCAGAATTAAGTGGGCAGATCTTTGTGCAGCATTGTGCACTGAGAGCTGCATTTCCAAGAACACCTCAACTTTTCATCTATTCGCGTTCACATACTTGCTTAATCATGCCTGTCCTTAGACTGACTTGTCAGTAGTTGATAAAGAATATGTCTTCTCCATGTATTTTCATATTGAAACTTGGTCCCTGCTGCAAATGAAGCAGCTTGGATCAAGCAAAAAAATGTTAAGAAAATTCATGGCTTGGGTGACTGTGCCCCTGTTAAATAAATGTTAGGCATGTTAAAATGTTTTTTTTGACACGCTTATAGCTGCAACAATCTTCAATTGTGTACCTTTGGCCAGGCATAGTGGTATGTAAAGCCATATATAGATGACAGTAGGTTATAAAGCTTCCTTCTGGAGTTTCATAGTTCAGATTAACTAGCTGTTACCCCTGGAAAGGTTTCTAAAGGAAAGAGTAGCAACGTAAGCAAAATGAGAGCGGTTCAGTAAGATGTTTTTTGAAGGTGCATGTCAGAACAGAAAAAGGATTTTAGAAATGGAAAATCTTTCATTTCGTCCATTATTGATATAATTCCACCAAGCATTGCATTAAAGAGATTAAAGATGTAACTCTAGAAATCATAACCGAGGAAAACTATCGGTAAAGATGGCATATATAAAGTACTTTGTGTTCTGATAACAGGATGCCCAATTTTGTTTTTTAGCTAGTAAAGGTCATAGTTCATATCTCAGTGCACCCATGCTTGGAAATCTATCACAGGACTTCAGCAATCTGGATTTTATGAAACATTTCCATTCTTTGCTTTGCTTGAGACACCCTACCTAGCCTCAGGGAAATAATTTAACTTCTCTGTACCTCAGATCCTCTTCTGTAAAATGGAGACAGCATTTCCACTCTTCACAAGGGCATTATAAAAAAACCCAAATCCTAAAGCCTGAGATATGCAGACAGTCCAGTGGTAGGACCTCAGATAAAGTGCATTCTTTGCTTGAATCTTATTCTGCATTACAAAAATATGCATAAATCTTTTGAAGATGTTAAAATGCATGTTAACAGATCCAAGATTGGTGAGTTTTAGAAATGTGAACCAGTCACACTGATGTTTTTATAATTGTGTTTATGATGATTCAGAGCATTATACTGACACTAACAGTACCTAATCAGGATCAGGAGGAAACCCCAGTGTCCGTGCAAAGAGTTCGCAGAGCTAAGAATCAAGACAACCCAGCCATAACAGAGTAAGAGTATGCAAGCCAAATACGAAGGTGTTATCATAATTTTTCCCTCCCTCCTTCCTTTTCCAGACTGCATCTTGCCATGTTTCCCACCTCTTTTCCTGCAGGGAGGCTCTGCCCTTCCTCTCCCCTACATTCCTCAGAGCCTCCCCACCACACACTCTGGAGGGGCTGCGGTGCCTGCTGGAGAGAGCTGCCCGCCGCCCTGCCCCAGCTCTTTGGTGGAGAACCTGCACTGCAGGTTTCAGCTCAAAACAAATATTCATGGCTGACTTATGAACCCCCAGAGGGATAGATGCTGAAGTGGATTAAAGCACTAACTCTTTGCCTTCGGCTTAAAGCTGCATTAGGACAAAAGTTAGAGCAAGTTTCAGAATTAACTTTAATTTGTCAGTGTGGCTTGGGTTTGGACATGGCAAAAAAAGACCAGGAATGAAATGACACTTTGGTTAAGACACATTGGCGAGGTTTCAGGAGGAGCCTACGCAGTGCTCCAGCCAGTTTGACCTATTTAACAACGACAAGTTTTGACAGCATTTCAGGAAACATTTTTACTTTGGAAGCGAATACCAACACCCATGGACAGCCCTCCACAACAAGGCCTGTGGGAAGAGGAGACACACAGCAGCTGCCCCAGTTGGGGCAGGCTCTCCCAGGGAAACACTGGCAGACCTCCTACACCGTGCTAGCTGTGGTGGTGGCATAAGGATGTCTGGGGACAACCTGTGCCTTTGCAGTGTGTTGTGTCCTCTGTGAGCAGGTCTTTGCTTTGCTGTCCCATGTCTGCAGGATGGTGTCTCTTTGGGGTTGTTGGTACCTCCATGCATTGCTTTGTAGTCATCCTCTGATGCTATACGAGGTCTCTCGCACCTTGTAGACCCTGTGGGAAACGTCTAGAAAATCTGTGTTGTGGTAATAAGCTTGTAGGCTTTGCCTCTGTGTGCTTGAGTCAGAGAGGATGAACAAAACCTTAACTGTGGGTCTGGGGCTACGTGGAAGACTTCTGCTCTTCTCACATCCCCCCTAGGGAAGAAGGAGCAGCGTATCACTCAGAACATTTTGCTTAAATCATCCAGACTCACCAAAGCTGAATAACAGAAGGTTGGTTTTGGTTAAATAAGAGGCAGAGCCTTAAGAAGCGCGTATGTACAAGTCAGTATTTGCTCTTCCTTTCCCACATCAACAATTGGCTGAAAGTTTAATTCTACTTGCTGTTTATAAGGTGGGAAACAGGAATAAAAGCATTAAGAAAGGCTTATCTGAATAATAATAACCAATATTTTCCTCAGGATAAAGAAAACTGTTCTCAGTGTATTCAGCCACCACGTTTGAGAATATATACAGCATTCACTCATGCAAGGAATCCCAAGGCTTCTGTGGAGGCTCTTGGGACACCAGGGCCAGACTGGGACCTGTGCTGGGGTCCAAAGCACCTTTCTAGCTGGGATCCAAGCAGCACTTACCCTCTTCGAGCCCTTGGCTTGGGGTGTGGGAGGGGATGGGAAGGGTTGTGTCTGGACAGTGAGGAAAAATGGCTGGAAAGGGGATGAAGCAGCAACCAGGAGAGAGACCCAGAGAGGGAGGCTCTCTCTAAATAACAGGTTATCTAGGCATGATTTTATTTTCCTAATATTATAAGCCAGAACAGGCTGCATAGGAATCCATGCTGGATGGGAAGGAGGGGTGCTCTAACTGTCTGCACTCAACTGATTTTTATGGTCATCCTGCAGTCATCCTACAGCGCCCCCAGTCCTGCAGGCTCAGAAGTGGCTCTGAGGCTGGAGCCCTCCCACTTAGAATGTGGTGTGGGATGGGTATTTAGTAGCACTTTCTTGAGCCAAAGTAGTTTCTTCCAGATGAAGAAGTCTCTTCCTGCATAAAAAGCTGCTATACCTTTGAAAGGAGCAGTTGGGTTGGAGGCTTATGGCTCAGAATACTTAGAAAGGGTTTTTCCCCTCTGATCAGGAACGCTCCCAAATGCAGGTTGTAAAGGGAACAGGGAGATAGTGTCTATTTTCACTATCTCCTCTGTCAGAGCATTGGGGCTCCTGATGGATCAACAGCCGGTCGATGACTTGAAGAGCATTGAATAAAACACTGTGACCTCTTGCTTGTTTCCTAAACTGAAAAGAAAGCCAGCAGGGAGGAAAGGAAGCTGGGATTGAAAAAAATTTCCATACATTCCTTTCCTTATAGACCTGCAGAGGTTGTGATGAGGCTCAGGAGTATTCTGCACTCACCAAATTTCCTCCTTCTCTCTTCTTCCTGTCCTTTTCTTGCTCATTTAGGCCAATGTTACAGGCACTGTTTCTCACTGATGCTGTGTTATAATATCCGACCTGCTGATCTACCAGAGAGAGGAGAAAACAGGAAAGAAAGGACATGTCACTTTTGTTTGTTTATTTGTTGGTTGGTTGGTTTTGTTAAATGGAAGTAGTGAGCTTACTCTAACTTTGGTTAAGCTTCTGGAAAAATCTAACTGATACTAAGTTAGAGGCTAAGAAAAATCTCACACAACATCCATTCTTGTAACATCTTAACTGGTCTTGCAGGCCCGTTTGGAATTGGAAGAAAGGCTCTGACAGATGCCACTGAATGAAAAAGCAGCTAACCTTAGTCCTACCTGTACCCATAGTTATGCATAAATGCCCTGAGACATTAGTGCTAGTGGCATTTCTACAGGATGGATTTCTAACTTAACTGAACACCTAAAAATAGGCCAGATACAGCTTATGCCAGCCACCCAAATTAATACACAAAGTGGGTAAGAGCTATTTCACAGTGATGATAAACACCAAGAAAGTAGAGCAAGCAAATTGCAGCACATACGTGTTGCAAGTATTATAGAAAGATAATGTGAAGTGAACCAAAAAGTTATCATTTAAATATTTCTTATATAGGCTTGCTTGATTTTTTGAGTACTGGCAAAATGCAAATTGCATAGTGAACCAGTATAATAAGCTGTTGTTGGATGCCTCAGGACCAATGAAAGGAAAGTTAGTGAGCTGCACTGTGTTTGTGCTTTAAGCTCTTAAAATACACCAGGAATAAATGTGTCTGCAGGTTCATCCAGGTTTATATCACTGTATTTTCATGTGGTATCCTCTGCAGAAAACCAAGACCGTGGAAAACAGAAAATGAGGTATAGTTATATTTAAGAGTTCATAAACACTATGAAATTTATAGTTCCCTAATGTGAAAAAAACCCAAACAACCTAACCATGGAAGTTTGTGGATTTATATCAGAAGAAAGTTGGCTCCATCAATGAGCAAAACCTGGTAATGATAGAGTATTCCATGTGAAAGGCAGTGACAGTTTTTATTGTTACTGTATTATTTTGTGACAGAGATGTGTTTTGCAGTAGTAGCTCACACACTTGCTTTTAAAACATGGTAGAAGAGGAACAAACACCTGATCCTGCACAGCTTGGTACGCACAGGTGAAGTGCAGTGGTCTGGCTTGCTATTGGCCTTAAATATGTATTTGTCACAAGCCTTGCAACTTGTATTGTTTGTAGAAAACAAGCTGTGGAAGGAAATAATAATTTCATGTCCTACTCCTTGATTTTCTTTTTAAAAACATAGCCTACAGAATATTTATTTTCTCTATTGTTGGGAAAAACTTCTTTGCCAAACTAAGCCAAGGGTATGTATTCCATGTGTTTCATGGCTATTTGTGTCTTACAATATAAAAAAAAATCTCATCATGAAAATCTTCTCTATCTCTTGGAGAGAAATATAGTTTTATTTTGTATATAGATGAGACGCTTTCATTTAGTAAAAAAACCTCAGAATGTGATTTATTTATTTACTGAAATTGACAGCTCTGTGCACTCCAGTTTCATTATTTACACATGTGTTCACAGCCCAACAGTCATCCTATCACCAGTGAGTTTCTAACAACCATTTTTAGTAGAAGAAAACTGACCATGTCTTTCAGCAGTGCAAATATTAAAATGATTTCACGTGCCACAGAAACATAGTAAGCTATGGTTCTGTCAGCATAAAATAATGTAGAAAAAGATGTGACTATTTCAGGTTTTTTAGAAAGCTTTGTTGAAGTTTTGAGCAAGCATCGCTCAGAGAATATCAGCATGGATTTAAAAATTCACATTTTTTTTCATTGTTTTTTGAATATCTGTTTTCAACTTTATATATTTTGAGCATATGCAGCACTCAAAATGCCTGATTGTGGATATTGTGGTTTAAATGCCTATGGGCCCCTGTCTGGTTTATTTACAATATTTTTTTTTTCAGATATAATCCCTAAATTTTTTTTTATTGTAATCTATTTCAATCTATGTTATTCTTTTTGTTTTCATGGGTTATGCAGTGATACCTGCATAATTCTGCAAACAGTTGGGTTTTAATGGGAAGAGGGTCACACCAAACCTTTTTTATTGTAGTTGTTTTTAGGGAATCACCTAGTTTGTAAACCAGTACACATTCAAATGTGATGTATGAATGCTTTTCTCACAGATTTTGGATCTTTACACTCAGCATTATTTCTTTCTGAAGTTGCTTAAATGATGCTGTTTTTTAGAGGATATTTAGAGGAAAATAAATCACCAGCTAAACCCACCTGTTGAACATCCACTGCCTGAAAAGGCTTTCACTATCTCAAATGCTGTGCTGATGTTTAGTATGTATCAGTATTTGTGCACTAACAGAAAAGTCTTGCACAACACAGCTCTTCCCTGTTGCTAAATGAACCCAATAGATAGCCATGTGCAACCCTTGGAGTGCAGAGGGATTATTTCAGGATGCGGTTGGAAAGGAAGCAGTTAGTGGCAGCACACACAGAAAACTGGGAGAACAAGAGCAAGCCTTGTGTTACCATACAAAAGAGTACTCAAAATATCCCTAGAAAGGCACAGTTGCAAAGGTTAAGATTTCATATGATTGAAATAATTCCCATTTATGTGTTACTTGCTGACAAAAGCTGTTGACTTATTTCCTACCATGTATTCCAAGATTTTAGAATTTGTCTCTGTCAAAACCCTGAAATGAAATATTCTGAAGACATTTAATGTTCAGCTTTTAAGAAACAGTTTGGTTTGAATTGATTGTTTTGATTTATTCTCTCTCTGCTCTTTTCACTTTCTATTTTCTCATCTGTGAAGTTCAGCCATTGTAAATTTTGAAGCTAGTAGGAGGGCTTAAAAAAATAAGATATGGGTGGTATTGTGCCTCCGATGCAGCAAGATAAGATAAAGCCAATTATTGCTGAGTGATGCAAACTGGGGATTTTAATTAAAACTACAGGGAGATCTTTATAGTACTATTACTTTACTATTTAATTACCTCTTTCTTGAGAAATTTTTCTCAACATTTTTTCTTCAGCTGTTATAGATTTCTAGGTGCTGCTTCTTGATTTTCTTGTTTGAGCTCTGATTCTGTGCTGACACGAACAGAGTAAGATCTACTAATAATCCGGCAAAAAAAAGCATAATCTTTCAATTTTCTGTTTTATGAAAATACCTGTTTCTTAAGAAAGCTACGAAGAAGACACTTTTCCATTTCCATTCCCTTGCACTGTGTTTTACAGATAATTACTGTCACATCAGTAACCAGCTGAAAAAAAAGCACTCAACCTCTTTTTTATTTTTGTAGCATTTCTCTTCATTCCTCCAGTGCAGAAGGGGGTCTGGCAATATTGATAGCCTTTCGCTTCACCAGTCCCTTTTTGTAGGGACATTAAAATTGATTTTCTGCATCTTGGCATATGAAGACTCAGAGGGTGTTACGTGTCCTGCTGCCCCAGAGTGTGCAGTCACTGAGCAAAGGTTCCAGGGACAGAGCCTTTCGTGGTACCAGGGGGCCTGAGCTGCTTGAACTGGAGAAGCAGAGAGAGAGACAGGCTTATTTATAGTGCTACTGAAGAATTAGCCTGCCTTTGAACTGGCTGCCCAGATATTCTGATTGAAAAATCTGCTTTCTCAACAGGAGAGGAGGCGAGGGTATAAAGGAGAGTTGAACTTTCAAGGCACACTGAGCGGTTATGTTCCTTACAGCAGCGCTTTTTCAAGGGGATGCTGGGGACTTGTTTACAGCTCTGAGCTAGTAAAGGTCTGAGTTAATGTTGGGAATGGAATTGTTAACAGGAAGCATGCAAGTGGAAATTCAGAAATAATGGATCACCAGAAACACAAAAAAGAATTCTGAGCATGAAGCATCTGAGCTGCTGCCAGAGCTTCCCAGTCCCCAATTAAATCATCTTCCTTTTCTAATAAAGGTCCAGCAGGTCATCTTGAGACATAAGTGTCTAGAGTAAGTATGACTTCAGGCAAAAGAAGTCTGGAACAAAGATGTGAGAAAATATTTTAAAAGACCAAGAGGAAGATTATACAGTAGAGACCATCCATTGTGATTGCCTGAAAGAAAACATCTCATTCTACCTAACAAAAGTCTTTCAGTGTCACAACAAAATGGCTTGTCTGGCCACAGCTAATTTATCAGTGAATTAAAATATTGTTTTTTCTTTACAGGGGTGGAGAACCTGTCCAGTTACCTGAGGACTGAGGCAACCAGAGTGCTGCCTTGGGTACAGCATGGTGTTGGATGACTTTACTTGCTCTTAGAGAGAAATAAAGATGAGGAGGAGAAGGGAGGAGAGGAGAGGAGAGGAGAGGAGAGGAGAGGAGAGGAGAGGAGAGGAGAGGAGAGGAGAGGAGAGGAGAGGAGAGGAGAGGAGAGGAGAGGAGAGGAGAGGAGAGGAGAGGAGAGGAGAGGAGAGGAGAGGAGAGGAGAGGAGAGGAGAGGAGAGGAGAGGAGAGGAGAGGAGAGGAGAGGAGTCTTTCTATCACTGTCTAAATTAGTGATCCTGCTACCATATGCAGCTCTGATCTTTCTCTCAAAAAGCATGAAGCAGAATGAGAAGAGAAACAGAGAATGATAACAACAGTGATCAAAAGAAAGCATGATATAAGTCCTGTAAGAAATAACTCAGTAGAGTAAAGCCTAAAGAAAAATATGATAGAGGTCCATGAAATTACTAGTGGCAGTGTAGAAAGTGAATCAGGATCAATAGATCATCGTTCTGCATATGATAAAAATTGGGGTAGGCCAGATAAGATTATCGTCTGACAAGTTCAAAAGAAACAAGGGAAAGAACTTGGTCATGCAAAATACAGATGAAATATGTTTATCATAGGATGCTGCTGACGCTAAAGATTTCGATGGACTCAGTAAATGAGTTGACAAATTCGTGGAAGAAAAGATTTACCATGTGCAAGAACTTTCTATGCAGCTTGTAATGGGCAGAGATTGCATGGGAAAGGACCATCATTGGTTCAGTCTTCTACTCTGCTCTTGACTTTCCTTGTCAGCTAGTATTAGAGTCAAGGGACCTTTGGTCCAGCACAGCCAAAGTATTATGGTGTTAAAACAACATTCAATTTCTCTCTCAGCCTCCCTCAATTGAGGTAATTTTCCTTGGACACAACTGGGACATAACCAAGTGCATTTAGGCTTCTAGGGAGGAGGAGGAGGTGGTGGTGGGATTACAAATCAATTCATAGAGGATCTGTTTCTAACATATGTGACAAAGCACACAGATTTGGAGGTCTAGTGAGATTTCCAGTTAAATAGATATGGTACCAAAGATATTTATTTCTGCCCTTGCCTATAGCTAGAGAAACAACATTTTACACAGACTCAGTTTAACTGTTCAGTGAGTGGTTGCACCATCTGAGCAACAGACCTGGCTAAACCCAGAAACGACAGAAGGATATTTTGTTGTAAGTGAGGAGGCTCAATGCAGATGAAGTGGCCATATGGAGTGAAAAAACATAACCATTAAGAAGATGGAAAGATACTATTAGAACATGGATTCCCAAAGTTTGTTTATGGAAAGCTGGCATAACAAGCAGGGCATCAAGAAGCAGCATCTGAAATCACTGATCTGTAACCCAGAGGCCCTCTCCCTTCTTGACTCCCCAAAACTTTTGATGTCCCCTTTCCTGCCACTCTTCAAAGCAGAAGAATGAGACACAGTTTCTAGCTGCCTTTCAGAGAAAATGGGGCTGCTGAAGGGTGAAGTTAAGGTGTGACACATCCAGCTGTCTGGACTCTCTGGGTTGACATACACTTTACATGTGTGGAGGAGACTTTGTTTGAGGCTACAACAGCCTCAAACATCACCTGAATTCATTGAGGATAGCGGCAGCTAATGTCACCTTGTTAGTCTTACCCAAAGGTATCTCAGGCTGCCCTTTGAGAACTTTGCAACAAAGCAGGTGCATGGCAAAAGGCATCAAGGTAAGTCTTGGCATGGGAACATGATGTCCAGCAGTAAAAAAGTGGCTGAAACTGGCTGGATAAAAAAAAAAAAGAGCTGAATAACATGAGAAGAACGATTCCTTCAAAAATAACCTAGGATGCAAAAATAAAAACCAGCTTCCATGAGCAGTTTAGGACTTTGTTCTCGTTGTAGGGAGGTCACTGCTAAGATTCCTCCACTGATTGCAAGAGGTGTTGTGTAACACTCTTATGCAAAAGGTATTCCTAGCCTGTTAAGAGATCTTTTTTTTTTTTAATTAATCACAATAATAATTAAAGCAGATACAGCATTGTAGGAAGTTAAAATGGACGAATCAGTAGCTGGGGGACCAAAAAACAGAGAAGCTCGAATGACACCTGCAAGCTACTCATAGAAACTACAAAAACTGTGTGGACAAACAGTTGTACATTCAGAGCACGGATAACAGTCCTCAAAGCAGAAACTCAGGATAAAATGAACCTCTTGGCACGAGCTTGTAATATGAAATCACTTTAAATAAAAACACAAAAAACATTAAGCCTCTGGTCATTTATTTTGCACTATGCAGTGGTACTGCTTCTGCAGCCTAGAGGTGATTAGCACAAAATACCACTAAATCTCTACCTGTTACACAGAAAACCCTTAAAAAATCCTCTTAATTATCTGTCTGTGCCAGAAAACTCAAGTCAAGTTTTTCTACATTTTTAATCACTGTTGTTACTGTTGAGTCTTCTCATATTTATTCTTCATGGTTTAAATATAAAGCTTTTGCTGAAATAATGCGCTTTGATACAAATAATTTAGAGTAAGGAATGTGTGCCAGCAAGTCTAAGTTAATTATTTTGTCTGAACGCTTAGCAGATGAAAACGATGATAGAGCTGGGACATGTCTACACTGGGCAGGAAGGTGTGGTGCAGAAATCCCCAGAGGAGCAGCGCATGAGCTACCTCCAGACCTCGAACCACAACAACCACCTTTGCACGAAGCTACTGACAGGCAGCTTCAACGAGCTTGGAACCAGCCCTGAGGAAGTCCTGCTGGATCACTGGCTGCCCAGCTGGCCACTGTGCGATGCTGCACTGGTTGGGTGACGCTGGGGCTCCAGGCTCGGTGTGAGCTGGAGGTCTAACTTGAACCTCAGGTCAAATGAAGACAAGCCACACAGAAGAAGGTGCTCCTGCCCTAGTGGTAGCTGACTCTGGTTGGACATGAATAATTGGCTGACTGGTTTGCTTCCTTAATTTTTTTTCTCCTAATTTTTCATATTTTCAGCCTACGTGAAGAAGAAGATCAAAGCATTGTTGGGTTGCTTTAATGACCACTACACATCCTTGCTATTCCACAGTAAAAGCCATAGGAAAGCTGGTTGGACTTCATTCCTTGAATCGAATGTCAGAAATGTTGTTAAATGGAAGGTTAGTTAATCATTTCAGATTGCATTTATCTTATCACATGCATTTACATAAAGGTAATTATTTATATGGTACACTAATTTGTTTGTATTCCCTATGGGAAAAATCCTTGCTTAATAGAAATGAAACCAGCAGTCGCCGAAAAGGTGTAATAATACTCCAGTGCCACCATGCGCTGCAGCCTCCAGCAGGACGTGAAGATGTCCCCAGAGCGGTCCCTGCGTGCTTGGAAGAGTTGGATTGACAGGGGACAGGCAAGGAAAAAAAGGAAAGAGAATGAGGTAGAGAAAGTGCTTCCACAAAAATCCTCATTATAGACCCATTGCTTAAAATTGGAGCTAAACTTTGTTGTAAATACTTTGCTGCAGAGACCACAATTGAGTTCCTTTCTGCTTTTTCCATGTTCGGTGGAAGACATGATTCTTGTAAGTTACATTATGCACTGACCTGTCCAGCTGGAGAAGAACCAATGGAGCTTTTTGTAAGGCTAATTAGCAGGTAATTAGTAAGTAATTAAAGAAAAAAAAGTATCGACCACGAACTTCCTTGAGTCCCTCCTGCAGAGATATAATGGTCTTCATTGGGCAGGCACCTCAGGTGAACAGCTGCTGTGGCAGAGCAAACCTGCCAAGGGTGTGATTGCTAAGAAGTGAGATCTCACTCCGATGGAATCAGACCATGCTCTCACAGGTGTGGTGAGGAGACTTTTACAGCCCCATAAATATTTGAACTCTTGTCATTAGTAGTTATTTATACAACGATATAGTCTCCAAGGCACAACTACGGATTTGGTTACCAGTGTTTTAGGCAGCGTGCAAGATGAAAAGACAGCTCCTGCCTACTTCTCTGAGGGCATTCCTGATGAGCCTCTGATGAGGAGCCACAGGCAGGTGCAACCAACACATCTAGGAAGCTTCAAGGACATGATTAATCTTATCAATTTAGGCTTCTAAGGCTGCTTAGTCATCCATGTGCTTGGCAGGAACTTATCTTCATGTCTTCTCTCACTTCCATAGTCACCACAGGCCCTAGGCTAGATTTCTAAACATGTGTCAAGCTGACATCTGCAGGAGAGCAGCACCCCAACATTCAGACATACACAGAAGCCTGGGTGCCTCTCTTACTCCTGTGTCAAACAGCCAAGGCTGAATAATCACCTAATTAGCAGCCTGTTCCCAAGGCAATCCACCTTTTTTTTTCTAATCCTTTAAATTCCTCTTTTGCCAACCACTCTCACTTACATGTGTGAGGTTTGGGCTGAGTCCAGCTGAGTGTTCCTGGGATGGGGCTCTGGAGGTGTCCCTCTGGGACACGGCAGTGAGCGGCTGTAGTGGTGGTGGCTGTGAAAGTCTTTCCTTTCCTTCTGTTCTTGGCAAGACCACACGAACCTTGTGATTCAGGGAGGATTTGAGGTATGCTTGGGCCTACCAGCAGCACAGAAGGTGATGAACCTGGGCCCATGAGCCAGCTTGTAGCTAGGGCTGTAGTGACCGAGCAGACACTCAGGTGTTTGACTCCACTTCATCTGTAGTTTTGTGACCTCCTGAGCTGGGAGCCCAAATGCTGCAGGAGGCTGTCTTTCAGCTCAGCCTCTGAGATGGACCAGCAAGCACATTTCCCTAGAGATAAGATGGAAATGGGAGCCTTCCTGAAGAACTACCTTTACTGAAAGGAGCTTACCACCTTTGAGCCCTGGACCTGACTGCCAAGATTGCCCTATCTTAAATCTCTTGATATTTTGTGAATATTACTACATGAATTTAGCCTGGTCTCTGATCAAATCCAAAATACCGAGAAAGACCCAGAGCATTGCAGCTTATGGCCATCAGCATCCAGCCCTCCATGGTGCCCTGGTGCCTCCTGCCTCCTTGGCAGAGCAGTTTTGAGAAGAGATAATGGTGGCTATGCCTGGTCAGACCAGCACAGGGCAGCAAAATCACTATTTATTGCACCAGATATGTCCTGTGTAAGCTGTACAACAGAGTCATTGGGCTCTAAAAACTCTTTTCAAGCTGCAAGGAGTGTTCCTGCTCAGGCAGTACTGTGTCACCCAAAGCATCCTGAGGTACTTCAGTGCCACCTCTGATGCTGCAGGTAAAGGAAACAGGTACTTACTGCTGAGATTTGTTTTAATCTTATCCATACCTTGTAGCAATGCCTGAGAACTCCCACAGGCAGCAAAGCAGCCAGGATGCCTTGGCAGGAGAGAAGCTGGCTCACACAGGAAAGAGGAAAACCAGTTGCTTTCCTTTCTGATTACTTCTTTTCAACAGAGGAGCAAATCCCACCTTGCCTCTGCTACCTGGAACTTCTTAGACCAGTCCTGCTGCACTGATAGAAAGCTGGTTCAAACCCTAGGGGTTGAGTCCTTCCTAAGTGCTCCACCAGTCATATGACAGGCTGGAGGAGCCCATACCAGCCCTAAGGAGTGGGTGTGAAATGAGCCCTGGAGGAACTGTCAGCTCAGAAGCATTTCTGGTTCATATTCATAGCTGAAAACCAGTTGCCAGCTGGGAAGAATGGGTTCAAAGTCCTCCTGGCTCTGGCAACAGAAAGAAGGAAAGGCAGGTCATACCTCAACACCCAGGTGAGGAGACCTTTGTCATAGAAAGTTCACGATGTGGCTGCTATCTCTGCTGGGGAACAGCCTAGCATTAGTAAGAGGTAGTTGAGATGTGAGGGCAAGGGTAGAGCTCGGCCACCCTTGCTCTGTCACTGACTCAGGTGGGAACTGATGTAGACACAGAAGATTCTCCTCCAAGGTCCTTTCCCTAGCACGCAGCTGTCAGAAGAGGTGTAAACGTGTGCACCTACACAGCCAAATGCAATTAGGAGCCTCTGTTAGGATAAATATCTCCTGTGTGTTTCCAGGAGCACTCAGGTGGAAATTGCAACTAAGCTGCTAGAGAATATAGCAAACAACTTCACAACTTGCTCAAAAACCAAGCAAGGGTGCTGCCCCCCCTTTATTGAACCTCTGCGAGGGTGGCTCAGAATACAGGTTATGTGGGTAATTTTAGCACCTGTGTCATTCCTGCCCCAGCCTTTCCTCCTTTCTCCTCCCTGGCTCTGCAAAAACAGGCTGTCAGCTAATTGGGGGCAGACTTGTATACAATCTCTGCAGAGGTCCTGCTCTTGATGAAGGAATTTGATCTTATCCCTCCCTTCTTTTATTTGTTTGACAGTCCTTTGCCTCACTGTCACTGGCAAGCAGGCAGCCCTCGAACTTTGGAGAGCCTCCCTTCACAAATAAGCTTACAAGGAAGGAACCTGTGAAATCAGGCTGCATTTCAGGGAGCCTAAACCTATGTAAGAAAATATATGTCAAATGTTATCTATAAACTAACAATTCATAGGATTCCTGGGAAATCATTCAGTTATGAAAATGCTGTGAGTAGTGTTAAAACAATACAACTAACTAACTAAAAAATAAATTTTTAGCTGTTTTTTTCAAGTTAACTGAAGCATGTAATCATAATTGGATGTGGTCAAGAGTTTCCAATTTCAGTGATAGTTTTACCATACATTAAGGACTGAATATAGCCCATTACCTTCTCTATGTGTCATTGAAGATATTGATAATCAATACCAATACCATGAAGAGCTTGACTGTCCTTTAGCAATTTCCATTAAAATAAATCTCTCACGGGAGCCATAGACAAATCTGAAATACTGGGAATTTATGTATCTTAATATCCCGTCTCTACAGATACATCTATATGTAGTTATTTACATGTTTATGCTCAAAAGATAATTTTATGAGCAGGAGTAAGACATCTTCTTAGATATCAGCAAGTCTCCAATAGGAGCATTTGCACTCACCATATTGCTGGAACAGATTCTATATCTTCAGAAATTGTTTAAAAAAATTAAATAATTAAAGAGAAGCCAGATCTTGTGAAAAAGACCTCATCAGCTGCTTAACAGCTCTAGCAGATGCAAAGGCATTGGGCAGTTGCCTATAGCAATTTCATACACGTAGAAGTTTGGGAAAATTAAAAAGAGACAGAAATGCTAACTTAACAACTTATCAGGAGGGGGGGGGCTGTGACTCTGAGTATCACTTCTCTTCCCAGACATCTCAAAATTACGGTTATGTAAAAGATGCAGTTTGGTGCCCATGTGCCTCCCTCTATTGATGATGCACACAGGTGTCTGACACCAGCACCAATAAACGCCCACTTACCTGTCAGCACTGGGGCACACGTGCGTCCCTTTAGATGATCCTGGGTTTGTCTTTTAGTCATACCTAACTGAGCAGCCACTTGAGAGCCGTGGCCTGTGAGTCACTGTCAGACATCAGATATCACATGTGGGAGAATCGCAAAGTATGACAGATACTGTTACCATTATGTAAACTTCCTGTCATAATCATTCTTGGATGTTCATATTCATCATTTCCCCTCTGCACGCTTCGAGCTGGAGGTGCTTTCTATGTAGGCACAGGCAAACACAGTAGTTCCTGATTATGAGATAGGGCCTGTTTTGTTCTATTCTTTGGAGTCTGGGTTTTTTTGCCAAACTGGGAAGATGCTACATGTGTTGCTTTTGCTCCAGGTTAAGTTTCTAGTTCTAGGGTTGTCAAAACGCTTGATTATTAATTTGCTCCTGCTAATATGGATGTGCCAGGGGAGGTTTAGACTGGATTTTAGGAAAAGGTTCTTCCCCCAACGGGTGGTGGAGCACTGGAACAGCTCCCCGGGGAAGCAGACGCACAGTGTGAATTTTGGAGTGTCCTGTACTCTAGGCACCTGATGATCCTTTTGGGTCCTTTTTAACTGGGGTGATTTTATGATTCTATATATGCAGAATGCATATTCAAACTTGAAATCCGTTTGACAAGAAAATAGTTGATGGGGGGTGTGTGTGTCCTTAATTTCCTGTTATTTGTCTGACCTCATCATATTGCAGAGGGTTTTTTCCCACCCTACTGAATGAACCGATCTGTTGCCCCTTGGCATCGTTATTTTCTCAAACTAATAAGGAGAGCATCTGTGTGTCTCAGTTTGAAAGGTAATCTGTGCACATACAGCCTGGTAAACAGAAAAGGAAACTGAGAAACCTGTGTTTATCTGAAGGGCTGTGTTTTATAAGCAATGTGCACTCAGAGCCTGAAATGACATACTGGGGCAGCTGACAGCCGAACTGTGCAGTGACTGAAGGGGCCCAGGGTGACAGTGAAATGTCTGGCCTGCCCACCCCTAGCAGGTACATACCCTGTCTCTGGGCAGTCACACATTACACACCCACCTCAAGTTCAGAGCTGGCACCCTGGAGCAAGTTTTACAGCTTCGCAGCTGATAGTTTCACCATTTTTTTTCAAAGGCTTTTGTATTCCTTATAATTAAAGCAAAAGTTGTTATCCAATGCCTTGAAATGACATAGAGATTGGCCAAAGCAGCTTTGTTTCCACAGACTGTCCCAACAATGTCTTAATCCTTACCTTGAGAGATCACCTCTGGAAAACAGGAAGGTTCCAGCCTCTCTGGCAGTGTGAGCCAGTTTTTCTACTGTTGCAGCCAAAAAAGGTGCCAAGTGGCAGCAAAGCAGGTGTAGGTTTGGGATGAATACATTTAAGCAAACCTTGACTTTGTGCATCTCCACAAAACCAGGAAGGTGGGAAAAAAGCAGAATTGCTCGAGTGAAGGTGGAAGAAAAATACATATGGAAAAGAATATTATAATTTTTATTATCAAGCACCTGCTCAAGGGTGGTGCCTGCGGGCAGCTATACCTGAACTGATGATGAGGGAGAGGAGAGCAGCACAGTTTTGGCTCTGTATCAGCACCCATTTTTGTGCAGGCAAGCCAGAGTTGCCTTGGAAAGCCCACCAGAGGCAGAGGAGCTGGCCTCCAGGGGTCTGCAGGCCTCAGGAGGGTAAACTCTTTGCTCCAGCAGGATGGTAGTGGGTTAGGAACCACCTTCACTGTTTTTTTTGCACCCAGGAACTCAAAATGCCGCCCACGCTCCTCTCAAGAAATGTGGAAACCTGGACTGCTGAAGTGTTTTCTCAGTTTTGTTCAGAAGTTCATTTCCCTAAGGAGGCTGTTGGAGGAGAATGGTCTTTTTTTTTTGCATCTGAATGTTTTGCAACAGAAAAAAAACTCTTTTAAAAATGTTTCTGTCCCATTTATATATAAGTGTTAAAAAGTCTGCTGTTAATTATCCATCCAGGATGATGGCATCTGTTATTTTTTTTAAATGCTCCATTTACTTTAACTGTATAATGAAGTGCAGTAAATGTATTTGCAGTGGTCGTTAACTCTTTGAATTACTGTACCAAATTTTTTTTTAATGCAGAGATTATTTTAGACTTTTGCCCCACGTTGTCCTGTTAAAGGACTGAAGAGAAAGCTGTCATTTCAGAGAGGTTTAATTCTGACCTGTTATGAAATCTCCCCTGATGCTTCATAAAATATGAGAACTTAAGAAATTTTGAAGGAAAAAACCTACGTAATTCCTCTCAACATTTTATTTTTGAATTGCCAACATTTCATACAAATTTGCACTTCCAAATCTTTCTGTTGGAAGCTATTTACATCAGAAAGGAAGAACCATGAAGCTGAGGGCTGAAAAAAAGAATGTACATTTTTCTCCCTAGCATTTCACATACATTTAGTTTTTCTGTTTGTTTGTTTTTTTTTTTTTTTTTTCTCCAGGTCTTTGTAACACACTGTGTTCCAGATCTCAAGCTGGATAGGATAAGTGGCAAGTACTCTGTTTGACATGTCAAATTCCTGTTATTGCTGCCTGCAGTACATTGGAGCAAATGTCACTTGTATTTTTTGAACATATGCAACAAATTTCAACCTAGAAGTCAGCTTATGGGCTTATCTCCTTTCCTTTCCTTTCCTTTCCTTTCCTTTCCTTTCCTTTCCTTTCCTTTCCTTTCCTTTCCTTTCCTTTCCTTTCCTTTCCTTTCCTTTCCTTTCCTTTCCTTTCCTTTCCTTTCCTTTCCTTTCCTTTCCTTTCCTTTCCTTTCCTTTCCTTTCCTTTCCTTTCCTTTCCTTTCCTTTCCTTTCCTTTCCTTTCCTTTCCTTTCCTTTCCTTTCCTTTCCTTTCCTTTCCTTTCCTTTCCCTTTTTCCTTTCCCCTTTTCCTTTCCTTTCCCTTTTTCCTTTCCCCTTTTCCTTTCCTTTCCCTTTTTCCTTTCCCCTTTTCCTTTCCTTTCCTTTCCCTTTTTCCTCTCCTCTCCTCTCCTCTCCTCTCCTCTCCTCTCCTCTCCTCTCCTCTCCTCTCCTCTCCTCTCCTCTCCTCTCCTCTCCTCTCCTCTCCTCTCCTCTCCTCTCCTCTCCTCTCCTCTCCTCTCCTCTCCTCTCCTCTCCTCTCCTCTCCTCTCCTCTCCTCTCCTCTCCTCTCCTCTCCTCTCCTCTCCTCTCCTCTCCTCTCCTTTTTCTTTTTTTTTCCTTTTCTCTCTTCCTCATTTTCTTTATCTCTCTTTCTCTTTTTCTTTCTTCCTCCCTTTCTTATAACCTAAATGTAGCTGACCTAAGCTCTGTGGCTCTTTACACACATACTTGCAAGAGGGGCTTGCAAGGAAAAAATGAGAATTTTTTCCTTCTAGGATGATTCTCACAGGATCTACAGCCCTGGAGAGGTAAGAAGTTTGGAGCACTCTATATTTTCTCAGTTTTATTTGAAGTAGACACACACAAATTTAAAATCTTACCCTTTGTCCTAATAATGTGTGTTAGGTTGCAGCTCTGCAAAGCAGCAAAACCTGGCAAAGGTGGTGGAAGAAGTAAGGCTGCCTTTGCCCTCTCCTGTGCCCCTACTGTGCCCCTGGACCCTCTCGTGTGGTGGGGAAGGGGTTTTGTAGAGAGGTGTTGATCTGGAGGCTCTGCAAGGCTGCGCCAGTGCTTGCACTGGTGCCAGCTTCAAGTGTTCACAAACCATAATCTTACCGTCAATGATGGTGACCCCTGAGTAAGTAGATGCTTTGGTCACTTCTCCTGACCTGAATTTTCTTGTTCCCTTCTTGCAACAGCTCATGTTTTGTTCTAATTTAACAGGGTTGTTCTAAAAAATATCTCTTAAGATTCGACCCCTATCACAAAATCTTGCCATCCCTTTAAATTGCTACCGTGAGATATATCGTTTTCAAAGCCTGTTGTTATATGTAGGCTGTGCTTAATCAAGGAAATGGGCCATGCTTTCTAATTCCAAACTGGTTTAAAAATCCTCCTCAAGAGTATGAAAAAGCATTTTACATAAAATATTGGCATTCTGTAAAAGGCAACAGCGCAGCAATGCTTCTGAACATGATGCACTGGTGACATTGCTATGGTGGCCCGTAGAAGGTCAAACATACAGAACTGCAAGGTTCTTTAGTAAAGTAAGGAAACAAAGCCCAAATAACCTTTAAGTGAATTTTCCATAAAAAATATTTAAATTGACAATAAATAATTTGTTGAAATACAAAACCTGACTGAAATCTACTACGAAATGTAACATTTTGCAGTACTGGGTAAACTTCACAAAAGAAAAATAAATCCACAGCAAATATGATTTTGTGTGAGTCAGAATAGTATTTATGTACATTTTCATAAATACTTCAGAGACTGCTTCTTCACTGTGAACAAGTATCCTCTCTGGAAAGACTTGGTAGACTAGAGATACTTATGGATGTCTTCTTTTCCAAGAACAAACTGAACTTATATTTATTGCAACTGGCTGACCAGTTCCTCTGAAGTTTCCTCGAGGGCTGTGGGAGACCACTAAAATGTTCTTCCAGTCTTGATGCTTATCTCCAGATCTGCTGCAGGGTGGAGGCTTAATTTTTTCCCATTATTACCCTGTCACCCAAAACCTGCAAAGCCATGGAGATTATTTATTTTAATATTAAAGCTAATCCTACACAAAGTGGAATTAACTGCTATGAAAGCCCCTGATTAGCAGCCTGGTGTCTGTGCAAGGACAGGAAAATCGCTGATAATTAAAAAAAATCTTTATTTTCATAAGTCCATCTCTCTTAGCTTAAAGTAATAGAATTTCTCTTTCTCTTTTAGCATGTTGAGCTATCCTTTAAAGCTTTTCCCTTTCTATTTCTCTTTCCCTTTTCCACTCTCCTCACCAAAAAAAAAGAAAGAAAAGAGAAGGAAAAAGAGTGCCTACTTTAGCAGATAAAAACTGCATTGCATATAATTTGAACCACACTTTTCAGCTGAGGAACTCCTGCCTCCTTACCCCCCCTTGTGAGCTGCCTGCCTGTCCTCCTGCTGCCCTTGGCTTTCTGCCCAAAGTTAAAGTACATCTTCAGGATCTTTTCAATATTTCATGTGTCTTCCACCTGGTGGACTGTGTTCTGGTGTCGCAGGAAATGGACTTAATGATCTGAAGTTAGGTGGCCATTTCTCACTATGTGTGGGTATTATCAGCCGGTCTGATAATACACTGAAGGATTATTTGTTAATAACTACCTGGCTCCTTTCTTTTCCAGGGTGCTGTAAGATCACTTCACCAAGTGCTACAACCCACATCTGGATTATTTTTCTTACAATCATTATTCTATATTTATCTGCACTGATGTATATTTTTAGCCCATATCTTTCATCAGTTAGAGGATCTATGTCCTTTAGACTCATTTCCTTCCTCTCTGCCATTTGCCATATTTAATTAGCTGGCACCTCTATGTTACTTCTTATTCTCTCGGGGACAGTTACGCTTGTGCTAAGGTTTTGCTGGTAAACTATGGCATAATTTTTTTTTCCTGTTAATTAATACCAAACATTATATTTCATAGCCAGTGCAGGTTGAAATAGGATTTCCGCTTCCTACAAGATACATCAAGGATATATGGATTTTAGAAATTAGAGACAGGCATGTATGCACTCTGCATGAAATATATATTCCCACGAACCAATTTCCTGGTGGCAAATTATTGGCTGAATATATCAGTACAGATGGCTGTCTAAAATGCAATAATGCTAGGCATGTGTCACCGTGATGTGGGAACTCATTCAGAAATGGAATGCTGCAGCGTTGGAATAAATAGACATGTAGCTGAAATTACAGGCTGTGGAACCCAGGATGGATGCAGGCTGCTGCTGCTGCTGCTGCTGCTGCTTGGTGTCGAGGCTGGAAGTTTCCTTCCTGAGCAGCACAGCTCTCCATAGGTGTTCTGTCCTGTACTTGGTGCAATTTCAGGTCTTAATTGCCCTATTCTGGAACAGAGAGGAAAAAAAAAAGCCGGTTTGGCATAGCCAGGAGCTAATGCTTGAGGTCCATCATCGTCAGGAGCAGTAAGAAGCTGATCCAGACGGCTTCCTCTGCCCGCAGTCAGCGGGGTGCGGTGCGGCGCCTGGCTTGGCGTGGGCAGCTGCGGTGCGTGCCAGGCACTCGCTGCCTGCAGCAGAGGGGGTAACTGGGGAGGCCTGGCTCACCATCAGGGAGAAATGACCCCCACGGGGCTGGGGCACGCACCCAGGAGGCAGTGCGAGTTTTCTGTTACCTTTTCTACTACGAAACAAAGGCCTTGGGATGGCTTTGATCGGAATATCCTAAATACTGAGATGAAGCGGGATGAGGTGGTTGATGGCTACACAAGATTGAAGAATTACAAAAAGATCCCAAGAAATTATTGAAACGGGGCAATTGAATGCACTTGCACAAGGAGTAAATGAAGGAAAACTATCAGGTGATGGGAAGCTGCTCAGAGATGTTTCCTACTCCATGAACTGGGTCTGTAACAGGAACATTTTCACTGATCTTTCTGCCCGTGTGATATTTATTTTTGTGTAAGCAAATCTGAAATTCAAACTAGACCAGTGGGTCTGTGGAGAGATATGGGAAGTGTTAATGCAGGTCAATGGCTTCCGAAGCAAGCAGCATGCAGGAACGATGAACTCCACTTTGGCAACTGTTTCATTTTTCATTTTCATCTTTCACTTCTGAAGACAACAAACTACAAAGAACTGTGGATATCCCAGATTGTGAAGATATTTCTTTCATTTATTAGATTGAGAGTTTTGGGTTTAAAAGTATAATCCTTGCACAGGGTAGAAATGAAATCACAAAATCACTGAAGTGTTTCAAATGGAAGAGGTAAAGCAATTCTTTTCACAATCTCCATATGTTTATATTTTGAACACTGGCTTTAGTGTTATTTTCGTAGCCAAAGAAAGCCTGTTTTCACTTTGTATTTTTGCTTCTTAACATAACACTTCAGGCATCTATGAATGATGTAAACTCCATAAACACAGAAATAGCAATGGTTCTGAAGGTCAGTAGTGAAGCAACTGTTTGAAATCTTGAAAGACCTACTTCAGGGGCCATATGAAAAATATTGAGTTTACAAGAAGCTCACTTGGATTTTCAGTAAAAATGAATGATGGGGCACTTACAGCTTTTAGACTTTGCTGCACTTCATGCTCTTCAATGACACGACACAATTGGCCATGATTTGCTGTAAGAGATGCAATGATTTTACTTAATTCCTTGCTATTGAATTTTTGTGCTCTTCCTGAGTTAAAAAAGGGGAAGAGAGATCAGTCCTTGGCAGCTGTGCCATCCTAGTACCTGCATGAAATTTCTTTTTTTTTCACTCTTTGAAGATGTGTGAAAGTCTGTTTGTGTTAAAGGGGGGAACAATTCTGATGAACAGAAATTATTTTTCTAATTGCCTTTATCATATGTCCTAAAAGCACAAAGCAAAAGGAGCAAGGAACACACATGCCGTGTACATTGCTGTAAAGATAGTGTACGTGGTAAAGAAACTAACTTGTCTGTAAAATGGGTATTAAGCCAAAAGCCTCTGAGAACTATAGATTTTGTTTGATTTTGTTTGAATAGTGATAAATTCAATCAAGAGGAAATCAATTGTGTTTCCTTTGTATGTATGTAGAAAGTGCCAAGTTGTCTCCATTAATAATGTTTAAATACAAAAGCTCCATAAGGTGCAAAGATCAGACTCTTCCCTCTGTTGCAGACTAGTTAGATATGTTATTTGTAGGCCTGTCGATAGATACTGAAAATACAGATATTTGGCATCAAATACAACTTCCAGTGACAGTTTCACGCAATTTGTGGGCATCTAAAGTGTTGCACTGAGAGCAGAATTCTGCCACCCAGCTTTGCCTAGAATAAAATCTGCTTTTTGGATCAATATGATCTTTTGAAAGATCCAAAAAGGATTGCAGTTCACTGCAAGACCTGTGAAGGTTTGTTCTTGGAATGTAAAGGCACAGTATGAAAACCTGAGAATTCATGATATGTTTGGGGAATAGCAATTATAATTGCTTTTCTCTCTCCTCTTGTATGGGCATACTGGTACATGCATCTGCTAAATACGGTACATATATTTCACTCAGCTTAGAAACCAGGATGACCTTCATAACCACGTGCACTGATGTTCTGCCTGAGGATAAATGCATTTTTCTTAGCAACCTTGGAAGGCTCTTCTATTTAGTTAAGTAAAGACAGTTCAAGCTATACAAAGCATGCAATTCTGTTTTCATATGGAAGTCTTTTTCATGAGAAAGGAAGGGAGATTAATCAGTTCGAAAAATCTACAGTTATTCTTTCATCTTAAATATAGGAGTTACTCTGTCCTACAGATTTTTTCCATTTTTCAAATTCTTAGTACTTTTAAGTATTAAACAATAGAAGATGAAATACCACTCTCATTTCCGATCTCATAAAAGATGTTATGTTAGATTTTATTTTCTAATTAAGTTTTTAAGAATGACATTTACATAGAGGTTTAAATTGGAAATGGGTCAAAATCCATTTACTACTACTACTAAACAACCACTATTGCTACTCATCTAAATATGTTCCTGATTTAGAGCTGCCCCTAGAATAATTTCTTATTTGGTGTCCTACTTGGGTTAAATCTTATGACTTGATTGACTATTTGTTAGCTGAAAAGCGATCCCATCTCTTTTCTGTGACATGGATGTTTTAAAGGTTATTTTCAAAACTTTCAAATATCTCTACAAAAAGGCACAACTTTTAAAGAGAGCTTCAAGAGAGCTTTAAACAGTGGCTGAATTGAGAAATTACTAAAAATAAACAAATGGAAAAGACTAGAAATCTGTGGTTGTGCATGCGTTTTACTCCTCAACACTCTCTCCTGTCCACACAGAAGCACGAACTGCAGGCTGCACCCTCCTCTGCTATAAACTCACACTGTTTTCGAAGCCGCTGCCACTCTGTTGATCCATCTGTGATGGTAGTTTGGAAAATTTTAATAACGGCTCCTCTATATCACAGGATAGGACACGGTGAAGGAAGAGAGGAAGGAATTTAAAGTTGCTGCATTTGGTCTGAAGCAGACTTCCTCTGATTCCTCAATTCCATCAAGAGATTGTCACTCCAATGTAACCCCGTATTTCCATTAGAAGTGGCCATTTCAAACTGGGAATTGTGTGACTCCACTGAAAGACATATTTGTAAGAAGAAGGACACCACCTCCGTGCATGACTCTGAGCTTGCTGAGGTATTTGTAGATCAATTAAGAAACAAGCTGCATTTCCCTCCTTACGCTAAAGGTCTCTGTGCTTTCCTCTTGGCTTTCTTGGGCATTTTGCCCAACTGCAGGACAGGCTCTGAGGTATTTAGAGCAGAATGAAGGCTAATTAAATTGTTGTGTGTTGACATACTATGGACTCCGGTCCTAAACCATTCTGAAACCTTTATTACATTACAGATTTGTTTTCCTTGTGGGCAGAACTGTCTTATGCTTTGGAAGCTCATAGCTGCACAGAGTGACTGGTGACCGTATCTGTATTACTTATGGGACATTCAGCTCTGTTATTCCCCATTGTTCTGGTGACTTAATGTATGTCAGGATCCATCACATCCATTCTTGTTTATATCGTAGCCATTCAGGTTAGTGGCTCCTCCAAAAAATAGCTTGGCTGGCAACGGAAGAAATCTTTAGTTCATACATTATTGATGACTTCAGAGCTGTTGACCCAGGAAACAAAACCTCCCAATTAATCATAAACAGAATTTTCTTGTTCCAAAACATGTAATCTAAAGATGAAAACAACCATCAGAGATAAGCCTTTTTCTGCTCATTTAATAGGCATTATTATAGCCTACCCACAACATTTTTATTTTCATAGGTGAAGACAGTGTGCCCCTATCATATTTCTCAGTAATTTTGCAGTGATTATTTTTTTAATAACCTTAATGCCACACACCAGTGATTAGTTCAATTGCTTGTCTCCACTGATATTTATAGGTATTCCACCAAAAGGTAAAATTACTCTGCAGCGCCTTTTTTGACACAACTTTGCAAACCTTTCATCCTCAAGGCATTTTTTTCTGCCCTTATTTTCTGCCCTAAAGTGCAGGGATTTGCATTGTTCATCTCAAGTATAACAGATTTACGTGAACAGAAAATATTCATGCCACAGTGCAACTTCTCCCTAAAAATGCTTTTTGTTCCAGTAGCGTGCTTTGTTTGGCTGTCTGATGAAAAACCTTTCTTAGATTTACTTTTTTTTGCCTTTTAACCTCTACGTTTTCAAAAGCAGTAGGACACACCTGGGTCAGATTAGGCTGGTCCTCAGCTGAGCTCAGTACAGGTCTCCCATCTGCAGAAGCCCATAAACTGGGTAAGCGTGCTATGAGAATTCTTCCTGTGAAATCCAACAGGAGATGCTCCTGGATTATAAGGACAACTGGAGGAGGAGGAAAAGGCTGCCTTGCAGATTTGATATATATACGTGTGATCCTCTGCTCAGGGCTGGCAAAAGGCAAACCATACTTTAGTCCGTTTTCAGTCCTCAGGCATTCAAACGTGTACCTGCCATCTCTAAACAGAGTACCCCAGGCAGTAAGAAATAAGCAATTGCAAGTCATGAAATGTCATAGAATCATAGAACGATCTGGTTGGAAAAGACCTCTGAGATCATCCAGTCCAGCCATACCTGTCCCCTTACTAAGCCTGTCCCTAAGAAACTCATCTCCCCGCCTTTTAAAGTATGGCTCTCTTGACCTTGTTTCTTGAAATCCTTCAGTTATGATGAAGAATGCAACATTTATTGATCTTTATTGGTCCTATCTGTAGGTCCCATTTATAGATACATTTTATTTGTGTTAGGTTTACGGATGTCACTGTAGCCAGTTATATATGCTTAATTTATGGGCAGGTTATCTATATAACTTCGGAGAAGATGAAGTTACCATGAAATTCAAGGGGTGTTACATGAACTAGCATGGACTAGAAATCAGTGGGAGAGTGACTCCATTGTGGCCCAGGGTGCAAGTCTGATTTAATGGACAAGAGAAGAAAAAATGGTGGAGCAGACCTGGCATGGATTTCCAGGCTAGCTATTACCCAACTGTGTATTGCTGTAGCAGCATAACAACAGTCACAATGCTTTCCAGAATGTGAAAACGAGAGCATTTCGTTCAGAAGACAGAAATAGCTGTGAGGACTGACACAAAAAAAACCCCACAAGACTCACCCTACAGCTTGGGAACCAAGAGTGGGAGGGGAAGACAAAGAGATGGTTATAGAAGAAGTTCTAACCTGTTGCAGTGAGACAAGGCTCAGTTTGGTCGCTTCACTCAGAACGAGTGCACGTGTGTTCAAATACAGATGTTTTCTGACCCTCGGTCAGAAAATGTTAGTGTGCACCAGCCCACAACACTTTTGTCTAGTGAAGCAGTTTTTAGCTAATAATAAAATCACTGTGCTTGAGCACCCACCCTATTCACCAGAACTGGCTCCCTTTGGTTTCTATCTCTGCCCAAAGATCAACACGATGCTCAAAGGAACCCATTTTTTGTTGACAGATGTGAAAGCAAAAATGACCGATATCCTCGAGACCATTTCAGACAATGACCTGCAGAGCTGCTTTGAACATCGGTAGCATCGTATGCAGCTGTGTGCCAACTCAGAAGGGAACTATTTTGAAGGTGATCATAGTTGATTTTCTTAGTCTTTTAAACAAAAAGATTTACAGGTGCAGTCTCAAGTGTTTCGTGTCAGACCTCCAAGTGTGAAACAGAAATCCAGATGACGTGAATTACTGAAATTGAGGTGTATCTGACAGTACAAGATTTGTTGAGGCCCAATCTGAATTAGAAGCCACAATCTGCCAATTCATGTGCTCTCAGAGAACAAGTCCATAGTACGAGCTCATGTGTCAGCAGCGTTTTGGCTGGTGCCTTCCTGTTGTCAATGGGAGCTGCGGTGAGGTACGTGACCTTCCCAACACTGGAATGTGCTCTGGCCTCGATTCGTGTCGTGATTGACCTTGCACTGCCACTGTCTACAACTGCCTGAAAGGAGGCTGTGGCGAGGTTGGTGCTGGTCTCTTCTCCCAAGTGACAGGTGATAGGATGAGAGGAAATGGCCTCAAGTTGAACCAGGGGAGGTTCAGATTGGACGTCATGAAAAATTTATTCACTGAAATGGTTCTCAGGCACCAGCAGAGGCTGCCAGGGAGGTGGTGGAGTCCCATCCCTGGAGGTGTTTAAGAGGCAGGGAGATGAGTTTCTTAGGGACAGGGTTTAGTAAGGGGAGAGGTGTGGTTGGACTGGATGATCTCAGAGGCCTTTTCCATCCAAGCGATTCTATGGTTCTGTGCATGCTGGTTCGCGGTTGCGGGAGCGCAAGCTGTAGTACACTGATCAGAGAAACTGGACCAGTGTCCACTAAGGAAAGAGCAAGGAAATGGATTTCTGGTTTCTGAATAGAATAGAATAGTTCAGTTGGAAATGACCTACAATGACCATCTAGTCCAACTGCATGACCACTTCAAGACTGACCAAAACTTAAAGCATGTTACCAAAGGTGTTTTTTGGTGGGAAGCTTAGGCGAGGACAGTCTACGCTCTCTTATGCAGGAAGCAAATAAGACTGTTAGTAAACACCAGTGCTTGTGAACCTCTCCAGGTTCTTTACAGCTTTTAGCACAGTGCTACATGCATGTTTAGTTTTAGAGTTACTGGATGGCACACAGAGACAAGGCAGGTGTGCAGTATTTATTTTTAGGTAGCTTCTTAGAAAAGAAGAGGAAATCTGCATGCAACAAAATTTTACTCTGGCAGCACAACATAAAAATAATTTGCTTTCTGTATGCAAACAAATTTAAATCCTTATTTTGCAGTATTAAAAACAATGTAAAATGAACAGTTAACACGAATAACTCTCCTTATTGCTCAGTGGACCCTCAGCTACATGTGATAAAGAATGTAGATACCCATATGTTTAGATGCTGCAAAGTGAATATTTAGCCAACTGGTCCAAGAATAGAAACAAAAATCTAATTTAAGTGCTTGGACCCTTGGAACAGCACACGGGCACAATGAAAGGGCTTGTTACCCCCATTCCCCCTTCGCAGCTAAGCAGAGATCTGTCTAGTGGTATTGAGTTGGAAACACTAAGGACAGAGCATGGCTTCAAATTTGCCCATCTCACAAGACAGCACCCATGGAGGTAGTTCTGTGCCCCTGGATTCTGAAGCCAGGGCTGGTCCCACTGCTGAGGTGAAGGGTGGTGAGGGCTGATGGGGCTGACAGGCAACACTATCAGCAGTGCAAGGGAAGGAGAGAGCCCAGTGCTCGCTGCATGAAGAGTGAGTCACAAATTCAAAGCTAACACGTTGCAGCACAAGTGAAGGCAGGAATCTCCCATGGGAAAATGCACTCCACATTGTTGGTAGCTGCAGGAGGCAGCAGGAGAAGAAAATCAGGTGCTTTGGCCACGAGAACAATCGTGCAGGTCAGGCTTCCCAGGACCCCCTCACGCCCCATCTGCTGCTGGTTTACTGCCTTGTTCCTTCCCCTGCTTTTCACAGTTTTGGGTTCTGTGTGAAATGCCACAGTGCTTCACTGGTGCCTGCTGGCAACTGCAAGAAGGACGCAGCCATACCAGCAATTTAACTGCCATTCTCCTGTGGTCACAGCCTGCTAAAATACTCCTCCAGCTGATGGGAGCAGTGGTAGTCAGATTTGGAAACAAAGACTGCTTGGTTTTGCAGGAATTTGCAGCTAATAAAATGATAATAAAGAAACCAAGAGAGAAAGATGACTATGGATCTGACTATTTGATGACTAATCTCATCAATGTGGTAAGGCAGACAAGATTCGTGGATTAAGGTCAGCAGTAATCTCTGGTTGTGATAAGTCAAAAATAAAGCTAAATTGACTGGGTTTTTTTCAGAATGAGAAAGAGGAAACTTTAATGGCGGCATTGAAGAGTCACAACAGCATAAAAGTATATCAATAATGTGCTGGCTGTACTGTCACTGCCAGCTTCAGGTGATGCACAAGTGGCTCTTGGACCAGGGAGTATTTGAGCCCCAGATCTCAACACAAGTATTGTGAGCCAGAAGCTACAGATATTTAACAACAGCAGCATCCCTATCCATTTAACATCTTGACTCCAATAATTGTTCTTAACATTTATCACTTGCCTTACTGAATTACCTGTTTGTGGAAAATATGGAATAAATCGTGTTTGAGATAGAAATATAATTAAACAGTCAGTTCTATGAGTTCAAAGTATAAATCTTCCAGTGAAAAAGCTGAAATATTTTATGTTTAACCGAAGAAGTCCTTGGAACACTAAGATACCTAAGAAAAGCCAAGCAGATGACAGGAAATTTCCAAGACGTAATCAATTTACATTGAACTCTCAAGTCACATCAGGTATTGCACTGTTTGCTTCCAGTCAGAGGTTATTCTAGAGAATATAGAGGCTGGATTTCTCAAGTTGCTTAGATGTCTAATTCCCACCAATTTCATATAAAACATCTGTAAGTCTTGATTTCAATGGGAGATCAGTATTTACCTGTTTCAACCAGCGTGGTTCTAAATTTCCATAACATAAAAGCTGTGGCAAGATTGAGGAACAACCCAAAACTCCAGCCTCTCTGCAAAATCCTTTTGAAACGTTCATTTTAGATCTTTTAATAAATAATTACAGAAAAGTAGCATGCCAGAACCTGCAGATATGATGATATGGGAAGAAACCTGCTGAATCTCCAGTGTTTTGCCACGTATTTGTACAGCGTAAACCACATAAATTGCTACTTATTTTCTCATAATTCATGTTATATTTTCCTCAAATTGAGAAGGAGATGATTTCTTAATGTAAATTAATTACAATTATAAACAAGTAATGAGAATTTCATGGCGTTACTGTAGTTTTTATGAAGGCAGAATATATTTTTTGGCAAACCCTCTGTTAATGGTAATTGGATTATGCACTAAAAAAAGGTCAGACTTTTGAGGTGAATAAACACTCAGCTTATGCATTTGCCCTTTTGATGAAGCAAATATTGCTGAACCTCCTTTCTCTTTATCACTTCAGTTAAAATAACATTTAATACTAAGGAAATAAGTTTGATTTCAATTAAACACATATAAGCAATTTACATCATGTACGTCCACACATCGGAGAAGAAAATCTTTAGTAACTGCATATTTAAAACTTTGTAAACTGAGATAAGATAGAGCAAGAAAGAAATTTGCAGGACTCACAAACTATTCTAAGCACTCAGTAATTAGATCTATACTCTCTGCCATGGAGGGAATGATAAGCTCTAGGCATTTCAAAGTCCTTCTGTAGTGGTCAACATCCCACCACTTAGATGCATACAACACACTAGTGATACAGTAACACACCAACCAAAGAAGAATATGCTAGATCTTTTATTTTAGTTACATGCAGAAAAATAGTTATGTGAGCCTCGACAGGGACTTTTTTTTTTTTGTTTAAAATATTGAGAAATCAGTTTGTTTAAATGTTAAGCTGTTCATAGGAAAGTAAGACCCTCGAGGTTAGAGAAAGTGTTGTCACTCAAATCTGTTCTCCCAAAGAGCAATTACTGCAGTCATTAATGTGCCTCGCTCCAAAATCTAGTCTGACATTAAATACTGTTTGAAATGTTCAGAAGACAGTTAAAAGGTAGGGATGGATCCTTTTCTCATGTAACTGAAAAGCTTCCCTGTGCATTCAATCATTTGACTTCACAAATCCTAGTGGTACTCTTGTGAAGTCGTTATGGAACATATTGGTTGCATAATTCATTCGTTTTTGGAAAGAATAATTAGATGAATGTTTAATTAGGAGTGATTTTCTTTCATGAATCATGGCCAGCTGACTGAAGGGTTGATGACAGTCCATAATAACGTATGATACATATATTAGAAAAACTCTGACTCGCTAGTATAACAAAATTATAAGTACTTTAGAAATACCCCAGCAGAAGGATAAATCCCCAGTCAATATAAATCAAAGATTCACTGAAGTTGACAGGACTCTTTTATTAGAAATCTCTTAAGAATCTGGGAAAATGTATTGAAACATAGTTCAAAAAGCTTTCTGCTTCTTCTTGCTCTCCAGCTTGGATTCAAATCCGTGTGAGCTGAAATGCACCATTCCCTCTCATGCCACCAGCCTCTCCTTGCACTAAACTTTCTTTGTCTACCCTTTCCTGTGCCTTCAAACCTTTTCATCTCTTCCACCCTGGTAGGTGTTTCCTCCATTCCACTAGGGTGTGGTGTATCAGGACTCCACATGTCACGGAGGAAACGCCGGTTGCTTTCTCTCCCTGAGCAGAATCTGCCTCTGGGGCAGCACGGTCGGGACAAACTCACCCTCTCCACTCTCCCTGCACCCTCACTGCCACCTTGCATCACGAGGCTGGTGGGATGCAGGCAGTCTGTCTACAAAATGACACAGGAGATCTTCAGCAGAAGAGCCCTAAAGCTGCCTGTGATGAGGGCAAGAGGGATGTGGAGGCAGCTGAACCTTTGGGTGCCTGTCCAGGGGTGTTTGTATGCTTTGTGTTACGCTTGTGTGCTGGAAATGGCTGAGGTCTCGCTTTGTCTGCACGTGATGCATTTGTCTGGCGACTCTAGGTTACATGTCTATGTCATTTAGGGATCTTTCACAACCTGTTTTTACATAGGTGCCAAGATAACCTGTGTTTTCTATAAGCTGAATATTCCACGTTCTTGCATGAGGAAATGCCTGAGCATTTCCCAGCTTTTCCAATTAACATTATTATTTAGTAGGACCAATAGATACATTTTTGTTCCTAATCATTACCAATTACTTTGGACCGTGGAACATTTGCTTGCTCTGGGGTACCAGCAAGGAAACAGTCATTAACTGAGATAGTTGTTACTTTCCCTTGAAAGCTAAAAAATAGAATTATGCTCTTTTGATAAATTAATAGGTTTAAATCAATTTAATGTATTTAATGGGAGCCCTTGATAACAGGAAGACACCTCAAAGCCTTCACTGAGAACTTTTCCCATTACTTCAAAACTGCAGACAATGAAGATAAATGAAATTGCAATTCAACAGTTGTAATACAAAGGATAGGGGATGAAATCTGCCTAGAATCAAAGACCAAATTGAATGATCATTTTCTAATTAATGATCACTATAATTCTTCTGGTATCTGCTGAACACTTCGCAAAACTTAGCTCTCCAGTGAGTTAAGCAAGTGGCATCAGCCCCATTTTACAGACCTTGAATACGACCCACATTAAATTTGAACCTGCCCTTTGCCTCAGAGGCTCTTTGCTTTTTTTTAACCAACATGTTTAATATCAAATCTAATGAAAGCAGTAATGGTGGCAAAGGGAATGCACTGTTCTCCTTTGCAGAACCTATTAAAGAAATGGATTCATAGTTTGTGATGCAACTCCATGGGCTGTTGTGAACTTGAAGCAGTGATGTTCGGCTCAAGATCAATTGTCAAAGATACGTATTGACCAAGAGCTTGGTGCGCACAACAGGATTGAAATGGATTGTAAATCCTTCTGTCCAAAAAAGGTCTTTTTTACAACGTACTCTTGGAATTTGACACTATCTCAGGGAGTGTCTCAAATGCTAAAGCCATAGGTATCTCACAAAGAAACCAGCTGTAGCTGCTGTGTTTTATATTGCTGCCAGAGCTCTCTCTACCCTCTTTAAACAGCCATCCAGCTACTGAGACCTGTGGGTTCAGCTCCTTTCAACAGGAGCCCATGCTTCGATCTGTCTCAAGCAGGCAGGACAACAGGAGGTTCTGGGTGGTTCCCTGGCACATTCCTTCTTGTAAAACAATGATTTCCAGTATAATCCAGCTGGATAGCACAGCGCAGACAAGAACTGATACTGCATGGCTAAAGCATTAGTGGCGAAGACCTGAAAACCAATCCATGATTTTAAAATTGCATGTAGACCTTCAAACAATGTGAAACCTAGAGAAAAGTTACCTGTAGGTAACAGAGTGTAGATGTTCAGTGGTCTGTGGATTTCAGGTAAAGAGAAGTGATTCCTTAAAGCCTCACCTAAGATGACTGATGTTTTGGAGACAGAGGCCCTTCTCTTACATCTCAGTTTCCTTTCTGTCACTGCCCAAAGTGACACCTGTTTTGGATCCTACTCAAAGAGTCTCAAGGGTCCAAGCACTTAACGTGGGGCTGCCTTTCACTTAGTCCCTTCTTTTTGGATCTATTTGTTAACTGTGAACCTATTTCAGGACCATCAGTCTGCTGTAAGAGCCTGAAGCTGAACTCACACAACATCCAGGATGAGTAGCCTGGTATTGAGAAATCCTGGCTGTTCTTTTTACCCTGCAATGCTCTATTGCTCTAGTTTATTTGAGAGTCTGTTTATTACCATGTCTACTTTTACGGAAGCAATTTTCCCCTTCTTCCTTTGATTTGCCTACTGGCTGTTTCTGTTTCAGTCTTTCTAACAGTTGGCCAAATACTCTCTGCTTGCACAAAGTCCTTTTATTCAGTACACAATTCCAGCAGAACCAGGAAATTTACCCAATGCTCTATAATACAGTACCTTGTTTCTTGCATGTTAAATTGAACGAGGAGCATTTGCTGCTTCACAGAAGTTTTGTGAAGGTTAATCAATAAATCTTCTGAAAAGCTCAAAGTCAATGGGATAATAATAAATAAGAAACACTGAAATGGATAAAAAACCTAATACACCAGTCTGAAGACTGAAACAAAGTGGAGAAGAGGAGTGCTGTGGCAAGGCTTCAGCTTGGAGTAGGACAGGGAGGAGTACAGAGCCACATTTCAATAATTTTTGGAAGGATACCTCATCTTATAAACTGACAAAACTGCTGCCATATGAAAATGGACAGAAAGTATATTTACTAGGTTTTACTTCTTGTCAGCTGCAAAATGAATGACTTGGGTAAACTCCATGCAGTGATTTACAGCTTCTGCTTAATTTTGTTTTTCATAGACGATGGGGAGGGAGGAGGGAGGGCTGAAAGGGAGGGCAGTGATCTCAAATACAAACAACCAGAACAATTACATGGCTTTATGAAGTTAACCTAGATCTTCCTTCAGACAGGAGGAAGGCAAAAGGACTTCTTTATTGCCTTAGATTGCCTCTGTCTGCAAATCTCAAGCACACTTAACTCCACCCTCTTTTCTGGGAAAAAAGTAACTGGTATTAAGTACATAAATATAAGTTAAGGTAAGCTCATAACCTACCCACCGATGTGGGATAATTTCTGCTGTGCATTCTTACAAAAAGGACTTGCTCCTTAAAACCATAAGGCCTTGTGTTTCAGGGGTTTGGAGTGTGTGTGTGTGTTCAGTTTTGGTTAGGATTTTTTTTAGTTTTTACAGTAAGTACTTTTTGCACATATTAACCCAGGAAGAAGCAGGTCTAAACAGTGAGCTTAAACAGGTACACCTGCCATGCCAAGGAAAAAAAACATTGGTGTTTCTTCAAACTCCTGATGAAATATTGTTTTAAATTCCCTCAAAAAAGATGCTTTAGCTTACCATGTCCAAACAAATTAATATTTTTATGGCCACCTTTCTCCCACACCAGTAGAAATACAAATATATATAAACAAACCGGCTTGGGTCGAAATGCATGGTTGCTAGGTAGCCACAGTCAGCATAGTGAAGGTAACACTGAAGAGGTGAGTCCCTCATAATTGCAGAGATCCATTTTTCATTCTCCTTGAAAATGAGTCTTTTATTCTATACAGATGACAAGATCACCAGCTCAGCAGGAAAAAAATCTGCAGAAAAACACAAGCACAAGGTTTTATTCTGTCTCCCTGTGGAGAAACAAACATTTTCAGATGCTTCCTAGAAGTGGGTGGGCAAATAAGGGAAGAAGCCCCTGCACTTTAATTATAGGAGGATGATTAGGTGTAATAACAACGGGTGGTAAACAAGCTCTGCTTCTAACTGTCAATGCTCCATGATTACCAGTATTATCTGATAGAGCAAGAATAATAAAAAAAAAAAATCACCGAAGCACAAATCTGATTGATCTTGTTTCAAGAGCTGTGGGAGCAGCTGTTATCTATAGCCCTCATATAAATCTTGGCTTTTGAGGTTCTCCTTTGCTCCTATGGACAGTCACAGTGTTAAAAGACAGTGAAACATCTGACTGTGGAAAGAAATATTGCTACCCAAGTCAGACCTTAACTTCAGCCCTTTATGGGCGCCTTGGTGTAAATGGGTAACAGTCAAACCCCACATTGGCTGGAAATCCTTTTTTTAAAAATCAAGTTAAAACATGAGTTTGGGAATATATGAAATCACTGTAAGCATTAATTTTGGTCCTGCTAAGGTCATCGTCGGGGCACGAGGGTAAGTATGCTGGGGTCTCTTGAGCTACAGAACTCATGCTCTGCTCAGGAGAAGTACTCTGCTCATTGCACTGAAAGAGAAATGATATATAGGGAAGATTAATTGGTTTGTTCATAGGTGGACAGAAAGTTTGCAACTGTACCAGGAACTGAAACCAACCCTGGATTCAATCTTCTAGAAAAAGCAATTATTTATATTTATTTACAGCTTGCGTGCACATCACATTTTACGATATGTTCTTAAGAGACTACTTTTTTAAACATTTACTGACTGAAACAATAAACCATAATTGCTCTGGTATGGAACTCCTTACCTTGCAATTTACTTCAAAAAAAATCCTGCCCTATCTCCTGGAGTGTGAAAGATTCAGTCAGATTTAATCCACAAGAAAGATAAAAGCAATGTACGAATAGCAAGCACAAGGAGTCAGGGATCCCGTTGCAGAGCATGTTTTGCAGAGGCATGCTGCAAATGTTATGATGTAGTCCAAGGGCAAGATGTAGATTGCTCAACAGGATGGAGCTATCCAATATTTTCTCTTTGCAACTGATGATTTACTAGAGATCAAAGAGTCTTACAACATATACAAGGTGGTTTCTCAGCCTCTTAAGTCGGGGGGGGGGTGGGAGGAAAACGTGCCATATTTTAATCAGCAGAAGTTGTACACTGTATGTTTAGGGCCCAGTCTTGAAGCTCTTAATGAGCATTCTGAGAAATTGAAAATTGCTGTTCATCACCCTTCAAACTTTGGGAGATTACACAGCAAAGGCTGAAGGTTTTACAGGGGAAGGAGACTTGAACCTTGGGGTTCAAGTGGACCTTCAAAGCTTTCCCCTATAGCACGTATTTTTGATTATGTTATACTGGCAACGTGCCTCAGTCCTAACCCAAAAAGGCAACTCTTGTGGCAGAGAAGATGCTGTGTCCAGAAGATGTGTTTTCCCAGAAGACAGCCAAAAACCCTGATAATTATGTCTGGGTCAGCTGTAAGACCACAAAACTCTAAACCACCCAACCCCAAAGGTTTAGCTCAACTGCAGTTGGGCAACAGGAGAGGAGTGGCCTGGGTGGGCTGGTGAGACAGGGCAGGGGGCTGGTGTGTGCGTGGGCAGCCGACAGCACCTGGGCAGGGCAGGGCAGCGTGGGCAGCAGGGGCTGCCCCAGGCAGTCTCCACCTGGAGATGCAGGTAGGAAACCCACTTCTCTAGCCAGCTGCTGAGTGAAAGTGGGCACCAGAGGCCAGCTGAAAGACAGCTGTGGGGTACACAGAGGCAGAGCTGGATTTGAAAGTCTTGAAAGAAACTGAGTTTTGACAAGGCTCTTGCAGGCTTTAGGCAGCGGTGTCTCCATTGCACCAGTGTTACAGCAAACAGGCTGCAGGATGGAGCACCTGGAGAGGTGAAAAACTACTGTGTCACATTTTCATTTCAGGCACAGCATGAGATATCTCAAGGACTTGCACAGCTCCACTGGGTAGGGATAAGTGTGTCCTGTCTGCTGTGACACCATGTTGTGATTGATCTGTGTTTTTCTTAGACCAAAGAAGAGGCAACAAGTGAGAAAAGAAAGTGCATTTGCATGGACCAGAAGACAGGACTTTTTCTGAAGTCCTGGTGTCTGAGAAGCCTGAAGGGATGCATAAAGTCATGGTGAAGGTTTGGTTGCAGATGTCTACAAAGCTAATTGAAACAGCTGAGTGTAAGGCTTTAAAACTGGCGCAGTGTACAGACAGTGGGAACTTTACTCAGTGAATACTCAGGAGCAGCTGGAGAGGCCTGCACTCTTATTTCAGGTGGCCTCAGTTTTTGATCAGCTTATAGAAATCCATGGCTGTTCGGCATTTAGGGAGTTAATGACGTTACTGCTCAGTTAGCTTAATGGCTTTATCAGCTTCATGTCAATCTTTAGTTAAGACAATGGTTAACCACTTATCTCACTAGAAGTGTGAGGTGTGGCCCCATGAGCAGTTATTTTCACTGGAAATGGTATCTAGAGCAAATACATTGATTATGCAGTCCCTGCAGATGATTCAGCAAATACAGGTGAGCCTCTTGCTCTAGTGGTTGCATGAACCAGAAGAGAGCTCACAGCTCTTCAAGCTGTGTGCTGAGTGGTGTGCTGGTCAAAAGTATGACTTAATGACAAGACTACCCAGTTTATCAGTGTCGTTGATCTCTAGCACAGCATTAAAACAGTAATTCAGAGAATAGTTTAGTTTTCAAAGTACTGTAACACACTCATAAAATAATGCTTACAACATGACTAAGAGCTAAATAGGCCCTATTCATATTTTATGGCTGGTGAACCTAAGCAGGAGAGGAAGTGAGACATGCAGTGCAACAACTCAGGGGCAGAGCCAGGACCACAGAAGAGAAGATCTCCAGTTCCACCCACCTTGGTGCTCACCATCTCAAGAGTGCTCTGCCAGCATGAGACTGCCCTCTGCTATTTGCCTCTTGCTGACAGGGCTCAGATAAAAGAAACAAGATAAAAATGGCACCGACAGAGCCAGCAACCCTCTCACATCATGCCTGGCATGGGTCACAGTTTGTTTCCTGCCCTTTATGAGCCAGGGATGCTACCTTCATCCTTGGGCTTTGTTTCTAAAATGGTGCTACCCCCATGTCCTGATCGGGGCATGTATGGGAATTCACAAGTCTGATGTTGCAAAAACTGATTGAATCATGTCTCAGTGGGACCCCAGGTTTTTCCCTCATTCAGACTTTCTCGGTAGATTTATCTCATTTCCAGAGCTCTGTGAAATTTATCAACATCTGAGGAAAACGCAAGCAGATGCTGATAACTGAGGATTGCACATGCGGTGACTTTGTGGTCTCCTTCTGGGTAGGAAAAGACATGATTTCCTATGGGATCACTTCCTGCACATCAATGCTGAGCGCTTCCAGATGGAGATGCCCAGCTGCAGAAGCATAACCATCATCTGCACTCTGCCAGAGCTGCTAGGTGTCTCACACACCACCTCAACAGGACGCAACTGGTGACGCTGTGGTATCTGATAAACTCTGCCCACCTAAGCGTGCGCTGTGAAGAAAGTGTCATTCTGACCAAACAGTGCCTCCTCTTATTACTGTTGATCCGAATGAGTTTTCTCTGAATGAGCCTGATACTGTCTGACACAGAGCAATCAAATATTTCTCAAAGTGCTTGGACGAAGTGGAAGAGCGTGGTGCAATTTGGCAGCAGCCTCGGTGACAAACAGCACATTCTACAGGGACTTGTTAACCATCTTTGCTGAGCAGTTTCACTAGCGACCGATGCTTGTGAGGCTCCCAGCAGAGTCATTTTAGTTGAGGTATGAAGACTTCTACTTAATAAGCAACATATATTATAGAAATTTTTCATATTTATTCTTCAAAAACAATTACAAAATGTAACAGCAACCTTCCTAACGCTTGCCTAAAAAAAGTTGAACAAATTCTGTGACTCTGGATCGGAAAGACTACAGGAAAAAAGTGTGGTTATTTAATATAAAAAAATCAGTCCACAGTCATCAAGACATTAATAATTACTAATGCTAAAATCTGAAATCCATGTTCAATCTCTTTTAAGAGTGTTGATAGCTACTTGAAATATGTATATTTTATTTAGCTGCTTCCACCACAGCCTTTCAAAATTCTGGGAAATTCACTAAAATAGTAAAACTTTCAACCAAAATAGGAGGACTGTGAACAACAGGAACAGACATTTCTCAGCAGCTGGATGCAGAGCGTGAAACTGCCTCACAATAGGTAACAGTGATTATTAACCTCACCATATTTAGGACTGATAAATACATCTTCTTGCTTTGATTTAACTTTTAAGAGAAAGAGTTGTTCACATGGAAAAATAAGAGTAACAAAAGATAGTAATTATTAGCAAAACAAGAAATATTTGTATTTAGTTAGGAAGACAGGAAAAGACTCTCATTGACATTTGTATATAACTCTGGAAATCAGACACTGCGTCACTAATTATCTACCTGTATGAGATTTTGGGATGATTTACTAATCTTTCCACCACCCCACACCTTAATTAGCTCCTACTTCCCTGCCACTGACTGCAGCTCTAAGAATCACCTTAAACTAGGATAGCCAAATTTCAGACTACTTCCTGCAGCAGCTTGTCACAATGACCTGTAATAATGTCACATTTTACTGTGCCTATCAACATTATGCAGATTGTAGCCATCAGGTAGCAGCCATCTCTCCACACTGCCAAGTATCTTGCCAGTAGTTCTAGGCAACATTTATAAAATACATTTTCATCTGCTATCATGGCGTAATAAAGGGTTATGAGTGCAGGCTTTCAAAATGAAATCCTTCCAACATGGAACTTCTTGATAGACAATCCTGGGTGCTAAAAATTCATGAAATTTGAGATTAACAAACCTTCCACAAATGGTGAGCAAGGACAGTCATAATCCTGCAGTAATAAAGCTTGTTGATTTTTTTGTAGGAAACATACATGCCTCACTTTTAAAATGAGGCAGCCAGTAGTGACTGGTGGAGACAAAATACAGAGAGGTTTGAGGAGGTGGCTGCCAAATAAATTTTTTTTCCCATTGACATATCACTTTAAAAGAAATGTTAGTTAAAAAAAAAGTCACAGGTTTTAGGAAATGAGTTGCTGGGAGATGCTTAAGTTACAATGAAAAAACCCCTCAGCAGCTGAAGGGCAGAGGAATTGCCTGCCCCTAGAGCACCACTTTAGCATTATTATGAATGAAATATGAAGGTCACTGGTGTAAGACAAGGCACTGAATGAGCAGAGCAGACAAGTTTTGCTTCCTCAGTAATAAGGAAACCCAAATCAGATAGTTGGTGCTTATGAAAGTGTTTTGTACACTCGAGAGTCTGAACACATAATAAACCAAATGTGCAAGAACGGCTTCTGCACTTTCAGTATTAGTCGTATACTCTTAGATATGAATGCAGAAATGAGTCATCATACTTGAACATGTTTCCTTCTTGAAGCAATTTAGATACATTGATAAAATATGCCTATTTTTAATAGCAGAAATGCATTTAAGTTCTTTTTTCTATAGGTGGCAATTCCACCATGTGAGCTGATGGTGCAGGTGGCTGTGCCCAGTCCTCCCAGGGGGTTGTGGCTGCTGGGAGCTTTGCCATCACTTCTTTGTGCCCTTCCCTGAGGCACCACCCCAGTGCAGCAGCACAGTGATGATGTTTAATCTTAGATGTGTTTAAGCTGTCCCAGCCTCTTGCTGTGCTCTTTAGCAATACAATCCTTTTTTTGCAGAAGTGGTCAACAGTATCTGGGCTAAGTAATGCCATTTTCCCTCTGTAGTGACTTCAGCAGAATGGAAGTGTCTTAAGGGCAAATGCTGGATGGTGTGCAAGTCAGTGATGCTCTTCCTGAAGTTAGCTGTCATTACAGGCTCCTTTTTAACTTGAAACTTTGTAAGGAGACAGATGGAGGTTGCCTGTGAGGTTCTGTCACGTTTTGGACAATATGTACATTTGTACAGAAAGCCAGTTCCCCATCACACTTCGTTTCCTGTGACTTTGATAGCAGCTCCAGTACTGAACTGCTGCAATCAAGATCAGATCCTGGCGCCTAATATGCATTGCACCAATGTCTGGAAGCCTGCCTTTGGCTTCAGTGTAGCCTTTATCATGTTACCCATTTCTTCCTGGTATCATAGAGAGACTGGTGCATAGTGTACAGCAGGCTATTGCTCAATGGCCTTAGTAGGGCAAGGCAATCCCCTCTGTTGTACCAAGGTCCCTGACAAACCCCTCAAGAGAAAGTGCGTGAGGAATCCTGTGCCCATGGGGCTCAGGTACACATGGGAAGCTGGATTTCTACAAGTGTTCAGCAGTGACAACCAGGACCAGATTTTCAAAAAAGTCCAGTTGCTTGCAACTTTTCTTTTGCAACCAAAACAAATTGGGATCTTACTAAAACCGCCATAGGAACTACATGTCAAGGGCTTTGCAGACAACTGGTGACTTAGTGCCTCAGCAAGAGGTGAGCTCATCTGAAAATTCAACTCCAGATGTGGGTCTGAATACTTGAAAATTTAACCCGGATCTCCTTTGAAAATCTTGTTCTGTGTTAGAACATCTGTCGCTGAAATGGTAATCAGACTATTATCCACGTACAGTTTTACCATTTACATATCTTAATGACTCTTGACTCTTTCAAGCAACTCTGAGAACATATTTTCTTCAAGTGTGATGGATAAGTTTTCAAAGGCAAACCCAACTCAAATGTTAAAGCCTCCATCTGTCCCATGGACCACAGCAAACCAAACAAGTGCTGTTACCTGGGCCTCCCTCTTCTTTCAGGGGCGAGGATCACAAAGCCAGGAAGGAGTTGTGAGGGATACCTCTGACTGTGCCCAGTAAGAAGGCCCCTGGGCTCCTGGGGCCCTGGCCAGCTGGCTCACCTGTCCTGTGGGGACCAGGGGCAGGATTGCTGCCAGATCCTGAAGTGGCCATCTCTGATGCTCCAGGTTTTCTTGTGGGAAGATGCTGTCACCCTTTTGGGCCAGGAAGAAGGCTACTTGTCTCTCCAGCGACTCTCAACAGAGGGAGTGAGGGAGTTTAGCCTTACTTACTCATCACGTTTTTGTGAATCCCTCCCCGTGTGTGTCATCTGGCAGAATATCAGGCAACAAAGAGAATAATCTAGTTCCTGGAAACCCCTCCCTGTACGTTTTCTCTGTACGGGGCTTTATATGCTAGGGGCAGGCTGAGCCTTGCACTGGCAATAAATGAGGGAAGTCATCACATTACCTTCCTGAGGTGTTTGTTGCAAACAACAAGCAGGGCTGTATTTTTGGTTATATTCAGCAAACTGCTGACAAATCCAAAGGCATTTTGCTGCATGAGAAGGGTTTGCACATACACGTGTTTATTTGTATAGTTGACATCTCCTTTGTTTACACAAAACAAAATATGCGCATACAAGTTATCCATTAAACGCACACCTTTACGTGGAACTGGCATGAAATTTGTAGTGTGAGAGGGGTGAGGGATATGCAACATAACTTTTATTACTGGCCAGATCAATGGGGATGTCCAGTTCTCAGAGGCCAGCACATGTTTTCTGAGCTGACGGTTCTGAAAGAAGGTCATGTTATTTATAAACTGAAAAGAATATTATACCTGGAAGTAAAAGAATACAAATATTAGGCAGTCTCATACCATTTTTACAGTAACTTTTAACCACACTTTAGAGGAAATAATAGACCTTGCGTCTGCTTAATTATGAAATAAAAACAAAATGTGAACATATGCCAGTTCTACAAGCTTCCCTATTACCCTACTTAGCTGCTTTATTAACATTTCTTTAATCATGCCATTTTGTTCATTTTACAGCTTCCCTCATAGTTAATGTTCAAACTAACACCAAAATTTACATAAACATTACTTTATCTCATATGTTCACATACATTTGCCTGCATTTGACCCTGACCTGCTAATCAGGTGCACAAATCTCCATGGTAGCACTTGTGCAAAGTCCTATTGCCTGCAGTGGTGCACTGTGTTGAGACATCAACACCTACTCATGCAAAGGGGTCTCCAGGCTGAGGGGCAGAGCATATGTGAGAGGTGACATTGCTTATTCTCAGTCATGCTGTTGCCTGCCTGTTGTCAGTCCTTGCTCCAGCTTTGATTTCCTTGGTTTAAATGAAGTCTTTACCACAGGGGCTTCCTGAGCAGTGAGGCCTCCTCAGTACCATGTTCCCAGAAAACAACTGTTTTTTCCAGCCAGTAGGAGGATAACCACCTCTGGAGAGGCAGAGGGCTGCAGCCTGAGCTCCCCACATCATGGTGCACCCTTCATCTCCAGCTCAATGCTCTCTTCATGCACTTCCTGTGACTTCTGCCACAGCGTTTTCTTACACCAGCTTGGCCAGAGCTTAGCCCTTGCCTGCAGAAGGGCTCTGAAAAATGCTCAAAGACAGCAGGTGTATTTAAATATGACCTGTCTCTTCAGCGTTTCCTGGTGGCTAAATGAGCAACGACACCCATCCTGATCTGGCTCTGTAAATCACATTTGTAGGCACCAAGCTTTGGTGGCTTACTTAGGTGTCTGGGATTGTGGTACATGGCAAGAAACCTAACATTAGCATTGCATTAGAGCTCCAGTCTCCTCCCTGACTTTAGCCTGAAACCTTTGTTTACTCCTGTGCACCACAACATATTTTAAACTGGCATGTGAATATGACAGAACTTACCATAAACAGGTTTATCAGTGTGCTTATTTAGTTTTTAATTAAAGGAAAAAAAAGATAAAAATAATGGCAAACTTGTGTGGTACAGCAGAAGACAATGGAACATGATAATTGAAATGCAGCTCTACATAGGGATTAAAAAAGCAAAAGGCATTTACAGAGAGTCTTCAAACTCTATTAATAGTGAGCAGCCCTCATTAATTTCAAGTTATCACAGGTCCAGATAGCTTAAAGCTAATATTCAGATTTGTAGTGCTTTCTCTGAAGTGGTGCTGTTATTCAATGGTGGCTATTATTAACAAACAAACCAACCCTGGTATTAGTCACAGAATCAGTGTACAGCTGCTTTAGCAGCAAAAGTCTGCCAGGTATACTGCCTGCAGAAATCAGGACCTGTGCTGGTTTTCCTTTGAGGGAGGGAGCCTTCCCATTCATATTGTGTTTTGACGTGACATGACCGGCCGCTTTCCCAGCCATTTCCATCTGAGCAGCACTTACCTTGTTGTTTGAATAATTTCACTTGCTCAGTTAAGCTGATGGCACGTCAGAAAATATTGGAAAAACTGATGCCTTTTGATAGGATTTTATAGAGACACCTGGCCAACACAGATACAGAGGATGAAGCAATATTTTGAAGTTAATGAGACAGCACAAGAGAAGAGTTACAGTTCAGTTGCGTTTTACAGGAGGAAACAGCTTGGTGGGTGCTTTGAAGGTTTCCCAGGGCCCAGCTAATACAAGATTTGCACGAATTATAACATTTCTACGAACTTCAACCTCTAGTTATTGATGAGGAGTTTAGAATACAGAAATGAATCAACAGGAGGCCAAAGCCATTAAGAAAGCCGACAGCATGCCCCTAGATTTAAATTAATGCAGATTAGCATAGAGATTCTGAGCTGAAAATCTGGTTGGTGTGAACACATGAGACAGGACTCAAACTTTGTCGAAAACCTTGAAATTTCAGTACATGTGGATACAACAGTAACAAATGCAGCAGAATCAGAGAGCAGAGAATCAGAGGGAAGGATGAGGCATAAAAACGATATGACCAGCAAAGTGTTAGAGGCAAGACTCCATGCTGGCAGACATATATTGACTGAAAGAAAATTATCCATACTTTTTCTGGATGAAAATTTATGGACAGTTACGATGGAAGGTGAAGTAGCAAAAACTAGGAAACCGCTTTTGAAGGAAAAGAAAAAGCCAAAGAAGTAATACGCCCAAGAGGAGAATGAGAACAGAAGGAGACCACTTGAAAGGGAAGATAGAGCTGATATTGGAGTTGTCTGGCAGCTTTTCACTCAACTAATTTGGAAAAAAAAAAGTATTTTTCTAATTATGTTCTATATTACCCTGTGCACGTTTTCCTAGAAAAGTTTATTTTAATAGTACTCCCTTAATTAAAAACATGCTCTGTCTTCTCCCAGCCAAAATGAAACACATTTTTTAGCAACTAATTATTCCTTTGAGGTAGAGTGAGTAGGAATAGGGAAAGTCCATGAGAAGTGTGGCACGAGAGAAAAAAACCTTTGCTGAATTTTTTCGCTTGCACTGTTGATTCTCCCCAGTCAAAAAAACCCCAAAATTAAGGGAAGTATTTTCCTCAGTGAAGAAGGCAAAACTGTTTTGAAATTTTAAGCTGGTTTACGGTTTAAGCAAATTTTTTAAGTGGAAAAAAAATTATGGAAGCTCTTCAAAGACAGCATTTATTATGTGTCAGTCTCACAGGTGAAGACAGACACATTTCCAGAGTTATCTGCTTCCCCACTACATACACATGACTTTACGTATTATGTACAGAGAGGGCATGAATCATTTTACATCCATTTTTCAAAGGTCTGAGAACTCAGACTAGAAGAAAAGCGGTGGATCAGACTCAAAAGTTATTCACATTTGTCATTCTTTTTTAGTTTAGTAGGCAGTCTTGATGCACACAGCCCAGTGCTGAAGCCATGCAATGGCATGTTTGACTGGTGATGGAGAACACTACCATGAGTTATTTATCTGCTCTGTGCACGAGCGGGAAGCAAAGTATCTCTATCTGGAGTCACAAATGCTTCTCAGACTTCAGCAAATGTGGCACTCTGCTATGGTCCTTCAGTGACTCTTGCTGCTCAACAGCTACACAAATAGCCTGAATGCAAACACGTTACCTAATCAGGTATCTGTGTACTCAGAGATATCACAGCCTACAAATATATACTTTGATAAAAGAGAGTTCATGATCCAGATATTCCTATAGAAATGTGTCAAATAAAGTTCGAAATGAAGAAGCAATCACGTGACCATGCAGCATGTCAGCAACTGCTGCAAACACACGTGACCTTGAACACACAAAGATGTGTGGATAAGCATTTCTTCCAAACCAGGTCCATGCTTTAAAAGAGGAACAGCCTGAAGAGGACAAGAAAGAGACATTCAAAGACATGCAAAAAGTTTTTATACCGGTAAAATGTTCAGGCTGATGTAGAAGTGCAGTAGAAATTATAAGGCCGTGTATTTTCTAGTAGGAAAACCCAAACAAATGAAGAAAATACTGCAGGGCAGTGAATGGAAATTTTTACTGGGATAACTGATACTGAGAGCCGCAGAGCTATTTCTGCTGTTTTTCAAATGTGATAAATTAGAGACAGGTCTGCCTGTCTTTATTAAACTTTTCTATCTTCAATTGATATTTTAACAGAAATGGAGTCCTATATAATATCGTTCTTTCAGCAAAAAAAAATATTTTGCTAGCAGAAATGCACAATCTCATAGGCATCATGAATTTCCATTCATCCTTAGATATCAATATAATTCACATCAGATTATAAAAGTGTGTCTTATGGATAAGCAGACTCAGAGTATTAAAAATTGGAAGTCAAATACAGATACAAATAAAAAAAAAGCCTGCATGCAAGCACTCTTCTCAAAGGTAACTGACTCTTCTAAGAACTGTGAATCAAGGACATTTTATTGATGCTCAAGAAACACAGAAATTATAAGAGAAAAAGAAAAACTATTTACATTGCATCCATGAGCACATGCAGCCATAATAAGGATTTGTGCAGTTCTGTGGTTCCTGAATAATGTGACCATGGTACACACAGCCTTTGCCCAAACGCTGCGTGTCAGAAAACGGCCACTGACAAAGTAATGTGAAAGAACTATTTCTCTGGCACCGGCCTGCAACGCGTGGCTGAAATGGTGTGTGCACTGCCCCAGTTTTGCTTTTCTCCGCTCCTCGTGAATATACAGAAATCTATAGGGCTACCCCTTTCCCAGACTGGTTTTTGGACAACATAAAACAAGCACAAATAATATATTTTTTTCTTCCAGAAAATTCCTTCCCCAGTTCATTGTAACTCATATTTCTTTTCTCTTGAATTGCAGTGAGCTGAAGAGACTGAGGCTGTATTGTTTTCCCTGTTTCTGCTTGGCTTTTCACTGGACCCAGTAAATCCATTTAATCCTTTTCTGGGCTCAAATACTTCTTTGGCTTTTTTATCCGGGCTCCTGACTGCAAGGCGTTTCTCCTCAGGGCAGCAACTAGGCTTTTCCACTGACAGGACCCTTCACTTCCTCTTCTTTCCAACCAAAGACATTGCCATTTCAGGAGAGTGGCACCAATTTACTGAGTGGCCCGACTCATCCTGAGCTGCAGCGAGAAGAGGGTGTGGGTGAGCCGTCTCCAGTCTGTAGCCATCCCTGGGCCATGAGTCACGGTGGCACCACGGCCTCCCAGCAATGCTCTGAGCATCCCTTGGCTGATGTGGCAGCTCTCACCACCGCGGTTCTGCTGGCTCACACCCTCCCTCCTGTCCTGCCGTGCAGAGCCACTCTCTCGCAAGGACAGCGCTGCAAAGCCAACTGAACGCTCACAGCAATTCGAGGCACAGGCATTGCTTTGGCCAATCTTTCACACACTGCTGACAAAAATGTTTTTCCAACTACCTGATAGCAATCATGTGTCTGGGCATGCGTCTGCACTACGGCTGCAGCTCGTGACAGCGCACCACAATCCCCTTTAAAGGCTCAGAGGCAGCGTCCTTCCCTGCTTTCCTGCCTGATTTGGCTGCTGCTTCTGAAGTCCTTGGTGCAAGTGAAGAAAAAGTTCTGTGATCATACTGCTGGCACTTTCCTGATTTTTTTTTTTAAGGATTCAGACTGCTTTTATCTTTTGAAATGAATGGTTGACTGTTGAATGGAAAATCGAAAGCATTTTATTTAAGTTTAATAATTCCCAAATGTTACAATTTTAGAAGTCAGTACCCCAAGGATAAATTAGATGATTGCATGCCTTGTTGACATATATGCAGGCTGATCTAATCAGCCCATGGCACTGGATGAGTTGTAACGGAAAGAAAGAATCAATGTTAAATAGATTCTACATTAATATACATTATCCTGTCTAAATATTTCTTTTTCATAAAGTATTTGTGATACTATTGGGAAATTTTTCGATATGGAAGATAAAATATATTGGAGGCTAAATTAATCTGTTAATGCACAAATTAAGGGCTTGATCTTGGAGGACTTACTCTTGCTAGCTTTAGCGGAGACTCTTCCCATGAATAACAAATACATGAGAGTAAGCTGAGAGTTTTGAAATACTGTTATGAGGAATAGAGGCACCTTCTCTTTCCTGATCAGTTCCTGTTACACAGTAAAAACCCAGCACCATATTTGTACAGAACAATTATTTTAACACAATTCATTTTTATATGCATCTGTTTTATTTTCTAAACTACATGTGTGTTTTGGGTTTGCCTGGTGACTATGTATTCATAGAAATGCATAACAACTGGCCAACTGTCCGTTCTGTTGACATTTTTGATACTGTGAAAAATGCCTTTCAGCTGGTTGATTTTACTAGACAGCATTATTTTGAAAGAACATTGTTGGATGCTGGCTTGATGCATGGAAAAATTCTTGCTACAAATAATCTTTTCAGTAAACTCCACTATTCCTGCCAAACTGGAAAGCTAAGAGTGAACCAGGCTCCAGTGCCTGGCATGGAAGGAGGTGCAAGGAGGATGAGGGTACAGCAACTTCATGTCACTGGGCGTGGGGAGCTTCCCCACCATGGCCCTTCCAGACTGAGCTAAGCAGCACCAGGTGCTGGGGAAGGGCTGCACCGTCAGAGGGAAGCAGATGTGTGGGGCCGTGCAGCAGCTGGTGACACGTTCCTGGAAAAGATGCCTTTCTTTATTCTGCCCCAGGTCTTCTCTCCCTTCTCCTCAGGGAGGACAAAACAAATCTCTGCAGAGTGAAGACCAGAGCTGCCCTCAGATGGGATGTAAGTCTGCATTTTATTTGCTTTTGCAGTATGTTTCACATTTATGGTGTGTCAGGTTCAGCTGGTCAAAATGCCAAAAGCATTTTGAAGCTACATTTACACAGCACAATCCTGGTTACTTTTCTCCTTTTGCAGAAAACCGGGTTTTTATTTAAAGAACTATATTGGATAGCCTGGTTAAACTCCAAATGCAACTGCTACCATAGCAGTTTTCTGATAAGTAGGATACGTGTTTATAAGCAGCTACCTGATCAAGTGGTACCAGATATCACAAATCACAGAAGCCTGAGTCCACAGCATGCTGGTGTCTGCTTTGTGAGACTCTCTGCCTAAAATACCTGTGATCACCCTTGCTCAGAGATGGCAGCTCAGTAAGGCATTGATGCAGCAAGGCCCATGTGTGACACCAAGGAGCTGTGAGAGTTGCAAGGCATGCAGTTGGACATGCTTGAAGTGGGGAAGAGAGACACTAACATGTGATCATATTTAGGGATCTTGTCTCGCATGTGCAATGTTTGCAGCTCCCTTTTCTCATAAGATGACACTTTGATCTGTCATTCTAATAGCAAGGCAATGGGAAATTTGTGCTTCCCTAAGAAAGGAAGAGTTTTTATATAGTGTGTATCTTAATTCCAAGTCAGGCTATGGTCTTTCAAATGAAAAAACCCCACATTTTTTTTTTTTTAAGGCAAACTTCACCATTAAAATCAATTGGAATATTTCTGGGAGGTATTATTTTTATATATTCACACACATGTTATTTTTACATGTTCTGATTAACCTCAGAGTTGATACAAAATACGTGTAATTAGGCTCAGAAAAGTTCTGAAAGTGTCATTAAGGTGATCTTTAAAGCCAAAGTAAACTCAAATCCAGCTCCATACTGACATTAAGACTTTAATTAATGACTTTGGAAACATAGTTGTATTTATATGCCAAAGTGGGGCTATCTACCTATGCAAGGATGGTGTTACAAGACTCTGGGCAGATGATCAGTTCTGGCTAATAACTCTTCATCAGCTACACAGGAAAGGGGAGAGGGCAGCATCCATTTATATTTTATTGATGGAGGTGTTGCCTGCTGGCAAATAACACTACTTTTGACTTGTTAATGGTTTCCACTTTGTATCTAATACCTATTAGATTGGACAACAATATTATTTTTTGTATAAATAATTAAGGATTAACAAGTGTCTATGATTTTTTAAAAGTTCTTATATGTATTTTACTCATTTACCCTTTTCATCTGTCAGGGTCATACACAAAGACATGACATAAATAATTAATCATAAGATTCTATTAATCTATTATTCATTCGTTTAAGTGGGGCTTTAGTGTAGCAATTTCCTTTGTTATGTTTATGGCAGGGGACCTCTCTTAGGTCTCATTGCAAACAGTCAAAAAAGTTTGAAGGACTCCAGGTAAAAGAATTTCTCAGATGGTTCTTGTCTCTGCTGCTGGGGGAAGGGAGTGCATGTAATAGCCAAAGTAAGCAATTCGTTTCATATCCTCTTCTAAAAGGAGTAAGATTGTGTCAGCCCTTTTTGAGAAGTCCTTTTGAAATCCTTCACAATATTACACAGATGTTGTTTCCATACTTAATTCCTGTAAGCAGCAGGGAACTTAAAGAATTAGGAAAAACTTCTTAATATATTTTCCAGATTTGACACTCTTTTTTTTTTTTTTTCTAAAAACCCTACTCAGAAGCAAATTCTTTGGGAGACATTTGACTATGCAAATCAGATGTTAAATTAAGTATGTTACGTAAATGTACTCTTACACAAGTTATATAGAGTACCTGTGATCAGGACAAATCAGCATCTCAACCAAAGGGCACATGTGTTTGCACATCATTTTAGTATTCTTAACTTTAGTGGGGCTATTCCTGCTTTCATTTAGTGTAAAAGTTATTCAAAAAGGCACGTACAGTGAGCTGGTACATTTGCAGGTGAACAATGATTTAACCTTTTACCTAGCTGGAAAATCCCTCAGCTCTTCTTGTTGAAACAAAGGCAAAGTGACCTTTGTGAGCAGTGTGCTGGATTTTCTAAGCTCAAAGTGATTAGTAAACTACCTCTGCTTTTTGACATATGCAAAAATGAACTGACTTGCCTTTTGGATGGAATTTAAAAGAATGACCAATGTCCACTTCTTTAATTTTTATGCAAAGCAAAGACTGGGACAACACGCCATCCACCAGCCTCCAGCTAAGCCCTGGGCTTGGTGTGTAAACAGGTAATTTGTGATGGAAATAAGTGCACCTCTGAAGACTGAACTCGGTTCCAGTTAAAGACACTTCTCACTCATCCTGGATTTGGACCAGGGCAGAGTTACAAAATAAAAAGGGAAATGATCAATCATATTTTCAGCATGAAAATTGCTTGCCTGATTCTGGTGATTCTTTCATGCTAACACAGCCCTGCTGGCAGCTGTTGAGTTGCTCTTTGTAGTTTCACCTTCACACCCATAAAAATGTTATCTAGATAGAGTTTTGGCAGCAGTCTCTCACAACACGTTCTTCACATAAAAAAAACCCAAACCAAACAAACATTAGAAAACCAGGAAACACTTAGTTAAAGATCTCCCCACAAACCACAGGATTTCACTTCACTCACGGCCTCAGCTCTCCCAGGGTTGGTGTAAAAGCCACGGGTTTCAGTCTTAGAAGCTCTGAGAACAGTTTACTGGCTACAGGACACTTTGGAAAAACCTCTGTGTGCCATCAGGCTCCCAGCTGTGCAGCTGGAGACCAGGAGAGGCAGCTTGCTGTCTCCAGAGCGCCCAGGGGTCAGCAGCACTTGCCTCTTGTGACAGACTGGCCTCAGAGAGCTGCTCAGAAACTGGGGCACAGTCAGGCTGAAAAGTTAATGCATTCCTTTATTTCCTTATTTATTTATTTATTTATCTATCGATCAATCTATTTATTTATCTATTTATTTATGTATGTATTTATTAAATCTTCCATTTCTTTGCATGGGATGGATGGAATAATGTACGTTGAAAATACTAGGAGGCAGCCTGGAAATACCCCTAAAAGGGAATTCCGTCATTTAATTATCTTGCTACTGTTTTCCTGACACAAGGCAAAGACAAGATTGTGGTGAGCTTAACAACTGCAAAATAAAATGATCACAGAATCACAGAATGGTTTGGGCTGGAAGAGACCCTAAAGATCATCCAGTTCCACTCCCTGCCATGGCTCAGAGTGCTCCAGGCCCCATCCAACCTGGCCTTGAACACCTGCAGGGATGGGGCAGCCACCACTTCTCTTGGGAACCTGTCCCAGGACCTCCCCACCCTTACAGGAAAAAAATTTGTCCTAATATCTAATCTAAATCTCCCCTCTTTCAGCTTAAAACTGTTCCCCTCATCCTATCCCAGCACTCCCTGTTAAAGAGCTCCTCCCCACCTTTCCTGGAGCCCCTTTCGGTACTGAGAGGCTGCTCTAAGGTCTCCCTGGATCCTTCTCTTCTCCAGGCTGAACAGCCCCAACTCTCTCAGCCTGTCAATTCAATACTTAATTGTGTCATATTGGATCACGTTATCATGAGGCACTACATGCTATGTTTCTTCTCCAGCTTATTCCTAAGGATAACTAAGGGCTTTATGAACTTTTTTAGATGCATCAAAATGATGCTGCCAGAGGGCAATGTTTTTGCTACCCCTGCAGCCAAACTGGGGATCACGAAGGGGCCCAGGGACTTTGCCAGAAGCCAGGACCAAGGCAGTGGTCAGGAAAGCTGGCTCTCAGCCTCCTGGTCAGAGCAGGGCACCACCTCCACTGTCAGGGTTTCTGTAGCTTCAGACCCTGCTTCCCAAAGCCATTCCAGCAATCAGGGGAGGATTGAAGGCAGTCACACCCTGATACTGTGGGAAAGGCAAACTGAGGGGAAGATAAAATTTCCATCCTGTGCAAGCTGCGAAGGGCTGCTGACAAAATGGTGTGAATCTGTGAAATATTTGGGTCTAACACCACCAATGCTGGAAAAACTCAGACAAACCATTCTTCAAGCAGAGGCAAACGAACATGCAGATTAGCAACTGGAAGAAAAGCAAGAGCAAAAATGTTCTTCCTGGCAGGCACATCCACAATATAAACACTGATCTCCCACAGAAAGACAGTAAGAATGTGGTATGTTCTTCTATCTGCAAAAAGTGATGTATTCTGGTTCTAAGTAGTGCTTACATTTTTAAGCACTTTGCATATTTCTGCCATTTCAGAGTCACCTGTACCCAAACCTCTTCTGATACAGGAAAAGCATCAGAGATGCATTTCTCCTGAGTGTAATCGTGCTCCTGCAACGTCCTTTGCCATTGACTGTGGCAGGAACAGGACTTTGGTGCTGTTTGGTGCTTGGCTTGTATTCTTCTCTTTTAGAATGAAAGCCATTGTGGCTTTTTGCATTTTGTGAAGGGGAAAAAATAATAATTTCCTTTCAAAATTATGGAAAAACTGTCTTTAAGACATTAAAAGAAAACTCCTGGTGTAAGATATGGAATTCTGTTGTAATTGTGTGAATCCAGAGGAAAATCATTTAAGTCCCTATTTGAATTACACTATCAGCCACAGAGTAAAATTAGAGTAAGCCGTATGAATACCAAGTTTGGTGGAGTATAAGTAACTGTTTACCACCCTTGTTAACTACATTAGCAACACGTGAGTCACATCAATACTGATTATTCAACTGCTCACTAAACCTAAAATTTAGTTCCAATTTCAATACTGTGATGTGAGGCCCAGCTGAAAAAATTAAACTGTGCTTGGGCCTACAGGTAATCTAATCTCCAACTGAAAATCTAATGATAATTTATCCTGTTTCACAGAGAAAAACTCTATAATGCCAAATCATTTTGGGTTTGAACCTATTTTTCCTTTAGATAATGCATTTCAAAACCAAGAATAATACTACTTCTGCCTTATCTGAGTGTATTTCAGGTTTGTGATTTGGTATTACAGCTTCATGTCTCAGGCAAATAGCCTATACCACAGCTGCTCTAAAGGAGTTGGGAGCTGTTACACAACTACAACAATGGTCCTTTGCCACCAAATCTCACAATCTCACTGACTTACTTGGGGCCAGAAATAGGGCGTAAGAGTGAAATCCAGGAATCTGAGTCAGAAATTTCTTCAAGTGTTGTTATTGTGGAACTGAATAGCGCATCGCTGGAAAGGTACACTTGGAAATAGAGCAACTTGGAATAATGGGTTCACAAATTAATTATTTTCTTCAGGTAAATAAAAATATCCACTAATTTACAGTGATGAACGAAGTGAACGATTAAATATCATGTTTTGCACTAATATCTTACTACTAATACATACAAATACAGGATGTTCCGTTTAATCACATGCTAATTGCTAGAATGCAAATAAAGAAAAAAAAATTACACAAGTTTTGGTAACAAGATTTTAGAAAGGAAATGTTTAATTACAAATACGCACAAATTTGTATTGCTATTTTATTATGATTTTTGAAGAAGTAACAAATTCTGTACAAACTGACAATGCTTTGCAGAATTAACCTTATGATCTCAACTTAAGAAACCTGAATGGCCATGGGTCAGGCCCTCTAATCAGGGATGAGGGATTCTCATTATAACAGACTGTGAGGGGCTTTCAAAGTGGTGAAACTAATGATGCAGTGTGGGATGTAATCTCACTGCAGCTGAAAATTACTTTTGTGGAGAAAGCCACTAAGAAAGAGTCATAGTTTATTGGTTCATAAGTAAAGACTAAAGTATGTAAAGCTGGGTTTTTGTATGCTTTCTGCATTTTTTTCTTTAATGTGATTACATGAAAATATTTAGTCTGAAATATATATACATATCTAATATTTTAGGAATCTTTTGGATCATCTCAGATGGTCTTGGCTGTTTGCAGCTGAATGAATTGCCAGAAAGTTGTCTGAGCTTGATACAGCTTGGAAAGAAACTGACCCTTTGGTAAAGCCAGCAATTCAGACTTAGATAACTGTTTTTCTGTGTTCTATGATTTTTCTTTGACAAAATATGAATTGAAAAGCCATACAACAGTTAGAGCCAAAAAGAAGAAGAAGAAATAGACACCTCACTTAATCCCCAACCGCAGAACTTAATCAAGTTTGACATTCTCACTACCAGGTGATTAAAACATTTTAGAGTAATGTACCTGAAAGGTGTACACAGGTACTTAAAGGTAAGCCTTGGCATTCTATTTCTGTCTGCTCTGCATTCTAAATATTTCCAGTAAATATATTTATGGATTGTAAACCTGCCAGTCTATACTAACAGAGAATCCAACCTGTTAACGGTAGAATAGCCAGGTGAATGATGTTTTAATTCCAGTGCAAATCAACCTGAGGGAGCAGTAACTGCTTGCATCAATTAAGAAATTTTATTTATGTATTTTATAATATACTAAGATGGTGACTGCAGCTGTGCAACGTAAAATGAAATCCTCCATCATTTGAAATCTCTTTGGTCCTTTCTATGCTTAATGTTATCTAGGCCTAAACCATCATTACCAGGATTTTGTGTTATTCAGGTCCCCTGTGAGCAAACGTTGGCCTAGATAATTTCCATATTTCATGTATTCATATATCATATTTACAATTTAGCTTTGGAAGCTGTCAGGACTAGAAGCTACATGGCTTGTCAGGTGAGGAAAATTGGTGGTAGGAACTGAGAGAGTTGATCTACTCATCTCAGGATTCTTCCAAACAACCACAACACACTAGAGGCAGATCTGTTGTGGAGAGCACAGCGCATGTCGCCTGCTGGGCAGTTGCTCTTGCTTTGTCAGGGGTACAGCACATGCCTCAGCAGTTAGAAATGAGCTTTCTTCCTGCTTTATCCCAAAATCGTGCTCCAAAACAAAGAGAGGTGAGATTGGTGCATCTCTCCTAGCTGAAAAAACTCAGTCACAGCCTAAGCAGGCTGGCTGGGGGGCTACCCCATGATCCAGACATCCGTCCATCTCTTTCATAACTGTATCCGACAGACTTGTATCTAAACAGAAAACAAAACACAGCTCAGCCAGTATCAAACCATCCTGCTTCCTGATCTCCCTCTGATACGTGCAAACCCCTCCACAGGACAATGCACCACTTTCTTATTTTGTGTCATCTGACCAAAACTTAGAATTGTGAAATACTGGTCTACGTCACTGCAAGCATTCGACCACCTAGATTCAATCTAAACTAGTTTTGGTTTTCACATTCCAAGCATTCCTCTCCTGAATGGATGAGATTACCTGTTTCGAATAAGTTTCTGGTGCTGGCACCCGTATTTCCAAATGAAAAATTCGTTTCCCATATGTATTCTCTAATACTTGCTTGAAATTCGCTGTATCTACAAACATTCTTGCCAGTAAATGCGATAGCTAGAACATGCACAGTAAGCAAACACAAAGAGGGCATTGAAACAGTTGAAGAGAATATGTTTATAAACTGAAATGAATATTCATGGGAAAGTTTTTTAACAGTACTCACCAGTTCTATATTGGAATACTGTGTAAACTTTACACTCCATATAAAGAGTTACACTGTTCTCTTGTGAAATCCATCTTCTCCACTGCCTCCATATTGGATATTTGCATTTTTAGAAATACCATCTGCCAAACCCCACACAGACTGCAAGTGATTTCCTGGTTATATGTTTTGGATATTCTGTGGTTAGAAAACTATGGAGCCATATTACATGTCCTATCCTCCAGAACATCTGTGAGACTAAAACCACATGAATGTAATCAAGTCAGCATGATAAAAGTGAAAAATAATTTAAATTATGTTGTATAGGCATGCTTGCAAGATTTTCTCAATTTTATAGATTTATCTCTGTATATGTTACATTTTTAATTTCCTGAACAAATAGATTTAAATATTAATTTCTTGCATTGGATAGTATCAGCTGCTAAACTCTTCTCCAACAATCTGCACTGCCTATTTTCACTCCTTATCGCAGGCCTTTTTGTCAGAATCCACCTAGGAGGGCACCCAAAATGTAGGAACTTGGCTATTCATTTGCCAAAAATTGATTTGCCTTTGACTTCTGTGTTTTCTTTTCTCCAGATGCAAATAAAAAACCAGAAGGCAAACAGATGATTGAAACTCAGCTTTTAGCAAACCTGGTTTACCATGGAAGGTGATCCTCCGTGGTGCTTAAACAATTTCTTGAACCAGAACATTTGCTTTAACGTGAACTGGGTCAGCAGCCGAATGGTGTCTACAAGGAGTTCGTGGTGTGTCCACAATGCTTCGGGTTCACTAAAGCCTGAGACTAACTGTTAGGCCAAGCCATTTTCCCCCTGAAAAAATGGGTATCTTGGACCTGATTTCGGTTCTATCATGGTATTGATGAATACTCTTGACAAACACTTCATTTGTTGAGCACTGTGTGCTTTGACTTCCTTTGCTTTATCCATCCGGGGCTCAGCAATCTCTTATTTCTCAGGCACTTTTGAAGAAAGAATTGTTGTGTTGCTATGTCAGTGGATCATGTTTTTCACTATTTTGAAGATAACAAATAGGTAAGAGAGTTGAAACAGTGAAAAAAATGTGTGTGCATAACTTAGAGCAAAATCACCATAAAAATCAAATGAACGAACATCTGCTTAAAGGCTGCAGGAGTAATCTAGGGAGAGTGGCAAAGTGTTTAAATATTAATGGTGGGTTTGGTTATCTCATTTGCTCCTGTGAGCATTTCAGAAAAACGTTGTTGAGAGGCAGATCACAGGAACTTTACAGAAGGCTGTTGTAATTCATTCTAACAAAGCATCTGCACCTACAAACACAAATATTAGTCATTTTACTAATATGATGAGTCTTTCTGGAATTTATGGTGCTTTTATCAAGACCTTAAGCTATAATTCTGTCATGATCAGTTGTACGATCAAGCCTCTGACCACGGAACTGTTCATAAAGCCATTGATTCCTATTGTGGTCTCTCTATGCTTCATCAAAACTTTTCCAGAAAAGTTGCATTATTTAGGGTTTTTTTTTTTTGGAATTTTACTATCATACCTGTATGTTGATAAGTACATGAGAGAGAGTGAAAGAGATACAGATTTTTCACTTATATATATGTAATATTTTGCTATATATATATTTACATTCTGTCTTTTTAACTATTGCATTCTGTGGGGAAAAGATTATGTATTATAAACATAGCTTAACTATAAAGAAAAACAGCAGTCTATATTACTGAATTTCTACTAAAAATATTTAGCATTTGAAAGATGTTTAATAAAATCTATATTTATGCGTATTTTATGTTCATATATGCATTTAAACCTAATTGTTTGCAATGGGAGTACTACAGCAAAGGAAGAGAAACATAGTTCAGCTAAGAAAGGAAGTACCTATATTTTAATAGAGATCTAAAAGCCAAATTATTTGTATCGTTTTGCTACCCTTACCAAATGGAAGTGTGTGAAATACGGCCCAACTAGAGTATGTGGCAAAGCTCCCACTGTCTTCAAAGGGACCTGGATTTCACCCAGTGTGTTTTCTCAGATAGCTGCCAGTAACATCTGCCAGCTGGAGATCCAGTTAGACGTGGGTTAAGACGAAAGCAATGCATATCAGCATCTCATTGCGTGACAAGAGATGGAGGCTTTGACACTGCTGTGGTCGATTAGCACATAAAATGCACATTTTCCTTTGAAATAAAATAGGGGGAGCACTTGACTGATATTTCTGTTTTGGTGCTTCTTCGTAGGCACAACCACACAAGACAAAACAGTGAAGTGAATGAGCCTAATCTGAGCTACCAGGTTCCCAATTGTTCATGGTCACATTTCACTTGAAATCTCACCCTTGCCCACTTTTGGAGGTTGTGTGCATACTTTTCTTTTTGGTATGCTCCCTTTTCTTTTCTGAGGTACTGTCCCATTTCCTGCAGCTTGCTACCTGAGTAGGGAGGTTTGTTGTCCACAGTCTCTTCAAAACCACTTGACGTGCTTGCAGAAAATAACCATTACCTAGGAGAATTGCCTCCTGCTCGCATTAGATCTGCTGTTAATTCACTTGTCTCCATTATTATTCACTATGAAAATAACATATAACCTTAACCTGAAGAATGAAGGCACTGCAGCAGGTGTGTTCTGTCCAGAAAGGGCAACCTGTGACACCCAGACTGTAGGTTTGGATTTTGAAAGAACCCTCCTGTGTACTCGTTGGCAGTAATGATGATGTCTTCTGTACGTTTTGACTTCCACACATGGATAGGAATAGCTCTAAAATATCGTTTTTCTGATTAACAGGCTGCACACAGGTACGAAACATTGGGAAGTGTAAAGTATGTATTCCTATGGGCCATGAATTAAAATGAAAACCGCAGGTGGTTTTGGTTTTCTCCTTCTAAATCAAAACATGATGACTGAGGCTTACCCAAAACCAAAATATGGCTGCCCATAGCCATTTCTCAATAAAAGTGCCCTGGATTTGCTATACGTTGCACTGAAAATCTTTATCGTTAGTGCGTTAGACACCACCTACCTAGAAGGGAGTTTCTCATCTGACTGTTTTTAAACATTTGTTTTGCTTAATATTCCTAGCATTTTGAAAACATAGCACTTTTTTTTTTTTTAATAAGATGATTCTATCAGATTGCCTTCTGTGTTACTTTCTGATACATCTTTAAGAAAGAAATCTTTGTTTTGGCTTCTAACACCATTATATCATGATAGCCTAAGAACCCAGAAGCCATGCAGCTAAAGCATTACAAAGATTAGAAATCGTTCTTTTATCTTCTCTTTATAATATCAAAAGACGTTTTGCTCAGTTCGTTGTGTCAAACATTTAGTAAGATTAATCATGCTCTGACCTTGGAAATTCAAACGCTTCAGCACATTGAAGAATGATGAGGCATATAAATGGAAAAGATTTACATTGTTTGTGATGTCCAAAAAGGTACAGATCTGTGTAGTAAACTGTAGGCTTTAGAGGGTGAGAAAATGCAAGTGTTGACTTATTAAATCACGCTTCAGAGTAAAAAAAAATCAAGAATCAACTAGGTAATAATCCTGCCCATGCTAATTAAAAAAAAAAAATCACTATATATATTAGACTACTTCTCTGCAGGAAAAAGGCTTTGTGTATATTCCCCTCTCCCTCTTGTTATTTTTACTTATTTATTTTATTAACCCTTTATTTAAAAAACTTTGGAACAGAATTATAGAAAATTTCTGAAGTTTCTCTTTGAAGTTCTCTGCAAATCTCACAAGTGTCTAAAAATTGCCCAAGAAAGCCAATGGCAACCAAATAATAAATGAATGAAGAACCTCAAAGAGAGAAACTGTCAGTATTTACAAATTTACAGCCTCTTAGGTTTCTGCAGTAATAGAAGCTGAGTAACAAAAATGTAAGTGTCCTGTTTCAGAGGGGTGCTGAACGTTCCTCAGTGCAGTGGAGATGAGATTTGTTAGTGCTCAGACCATTCACTGGTTGGCCATTAATTTAGGGTTTAATGTTAGATACACAGACATGTTTTTTTTTAATTATAACACAATTTAGTTAAATGCTGTTAGAAAGCAGACATTTTCCTAGATGCTTATATTATGTGTAATTTTAATCTGGAGAATTAAAAATTGTTTGAATGCCTGTATTCATTTTAAAATATGAGGCTTCCCTGAATTTTTCCCTTCTGATTGCCCATCCCTGCTGATTATACTGTCTTTTTTCAAGAATTACAATTACTGCTACTCTTAGGTACTGGTGAGTGAACCAGTCTGAAAAAGCCCTCAGGTGTGTCACCAATAACACAATAGAACTTCTGAACACCATAATTTCTAAATTTTTAGAACAGCTTCTATGTCTTGGGGACCAATGTCAGGACTGCAGGACATGCAATCAGCTGCCAAAATATATTCATCTAAACTTGGCTGAAATTTTTTGTAAAGAACCAGCTCAAAAATGTGAGATGAATGTTAGTTTTGGTCCATTGACAAACAGCAAATTAAAAAAAATCAGTATCTACAACTTTTGTAGGGAGCCGAAGACCTGATCTTTACAGGTGCTGCTTTTGGGTTCCATACCAGAAGATGTTTCACTGAAGAGGTGAAGTAATGGAAAGGTTCCAGATGGTGAAACAGAGGAAAATACTTTGACCAAACACCACAATTCTCGAAGCAATTTACTGCCTTCCCAGTGCCAAGGGTTTGCCAGGTGACAGGAGGCACTACAACTGTAAGAATGCATGGTATTCAGCCACTGTGTCCTGCATAAATAAGCACAACAGCTAGTGAAGGAATAAGGAATATTAGAGGGTTTTCAAGGAATCATATTTTAGTCTGCCAACAGCTGTGACATTTCAGAAGCATAAACCCCTGTCATTGTTAATTGTTATATCTTCTTACAGCAATGCTTAAAAGGTGGTGGTCTGCAAGTGCTTTGCTTGCACCAAAAGCTCTGACTTCAGCCATCAGTTAGGAAGTTTCAAGACTTGTAAAGACAAATAAAATATTTTACCTGTGGCTGAGGCAACAACGAAGTTTTAATATTTTTTTTTTTTTATTTTCAGGGTTTAAAATCAATAAGGTCTACCAGTCTTGAGGTTTCAAGGCTCCTCTGCTTTTTAAAAATTAAAGGAACTTTCAGCTAGGGAAAGCTAGGCTTAGCAAACTGACTTTCCTTTCTAATAAATAATAAAAAAAAAATACCCTGATGTTTTTTAGATTTTATTTTAAACTACAGTAATTTGGAAGGGAAAGTGTCTGAAAAAAAGAATCAGCAGATTTGGGTGGGTTAATGATAACTTTTCCAGCTAGAGTAAGGAGCTATATTTTCAAAATACTGAGTTGAGTTATTTTTATTTGTTTCTGGTAATTGAATTTTTAGGTGTTAAAAGTGACATCAACTGTTTCTCCCTAATATAAGGACAAAAAAGAATCCTGTTTTTAAAAAGCTTACGTTGGAGTTTCAGGAGTTCAGACCTCAGAAATTGCCAAATAATGAGAATTCACCAACACCACAAGAAGTGGTAACAATCTATACCTTGATTTGAAAAAAATCCTGTTACTTATGAATGTAATGAAATTTTCAAGAGTAATGCCTACATTTGAAAGTTCTGTAACTTTTTGTCTAGTGTCTGGGAGAGACTAAGAAAATATTTTTATATATAGCATTTGATTGACTGGGTGTGTTGATAGATGATGTTGTTGCAGGTTTATATAAGTCTATGTAGATTGTATAATTTTGTGTTTTAACTACGCTGTATATCTACTAACATATGTATTTTTATGTAGTGAGTAATACTCCAGCATATGTTCATGTTTTAGTAATTTGGAGGTAGTTCAGCTGAAAAGGAAATGGGATTTTTTATCTCCTGGATGTTTATTTTGACCTTTGCATGTATTTCTGCAAATTCAAGGGGATACAGTTAAAGTTATTTGGACAGTAGCAGTTGTGTGAGCAACAGATACTGCAAAAACACTAAGCGCCTTCTTTCCATACCTTATAGAGATCAAGAGTAAGAGGCCAATAAATCTGAAATTCTTTTGGCCATCCTAAAGGCACTGGGCAAGAGACTTGGCCTCCTCCACCTATTTCTGATTTGAGCTCCAAAGTACCACAGCTACAGGACCTTGTCATTCCTGGTTTCTCAAGAGAGGAAACATCACAGGTCAGATGGGGTATCGTATCTGTGTACCTATTTTCCTGGGAATTTTATGACAGTGATCAAATGAAAAGGAAGGTAAAGGAAAACATTCCTCGAGGAAAAATAATTTTGCTTACTGAAAGACAAATTACAAAGTTAAAACCAAGGCAACCTCTGTCCCTCTTGATAAAACCTAAATTTTTCCTTACAGCCAGTGGTGAATTCCACTGTTGGGACATCTCCATCTTGGAGATGAAAGAAAAACCTCCTTTCTATGCTCCTGTCTGCTGCCAGTTTCATCCCCTCTCTTATTTCCAGCACCTCAAAGCTCATGGTTGCGCTTCCATGCCAGGTGCAACCAAAGAAAAGTAAGTATCTCCAGGATGTAAGGAATCAGGCACGAGAGTGTACTAAAGATACTGTTCTTCCTTGTTGCTTGTCTAATAATCCATTAAACTCTCTACTGTGGCCCCTTAACTTCATCAGAATGTCCCTTCCTTTTAGCCCGCCCCTTTTCATGAAATGCAATGCAGCATTTACTGCAGATGTCTACATATGTGTAATAAAACCATGCTTAAAAGGAATTAAATTGAGGTGTATGCAACATTTATTACATATATATATATATTCCTTTACCTCGCCATAACATTCAGGGTAAGATTTGATTGGTGTTCAGTTTTACAGTCAGTTGAGCTGTACTGCTTTCCATTTGCTGAGCAAACATCTCCTATTGTTACCTAATTCAGGCTTCAGACAAATATCGTAGAGCATAAATAATTTTTGATTAATTTTTTACTTCTGCTTTCACTTCTGATTAATTTCTCTATATATTTCACAAGAAAAACAATGGCCTTCAAAAAACCAAACCCCAGTAACCCTATAATGAAATATTTAGTTACTGATCTTACAGAATAGATTTCTGTAGATGTTCCACTCAAATCAGGGTGACTTTTACATCACTTGTTCTGATCATTAACAACATCAGTAATAATTTCCAGATAGCAGAAGTAATAACTAAAATCACTTTCCTGATTTTCTGGCATGAAGGGAATATACAGGGAAATGTCTTGGATAGCACAATGGAGAAAGTGTTTATCGCAATAACTATTCCTTCTATGTGCAGAACAATGTGTTTAATCATTTACTATGCAGTGCAAGCTGTGATACAGATCAACGGATTACTTGCTTCCCATGTTCCTATCTGACATGGATATTCCTATCTGACTTAGATTTCCATAAGTAACTAAGATCCTTAAACAACTGATTGACAGAATTTGGGAGACTGCTCCCTTCCTATGGAAATCCTCTTTTCATTTGTATTGGGAGCTGGGTTTTAACAAGCACATCAACATTCTTGGCTTTGGCCTTTAATTTGCTGCATTTCTGCCACATAATAGAGCAGGATTAAACCCCTTCCTTTATATAATTAAAATGAAGTTCTTCAGCTGTTTTCACATAGTTTTGTGAGGTTCTCCTGATTATCACCGTGGTGAGTGATGGGAAAGAAGTTACTGATAAATAGCAACATAACCAGGTCTGTACTATCGATATTTTCTGGCACAGCTGTAACAGCCTAAGTGAGGAGGGGACTGACTTGTGAACCTGTGTCCACAAAATCCCTACCACTACTGGATTTGTTATGGAACAGCTACTCTTCAATTGCTAGTGATTATATTGTTCAGGGTGGTTGGTAAGAAATTGTTCCTGCAAAAAATATTTTCACTAATAAGTGAAACTCAAGAAGTGTCCACCTCATATTATTCAGTAATATGAATCTAAATTTTCCTTTTCTAGACCTGACCTTAGGAAACACAGAAAGGAGGTGAGAATTATAAAGTAATGCTCGTGACACAGTGGGAAAAAGAAAATCATAGTTACTCGAAGTAATGCTTCTTTCATATCGTTCTCCAAATATAATCCATGACTAAAAACTACTTAACACTATATACAGTCCAAGTTTTTGTTGAAGTGCCACTTTTGCTTTATAACCTGCAAGCTGTGCAGTTCACTCTCTGCCAAAATACAGAAAGCAACAAATTGGGGAAAAACCCCAAATGTAGACTGTCTTTCTTCTGAAGTTATGCTCAAAATGGTACAGTGTTATGGGGTTCTGTGCATGAAAACAAATCCTATATTAAAAGAAATCAGCAGAATTTACAAAGGTGATTGATTCTTTCCTTCTTCAAATGAAAAGGGACTCCCTTTACACATTTCAGTATTAAATGTCATGAGAAAACAGAATACTTTCATTCCTTATGCTACAGTGAGGACTACAATTCGTGTAGCATAAATCAAGAGCAACTCACTTGATCAGAGACTAACTGTAACACATTTCCTAAGAATATGAGTCTCTGAAGAGATTTGCTTTCTCAGGTGCAGGGTCGTGATGCCCAGGAGTTCTGGTCAGGATCCCTGTGCTCTGCGTTGTGTGAAGGCAAGGAACCTTCCTCCATCTGCTTACAGGCTGCCATTGAGTGCTTTTTGAGAGTGTGAACATCCTCTCCTCACCTCACTAATTGTCAAGTGAGAAGCTCCACAGGCTGCGTTAAGCAACTGTAGTGACCTTTTACCATTATCATTGTTTTGCCATCCATTCATCTCTTGTTTTAGCTGCTGCAGGTCCTCCACAGACAGCACCTGACTCGTGACATCTCTCTAGTCTTCACCTGACCAACCCGGCTCCATCTCTAACACACAGTGTGGACTCCAGTCTCAGTTTCCAGGGCAACCACAAATTCCTCTGTCAGTCCTTAAGATTTATCATCTAGGTGCACACTGCCTCCAGCATCACTTCAGGGAAGGACTTGAGCATAAGTCGTCCTCCAGTCTGCCTGTGAAGGTTGTGCCGTCTACCTCCAACAGGCTGTAGGGAAAGAGGTAGGGATCTTTCCTCAAAACCTGTGAGAAGATTGAGCGCTGTAACAGCCATGAGGTTATGCAGTTTAGTCTGAGTCTAAGAGGAAGCCCAGAAGCTGCAGCACAACTACACAAAGTGGTCCCAGGCTTCAGTGCCCACCAGCTGAGCAGTAACAGTAACAGCTATGGATAAGAGTGATTTTGTGTGCTTATGTGGGAGGAATACAAAAAAAAACCTAAACCCCCAACCCAACTCTTTCAGTCATCACTGAATACTCTGGGAGTTCAGTGCAAAGGAAGGGCAGAGTTTTCTTAGGGTGGTACTATCTCTCAAGCAGGGCAACCCTGCCTTGCGTGTGTAAGAGAAGAGTCTCTTGATACACCTCAACACAAACCCATTGTCTGTACTTCTGTCACTAGGAAATCCACATCAGCAATGGGATAAGCACAGAGCAGAGATGATCCCAGTGATACCTGTGAAGTGTCAGTTATTAAAACAGTCTCATGCTGTCCTTACAGCATATTTGTGAAGGGTGAGGGAAGACATAGCTAGCGCTAAACTGGCAGCGTGATACACAGTATTATAAGAGAAAACATTGTGTGCATCACTAAAGCTTCCAGGAGTCTGCAGCATTTCAGATTTCTCTTTCTTTAGCTGTCTTCCCTAACACACACGTTTTGCAGTTGGCTCTTATTGATCTGGCCTGAGGGCTGCAAAGGAGTGATGCAGTCTGCTTCAGAACTGAAGATTTGACAGTTGTAGAGAAATTACGTTTTCTCTGCTCACTACCAGAGCTGAATATATATTTCCTCGTGGCCAAATGTGTAGCAGATACTGCCATGAAAACCTGGGATAAAAATCAGACAGTTTTGAGAAAGTCACTCTGTGGAGGAATTGTAAATATCCAAAATATTCTTACTGAAGATGCAAAACCTTAATTAAAACGTGTGCTGCCTCTTGTGAGACGCTGGATAAGGAACTGAGATTACTACCAGTGAATACCCATGACAGAACATGCATATATGGATCTGAGAGCTGGTGGTACCTGTTTCTGTCCCCATCCCCACAGGAGGAAAACACGAGTGTGTAATGTGCAAAGGACTGTCAGCACACCCATGGCCATGACCAAGACCATGCAGGAAGGAGAGCCTATCATCGTGCTGTCTTGCACACTGTCCACAGTTTCGATGTAGGGAAGAAAGAAACCAAACACTTTCTTTCATGAAGAAGTCATATGGGTTTTTCTCAGTACTGCTGAGTTATACGTGGTTTTTCACAAAGGATAAACAGAGAAAAAGAGGTGAAAAAGTAAAGATTCCTAACATGAAACATCAGTGGTGTGAAGCCCAGCCTTGCTTGAGACCCAACCTCCATGCACAAGTCTCTCCATGAATAAACTTCAGTGGATGAGTAACTAAGAGACCGCAACAACATTCAAAGGTAACACCAATGTTCATAATAAATTGCTTTGAAACAGAAATAATTTGGGACACCATTAGAAATCAGTCCAGGTTTGCTGTCATCTGCAAGCTATGGCAGAAACGGCAGAGCTTCATGATCTCCCAATGTTCCTACTAAGTGACAAGAACCACAATCAACACATGGGACACGGTGCTGAAACGCCATGGGGAAGGAAACTCCCACTTTTCAAACAATTGCTTCTAGAAATGGAGATTAATTGTCTAACACTGAAGAACGCTAAATCACAAGATCAAAGATCATGAACTTGTTTGTTTTGGTTTGTTTTTTTAACGAAAAATAGTGTTTTATAGCTACTCACCTAGCATCAGGACTTTGAACTGTTTGCTTCTGTGACTAGTGACCTTCCCAAGGTGAAAATCTATTAGGAGAAAGATGTGGTAGCAGGGCAGGAGACCTCCTTGCTGCCAGGACTGAGGGCTGGTGGAGTGGCCCGGTCACTGCAGGAGACGGTGGTGTAGCACTTCTCCCTGCTGCTAGGGGAGTCTTCTTCAAAAGCATTTGCAGTGATTGAGACAGCTCTGCAGCCCTGGGTGATCTCAGTGTCAGCTCTTGAGGGCTACATTACCAGTCAGCTCCAGAGGGAAATTTGTTTCAAAAGGATTAAGAATGTTAATGAATGAAACTATCCCTTTTAACACAAATGGTTGTGGATCCAGATTTCTTTGAGACAGAAAGGCTGATGTGAAAGTGGTCTCTTTGCTCAGTGGTGGATTTTTGATGTGACATTCATAAACTTTCTCCTCCCAGGAACACAATTGTCAGCGTGGTGGCTGCAGGCTCCGAGCCAGGGGACCCAGTGGTGCAAAGGGAGCAGGAATCTGTAAGACTGATCTCCTGGATTGGACCAAACAAATGGCTTCTTTTGGCACTTCCTAATAAAAATGATCAGTCCAGTAGATGCTACGTGGAAGTTCTAGAAAGAAAACTTGAGGAAGAAAAGTCTGTTTTTTGTATTAGTATCTCTAATCTTGTATAGCTGGAGTAACTACTTCACCAGAAGCTGAGCTTCCAAGGAAGGAACAAGGCTTTAGATATAAATATAATTTTAAGAAAAAAATACAAGTATGTAAACCATAAGATTAAAGCAAAGGTCAATCTAACCTCCAGTCTTTAGGGATGCTGGTGCACACAGAGGCTGGTTTAAGTGATAATTTTCACACTGTGATTTGCAATCTGGTTGAACTGATCCCTTCAGTTTTTTTTTGGACAAGCACCTTTCTCCTTTGCAGAGCACCTCTCAGGTTTTCAAGATTCTAAAAAATCCTTCTACAGACTCAATTTGAGAGAGGTCTTTCAATTCATTTCTGCCAGAGTTCAGTTTTGGTTTGGGAGCCTGCATGACTGCCACTACAGAGACAAGTTGCAAATAGTTAATGTAAAATTTCTGAGAGTTTTATTGTCACCAAGAACTTGTCTCAGATCTGCAATTCACCCCACCAACTTTCTGACACACTTCCTGCTCCTGAAACATTTGGAAAAGGTTTTATTATTAACTTTTATTCCTGTAATGAGTTCCTTTAATAAGTTGATCCTCAATAAATCGGCATTCCTCCCTGAGGTTTAACATTTAACTTGTCAAGATTTACGAGCTTCTGCCTTTTTGGACATGATTTGCCATTTCTGAAGGGTATCTTTCCTCTTCTTCCTAAGCTCTCTTCTGTGCCTTCTTGCTGTTGGTAGACTTTGACAGCAGATGTAACTCCTGAGAGTCTCGTGTCCTGGTGTCGTTAAACACGTCTCCTGTTGACAAGCATTTTACTTTTTTTTTTTCTCCTCTTTTCACTGACTTTTTATCTACCTCCCTCATTTTACGTAATGTCCAAATATTTGATATGAGGGTATTTCTCACCTCCAGTGCTGAATTTCAATACAGTGCAGTCATTACTGGAGTGTACGATGTCGGTGGTCACATCTTCAATATGATCCTGTGTGCTACTTACGGCTTAAACTGAGAATGGCCGCTCCTGTCACACCTCACAAGTACCTCCAAAAAGCAGCAACACAGAGTTTCTGAGTCACACAGACACTGGATATCTACCTTCTTTTGGTTTTGTGACAAACAGTGCCTTTTGATTCAGTAACTACCCAGGATGACTGACACTGCTGCTGGATAAGGTGACATCTCTGAAGGTGTCTTCCCTGATCTTCCTACTCCTGTGTGCAGCTCTGGGGAAGTGGTGGCCATGTCACTGTCTTGTGTAGGCTGAACACCTGAGGAGACTTGCCAGCCCTGCACGGGGCAGTTTGTACCTGCTGTGCACATAGGGCTGAAGTGAACATTCATCAGCCGGTACTCTGAATATTGTGACTGTCAGTGAATATTCTGAAGTGAGCACTCATCAGTGCCAAGACAGTGTGAGTAGGACTGAAGCTGTGTCCTATTCCTTCAGCAACCACAAGCACATCCACACCAGGCAGCCCCTGCCTCTCATTCCCACCTAAAATCCTTCTAATTTTATGTGTCATTCAGAAAGCTGAAGAACCACCAAACACAGGCTTTTTTTTTTTTTTTTTTATAAAATGGTGATGTTAAAAAAAGTGTTCCAGGTTGGGATTTCGTAGGCCAAGCTTCAGTGTGGAGTGAGTTTTTATGACTGAGTTATAAACCCCCTAAAATATGGCTTTATAATGGAAATGCTGACACAACCTTTATACACACCCGGTCATAATTCTAGATGATGTAAAATACCTTATATAGACAGCTAGAGTAAGTGGATTTTTTGCTATAAAGAGCAAGTGGAAGATGAAAAGTACACCTTTTGACTAAGTATTTTCATTCTTTGTTTTAATTTTACCAAAGAACAACCCATATATCCAGAAGGGCAAGTTTTTAAAGTCAGACTTCATGTTTGTATAAGACTAAATCATGTTTTTAATCTTTCTTACAACCTAAAGTAATTTTTCTGGGAAGACCATTGTTTCCCAAGGCAAAAGTCAGGCTTATGCCTGTTACTGATAAATAGGCATTTTCAAAGGAATTTTATTAAAAATTCGGAGACTATCACAGCAAACATAAAGTAACGTTTTCAAATAATAGATATAGTGCTCAGAGGAAAATATCTTAGAAGTAACAGACTGGATTAAATTGAAACTGACCTCATAAAATCTACAAAGTATTCTCGTGATGCTGCATTTCTAGGTCATTTCAGGATAACTCAGAACCCTGACTGTAATGATATCCATCACCAAACAACACTGAGTTTAATTCAGCTATAGCGTACAAAACTATGGATATTTACTTAATCATTATGTATAATATTAGAATTCCTTCAATTTGAAAATCAGCCCGATAACAGCAGAAAATATTAGAACAGGCTACTTCAGTGATTTTCCTTACATTTTTTCAAACAAGAATTTTTCTAAAAGAAGAGTTTCACTTTAATATTTTAGTTCGTTTGCTTCTGTATGTGTGCTTTTATTTAAATTCAGAAGGACAGGAAAGGGGAAGGGGAATTTCTAGACTCTTGGTAACTTGTTATATGTGAGTCAAATTTTCAGACTCTGGATTGCACTGTGGTTCTGCATATATCATAATCTCGGTTTTCAGGTGGTTCAAAAGCAGACTGAGAAACTGGTTTTTGTTTTGTTTTGTTTTGTTTTTCACTTAACATGTTGCATTCTAAATATGTAAAATATTTTAATGCTAACCTGTAAATGGATTTAATTGGTCAGATTTGTACCTCAGTGACCTTTCCAAGGCTTCAGCTTTTCATCTCTAATTGCAAGGAGAGTAAGTTGCAAAATATTGACTGTTCTTATCTTCCTGACGCCACTGTTTCTGTCATCACCTGGGTGGAAGTGCATATTCTCTGCATAACAGAAGAAGCTGGGCTGGTGATCGAGCCTTCAGCTTCCATTTGCGAGGGGATTTGCAGTGCAGTTCCTGCTAGGCCTCCAAACAGCTCTGCCAAAATGAAAGGGGGGCTTCAAACTTGAGGCAGCTGAGCAATTTTTTTCCTTGCAGTTCCCGTCTGCAGTATCAAAGGTGTCTATGAAAACCTAGGCAGACTCTAGCAAGGAAGAAGTGGAGACACAGAGAGATTATGTCACTCACCTAGGACTGTGCAGGAAATCCCTGGTGGGGCCAAGAATAGGACTGAGTACGAAAAACAGCAGAAAATCCTTTGCAGGCTACACCTCTTATGAAGAAAGTAAGAACCCAGATTCATATGAAAAGTGAAGTATTTGCTTACACTTTGAGATTCTAAAAAAATGTACAGTTGGCTGGCACGACATACGCAGGGAAGTGTTACCCAGAAAAGTTACAAAAAAAGATGAATCTCTTGGAAGAGAAAAGCTCCAAATGATGTGATAATGGTGCAGGTTTTGCAGAACACAAACTATAGATATTTCTGACAAAACTAGATTATCTTTCTACCAATGAACATGGCTTCATTTGTTGAACCAATGGACCAGAGAATTATAGCTGCCCATTATTGTACCTTCACTTGTTGAACCCTCCCTTCACTGGAGCCAGCAGTGATGAACACGCGATCGCACTGGCAAGATCCTGAAACTGTGTAACTGTTGTTCACAAGAGAAACTTGCCTCTCTCCATTGCTCACAGAAGCTGAGGAGAAAAGGTTTTACTAAAACTATTTCCTTGTGTTCTGAATCATACGTAGTAGGTAATTTATTCTAGGGTAGATGCAGACCCCATCTGATTAAAGTGGCAGGGGTACACGTCACACTGAACAGGTGGAAAGCAAGTTTCCCCTTTCCATCTTCATATTTCTTCACTTTCCGTGGCACAAATCAATGATTTGTATCGCAGACAGTGCAATCAGCTTCAGTTGAAATCTGTTGGTGCCTATCCTTGAAATATAGGAAGCTGCTTTAGCTTTAAATAGAGTAATAATGTTTATTAGTTTCATTGATGTTGCTGTTCCTAAAAATTAGAGAAGCAACACTGACAATGTAAAAAATTGTACACAAGCTTCTACTTTTGCAGAAATGAAAAATGTTACATGAAGGTCCTCCTAGAAACAGCATGGAAAGGTTTCAGGTTCTTGAGTTGCGTTAGGTGAAGGGGATTTACTTGAGATAAATAAGCTACGTATGGCCTTCATCTGGACTGCATAGCTGTAGTACCCAAATATTTAAACATCTTTGATGTGCATAATGTATCTAATTGTTAAAGTTAATTTAGTAACAGAGGCTTTTTGTCAGTTCAGATATTTTGATTCTGAATGAATTGTGGTGGGAGTAATTAGGGACAAAAACCTGTATAATCTTCCTCTGTTTTTTACACCAGTTTTTAGACAGAAGGATAGTAGATTTCAGGACATTAAAAGGCTAAAAATGATGCTCAATTTCTGACCAACAGCACTTCAGCCTCTTGATGGCCATATCATCGGCATATTTTTTTTCTCCATTACTGGAAACCACAAGGGATTGGTATTTGTGGTTCTCTATCGATTAAAGTATCCTTAAAACCATTAAAAAATACATATAATTTTACAGGGAAAAAACAAGAAGATTTTGTTTAGTAATAGGATAAAATGAGAATTCTACAGCCTTTAATAAAGTACGAAACACAACTAGGATTTGGGGTGGATTCTGGGATGCTGACGAGTGTATTCCTGGGCTGTGGTACATGTGAAGGGTGTTCAGGAGCTTCCATGAACAGGCTTGATCCTGAAGTCACTATTTATGCATCACTCATTCCAATCTGTGGGTGTTTTACATGAGTTAAGTGTCAGTCACTTTGACATTTAGCCCAGCTGGCTGAGTGATATTCCATGACTATACAGTGAATTTTAATGTGAATTCTCTTCTCCATACAGTATTACATCTCTCACCTTGTTACCTGTCCTCTAGCTAGTTTATGAATGCTAAAGGTACCGTTCAGTAGATGTGCTTTAGAAACAGTCTTGTGAGGAGCTTGCTTGTAAGAAGAAACTGATAAGTGGGCAGTAGCAGGGGTGAGGAGGGGAAATCAGCTGGAGAAGGAGACAGGAATTTCTGAACACAGCTTTACCACTGAAGTACACGTGAGTACATCCCACCTTTGCATGATTCAGATCCCTCTTTGCAAAAGCAAGGACCAAGACAGCAGAATTTACCTTTGCATCAGGCTCAGAGGAATGTGCAGCGTCAAAAGTAACACCCAGAACAAAGGACCTGAGCAGCAGTAACTATAGGCTGAAAGAAGTCATTGCTGTTAACTGTTGCTTGACAAACCCATGCTGTTTTCTTTCTGAGACGTGAACATAGCAGCTTGCAATTCACAACTCTATTTACCATAAAATTTATAATTTGCCTCATAACTCATGCTTTTCCCTGGAGATGTTCAAGAAACCTGTATACGTGACACTTCGTGGCATGGTTTAGCAGGCAGGGTGATGTTGGACTGATGGCCTTGGAGGTCTTTTCCAACCTTAATGATCCTATGAATCTGATCTAGTGGGAGGTGTCCCTGCCTGTGGCACAGGGTTTGGAACCAGGTGACCGTTAAGGTCACTTCCAACCCAAACCATTCTACGATTCTTTGTGTTTCTGTATTTTTTTCTTCCTCCCTAGCAGGGCATCTCAGCTTAGTTGATTTGAGATATCTTGTTTGATTTGGCCTCCACAGATCCTATGGCACTGCAGCACATTGGTGGGGTGAAAGTAAGGCACATGATGAAATGCCCCAAAGAAAACTTGATAATGCTTAGTGCAAAATTAATCTTCATCATATGCTACCTCTATTTGCTTAAAACTTTCTCCACCTGTACACTCACCCACAACAACAAAACCTGAGAATTGACTAGAAAGACTACAATTCTTCTTTCCCAGAAAATAGTTCTTTCCCCTGTCGCTACCCCTGTGGATTGATTGAAATTTCTCACCTTCACCTTCTTGCCCTGGTTTCCCTTCTCACTCCACATTTCTACAAATGCCTTTCTTGTCTCTGTTCTATACCTATTTTCTTTGGCTTCAGGTTTACGTAACGTTTTAGAATATGTTTATCTTGGAACACACAAGCAGTCATACTTCTCTATAGAAGGATTACTTATGTACCCAAGCATATTCTTTAAACAGATATTTTGCTTCCACAATACTAATCCTTTTAAATATTTATCTGAAATGAAAATGTGTAGGTTTTTTCATCCAAATTGCATATCCTCCTCCTCGTATTTTCTATATTAGAGAGGTCATATTGGTATGGTGCAAGTTTGCCATACGCTAAAATTTTGAGTGTCAAAACTTTGCTATTTGTTTTCAGTTTTAGTCTGTTCATTACTTCTGTCACATCTTTTTCTGGGGAAATACATGCATAGGTCCTCCAAAAAAAAAAAAATGTACAAGAAACAAACTTTCAGGTCACTTAGAGGATTATTCAGGAGTCTAACATAGTTACCTATTGTTGTTTTTTACATTCTCTGTGTCTGAAGTGTCTACATAGAGCTGGTAGATGTGCCGAAAGACCTATAGGTAACGCATTCAACAGAGCATCTTGCTGAGCATTAAAAATAGCAACAAAGAGGTGTGCTTGGACAATTGCATTTCACCCCAGATCTGCGTTTTAGCTCTCTAGAACGTTTTTGTAGCGGAGATAATGTTCAACTGGAGGAAATATTTAGCATTCTTAATTATTAGGATTGTAAGATATTAGCAACGCCTGGCAAAATTATAAAGATAGTCACAAAACTCAAGGAAAAAATAAGCATAAAATTGCTGTAAATTTGTTTAAAAGTGAACTGTCCTTTGGGCACAAACTCATGATTTTTGTCTCCAAATCAGTGCGTGAAAATTTTCAGATATTCTCTGCAAATCGTCTCTTGATCACCAGGTTTTTCTTAGAAGTAGTGAAACATTTTGTTACAATGTGCTCAAGGGTATCTAAAAAGTGAAAATCTACCCCCCTTAGTGTGGTCATCATCTTGTATTTGTATGTGATTTAGTACCGGCCTAAAACACCTACAAGCTTCTTGTTTTGTAGGAGTTATGTATCATATGAAGGTTGTCTTGGGACTCTAGATCAATCTACCCTTCAGCAGCCTCGAGTGCATTTTAGTGCTCAAACTGAATACGTCTTTTGCAGGGCAGCACTGCCAAATGCATGAATTTATATTCTAAGATCAGATGTCACGGCAAAAATGTTGGTGTGCAAGCCCTGACAGTCAGTATAGCAAATCTGAAAGAACATTTATTTTTTTAAAAATAGAGAACCTTCTGCTGTTAAGTTTTTTTCCAGTGCCTAAACCCTGTTGCTACATTGAAGTTGCACGTGACTCGCAAGTAATAAAGAAAACCCAATGTGACCTTCCTTCCCTGAAGAAATTTCTTAGTAAAATGAGGTACTTGAAACAGATCTTTGTGAAAAAAGGATAATGTGTTAAAAACAAGGGTATCTGAAATTCTGCACTCATGCTGTTCACTTCCATGGAGCATACCACAAAAATTAATATATCAGGATTCAGGAGGTAGAGGAAAAATCATGTTATTTACTGCTTACACACGTGTATACAGACATATACACGCTTAAACATACATGTACAAATATGTGTGCCATAGAAGAACTTATTTGTTTCTTACAGTCATACATGCAGCACATACCTGTCCTTATTAGGCAACTACCAGTTGAGATGCACTAAGAAGGAGACCTATATTCAGAGAGCGCAACAGGCTCACCTCAACAAAATTCTTCTTTTTCAGACAACTTTTGGGGAGCTGTGTATTATTATTCCTGTATGAAACAAAATGGAATATTCTGATAAAATGGGATAGCGTTTATTAAACAAGTCCTCAGAAGCTGCACAAAGAGAGACATAAAGATAACTGCTGCAGTAAGTCACCTGTAACAAATATCCTTTTATTCCATCTTTCCTTTCTGTTTATTTTCCCAGTATTCTTATGAAACACTGCACCACTGTCAGTATAAAACTTCTGTTTACATATATCTCATCACCAAAAAATAAGTCATAAAAGGTTTAACACTTGTGTTTTGAAATAGCTATGTGATACAGAACTAAATTGGCCAGCTAATTTCTGCTGCCTCACAAAAGAATTCTCAGTCTGCTTTGTCCTGTTTCATGCACCCAAGCAGGGCAATAAATTGTCAGGCAGAAAAGAAAGTGCCATCCAGAATATTTATCTGTACCGGCTGTTCAGGCCTCTTCAGAGCAGAACTCCTGCTGATACATGAAAATTATATTTTAAACAAAGATATTCTGCAGACCACAGATTCCTGTAAATCTCCATTATAATTCACACAAACAAAATAGAGAAGGAGGGTTATACAGATGGCTAGGTACTGCAGCGACTTTCTTCAGCATAAAAACGGTCTCATACAGTCTGCGAGGGCAAATTAGGAGCTGAAGTCTCAATTTAAGACGCAGTTTTTCTCCACTAGCACTTAAACTCTATTAAATATAAATGTTTCATCCTCAATAGTGGCCGAAGAATGATTTTA